>OX578144.1:101417290-101944790 GCA_951213105.1 Amaurobius ferox
GGACGATATTTTTCGATGAAGTTTAACGCATAGAGCTTACTTTCTTGTAGCTCCATGGTCTTAATTTTTAAATAAAATAAATTATTATAGTATTGTGATGAATGACATGAATGGGGGAATTATTTATGAATGAAATGTTGCTTTTATAGAGAGAGCCAGGCGTGTTATTTTTTTATGACGTTATTTGAATGAATTTCAGTTGTTTTTGATAAAGTTTTCAAATATAATAAATTATCGTAGTATTATGATAATTCTAAAATTATTACCGATTAATGTATCACATTTTAGAGATGTTTAAACCAGGCAATTTATACTTTAATGCCGTCATTTGAATGAAGTTCATTTTTTTCGATGAAGGTTTAAGGTTTCAAATATAATAAATTAATGTAGTATTGTGCTAAGTTTTAAAATATTACCGAGGAATGTATTGCATTTTAGACATGTTTAAATAAAATTGCATTGAAGTTGGAAAGTGTTTCATAATCAATGCTTTAAGCATGATTGATCTTTCTTGTTATTCTTTTCCAGGGTTTTATCTAACTACTAGTCAATGTCCAAATTTCAATTTTTTATCATACTTAAAAGGGTATATTCCGTAGTCATCCAATAAATAGCAAGCATTTAAAGAGTTAAGTCTCCTAAAGCACAAATATTCAAAAACTTCATTTTTTCTCGTTTTAGTAACAATTTATGAATGTGCTCATGAAATTTCTAGTCTCATTTTTTTCGCAAGGTTTCTGTATTACAGCAACCCATATAATAAATTCATCTCGATTCCACATTCATTGTATTAAACTATTTATCTTTACACCAAATTACGAGTATAACTTGTAAGTTTTTTCTTTTCATATGCTTGAAAAAATAAATATTTTAATACCCTAAAATAATAAATACTGTAAAAGTTCATCATGTTCGTGTTATTGCCCATATTAAATGACGAATTCATATATTAAATATTATCTTAAGTAATTATGCACTCCTTTTACTTTCGATTAAACTGTTCTAGGGCTGCAGAAGCAGGGTCTGCTAATGGGAAAGTGGCAATTCGATTCTACGAAGTGGCAAATCGATTCCACGTAGCGACAATTCGATTTTTAGATCGTTGATTGAGAAAGTTTGCAAAGTTTCTATCGGTTAATGGAAGAAGTTAAAATGTCTATCTCCAAAACAAAATGAAATAGGCGAAAATTTCAAATTAAAAATTTTAGAACTTTCTTTATTTAGTATAGAAAAAAGCGCTGTTTGTATATAAGTATCTTTAGATGATAAAAAATGAGTACAATCACAATGGATAACTGTGTGCCTTGCAAATACTGCATATATTGCAATGCCTAGCAAATGTACTGTATCATTTGTCTGAAATTGTTATACAACATTTATTATTTTCTGCATAAGGGATAACTCTAAAAAAATATGAAATTAGCGTATTATACATATTATTTCATGCGTATATTTTGCTATTTCACTCAGAAATACTTCTGTAGTTACATACAAATATTTGCATAATTATCACTTTTAGTTTATCTCCCTTTTTATTGTCCTTATACATGTTATGTGCAAACGGCAAGTCTTTCTACACTAAGTAGAGAACTGTCTACAACTTTGTAATTTAAATACTTTCTCCTATTTTACTTTGTTATCGAGATAGGAATTCTAACTTAATCAATTCGTCGCTAAAAGTACTGACAATATTCTCAACTGATAACTCATAGCCATTTTCTATTAGTAGACCCTGATTTATTATCTCTAGCCCTGTATAATAAATTTTAGGTAGAATTTAAAGCTCCTATGAAGTGTATTTCACTAAGTGTATATTATGAAGTGAATTTCACCTTTGTAATCCCAGAGAAGTGCATGTCAAGCATTTTGATATATAACACATTATAACTTTTTTAAATTTTCGACTTTTCAGACGAATTTCATTAAAAATAAGCCTGTATATCAAATTTGACAGGAGCTTTTCTCTGAAAGTGGGTAATAAATTCTTCGCTAGTGGCCATAAATATTAAAATCTGAATTGTATACCTAATATATTTGTATATAGATGTAACGTGAAACAAAGATACAATTGCTAAAAATGTCATTTCACAATACAGCTTACTTGTTGATTTCTGGAAAGATTTCTTGCAAAACATTGTACATTTGAAGAGGAAGCCAGCACAAAGCAAACAAGGTGACGACTATGCACAACATTTGAATCACCTAAAAGTAAATAGAAGTGAATTAGTGACTTCATTTCCTAGAAATAAATAGAGTAACTTCATTTCACTTTTATATATAAACTAGCTGTGGGAAATGCAGCTAGCAGTGATTAATATAGCAACCATTTTTAAGCAATCAATTTTCCAGCAATTTCTCAGTGCACATAGCTTTTCATATTTTGCAATAATTAGTATAACGTAAAAAAAGCTGTAATTTTATCCTCCAATCCAACATAATCTTAATGTAAAGTAATTTGTTATAAAAGCATAGTTCTTTATTATTTCAGATAGCAAATACTATAAAAATCATATTACTTGAAACAAAAATGTAAGTCTAAAGTCTTATTATTCTTCTCTTAAAGGAAATTTCATAACAAAATTCGTGTTTTGCTTAGAAAATAAAAATATTTGCTTTACTGGTTAAAGTATTTTCAACAGTGAGAACACGTGACTAGTTTCGTTCCAGAGCATGATTTTGACAAGTGATTATTCAATATCAACAGGCATGAAATTAGAAATAGAGATATGGAGAAAATGACCATTCTGGTAAACTTATTCGTCACTTTAGTGAGTGAAATGGTTCTCTTACTAACTAATGCATTTCAACGACAGAACTATAGTCATTGCAGTTTAATGAAATAATTGAAACATTGAAATTATTTGTAATAAGATTATTTCAAGAGCAACACTACATTTCGTAGTATTTTAGCTGGGATTACATATGCTTGATAATGTACTTTTTATAGCAATCAGTTTTTTAACAAGTCCTGCCTGCACATTGCTTTAATTTATTGCTAATGTAAGTCGTAAAAAAGCTATAATTTTATACTATATTCTAAAATTACCTTCTGTAAAGTGGTTTGTCATAAAACCACAGTTATTTTTATTTAAAAACATTTCAGATACCAAAGATGAAAAAAATCACATTATTTGAAATAAGAAGGTCAATTTGGAGATTTATTTTTCTTTTCTTAATAGCAATATCGAAACAAAATTAACATTCTGTGTGGAGAATAAGAATATTTGCTTCATCCTCTCAGTGGTTAAAGTAATCTCGACAATTTGAAAACGTGTCCGATTTATTTACAAACCACGATTTCAACACGTGCTTCTTCAATGTTAACAGACAAGAAATAATGAACAGAGATTTGGAGAAAATGATAATTCTGGAAAACATATTCGTCACTTTAGTGAGTGAATTAATTCCCTTACTAACTTTTTCACTACAACGACAGAAGTAAAGTATAATTGCTGTAGGTTAACGAAATAATTGATACTCTGAAATTGCTTCTAATAAAGTGGTTTATTTCAAACGAGCAACACCACATTTCGTAGTATTTTGTCTGGCAAGGAAAACGCTTGATAAAGTATTTTTTATAGCAATCAGTCTTTTAGCAAGTTCTAAGTGCATATTGATTTATTGATTTTAATTTTTTGCTGTTATTACTGTAAGAGGGAAAAAATATATAATTTTATATTATGTTCCAACATAACCTTGTGTAAAAGTAGTTTGCTATAAAAACACAGTTCTTTTCATTTAAAAATGTTTCAGATATCAAAGACGATAAAAATCACAGTATTTGAAATAACGACACAATTCCAACACTTTCCTTATACATTATCATGTATTGTAGGGAAAGTAAAAAGATGTTTTTTTTTTAATTATGATCAATATGCTTGTGATACAAGTAGATCTAACACTACTGGATATGAATGTATAAAACAGAGAGATATACTAGATATATTCCGACAAGAAAGTATGCCAGTCATACGACGGAATTCAAAATTTGCAAATCATTACCTCACATTTGGCTATATTTTTATCAATTTGGCGATTGATTTGAGATTGCTGTAGAGTTTCCTGTTTAATTTTCAGCTTCTTTGCTTCGGTCTTTTCTTTTCGAATTCTTTACAAATATACTTGACTTTAACGTGCTCCCCATTTTCTCACTCTTTCTCTGTTTAACAGACGTTTCTTTTTTTTCTATCTTCATTTTCCATTGGACAACAGGTTTGTGAAATAAAATTTCTTTTGAATGTCAATAATTGTTACTTTCCTTATATACATAATGTATAAAGAAAGTATTGTGACGGGGTCGAAAATTTGAATTCTAGTTTTTGACGGGAGAGCACGCTTCAAGCATCCCTGATCACAAATCGAGCATTTTTGAGATGATGTCTGTATATGTGTGTGTGTGTGTCAGTGAGTAAAAAAAACAACAATCGGAACAAAAATTACAATACGTGAATACTGGAAGCCTATTGTTTTTAGACACAATCGAATGTTCAGAACGCCCCTAAATTTTCAAGTGAAATTTTGAAAAATTCATCACAAAATCAAAACCTTCAATAAAGTTACGAAAATAGATATTTCTTATGTAATTTTTTCTTAGAAAACAATTGACATAAACTTTAGAACGCTAGCATGAACCGTTCTCGAGACATTGCACATTTTTGAAAAAAATTTATCAAAAAATCCCATAAATTAAAAAAAATATTAACTGTTATGAAACATGTTCACTTTTTATATGTAATATCATGCGATAAATGTGGTGACATCATTCTCGTGGATCTAACTCGTTCCATTCACGAGAAAAGATACTTTGAGTAATACTTTTGTATTTGAACACCAAGAGTCATTTAACTGCTGTAAGAATAACAAATTTCTCCTTCCATAACGTTTGGCGATATTTTGGCGACGAATTTGGCGGAATGTCGCCAACTTGGCAACTTTCTTAAATTTTGCCAAATTAACAAAAATCTCGCCAAATGGATAAAAATCACGCTAAATCAATGAAAATGACGACTGAATGAAAAAAATGCAATATCTCGGAAATAATATAAGTATCTACTATAAGAATAACATTTTCTCAACTGTAATAGTAATAAATTCATTGTATTATATAAGGAAAGTCGTGTGCTGCTCACATCATATTGTTTAATATAAATTTATATCTGCCACCTCTCAAGGCAAAAAATAAGTAGAAAAAAAAACGGACCGAATTCAAGCAAAAATTTAATTAGCTCAGGAGAACGCTCTGATTTTTTAAAAGGGACACGAGATTCAAGCAGCAGTGAACCTGGAAAGTCAATGACTGATAGGAAAAATTTAGTGTTCACGTGGAGGGTTATGTAAATGCTGATGGTCTAGGTTAATATCTAAACTGAAAAGTTTATCCATGATTGAAACATGTTTGGAAACCTTTTGTGGAAGCGTTACCCAGAGAGAGATAGATAAAGAGGCAGATAAATCAAGGTGGTTGTATTATTAATTAATTAATAAACTTGACATCTGTGTGCTCGTTATGCTCACCAGTCACACTTTGAAACCATCAAATAATCGCTTAAACCCGCTGCACTAATAATGCGATAAAGTATAACGTAGATGTAAAATACAGCATATAACCAGAAATAAACTCGTCGACCTGTTTCAATGGCAAAAACAGCCTTCTCCTTCAGGATCTACAAGAAGCGTGAACTCACTTACTAACATCAGGTACAACCATTATAATGTAGACGTTACGATAGTCGCTCATCAGGTCGGCAATCTGACATTTTATTTGATCGTGTCACACTCTTAAAGTGTGCTATCAAATGTAAAACACTGACCAATACATTTGATAAATAACATATATCGGTTTAATCTATATTAATGCCTGCGTAATCTTTATGATTAAATATTCTCGGTAATGATTTCAAAATTCTTTTATTTTTACTTTCCCTGCAATACATGGCAATGTATGGGGAAAGTATTGGAATCATGCCCTAACATCGCAACTCGCGTTTTCAACGGATCTACACGTTTATTGACCTCTAGAATACGAAAAAACTATTTTTAGCGTGACGTCTGTGTGTGTGTCGCTGTGTCTGTGTGTCTTCTGTGCAATATATGTATCCACTATAACTCAAAAACTAATGGACCGAATTTCACAAAATTTGGTAGGTAAGTAACTCAAATTTAGTAGGTAAGTCAGGGTGTGATTTTGGCGCTGATTAGTTTTTAGTACGATTCGAGGTAAAAGAAGCCGCCTTCTTTTTGCGAAATGGCCCGCAAAAATTGCCTTTACCTACTCTAGCTGAAAAACTAATGGACCGTATTTCACAAAATTCGGTTGGTGGGTTTCCCTGGTGCTGATTAGATTTTGGTATGATTCGGGAAAAAAATAACCTGCCTTTTATTGCAAAGTGGCCCGCAAAAGTCGTCAAAATCTAAAATCAAAATCTATGCATGCTCAAATATATCGATTAAATGCTTGTTTTATACGTAATCTTTAACGAAGAAAAGAGGAATAAAACCAACTCCATTACGCTAGGACTAACCGTTCTCGAGATATCTTAGTGTTTTCATATTTTCTCTACGCCACCTTTGAAAATAAGTCAAGTTACCAAATAAGAACTAAAATTGAATTAAAAGTGGATTAAATTTAATTGAAATAAAGAGAACGTTGATATAAGTCGGCAGAGAAAGTCATGTACTGCCCACATCAAATTTTTACTTTTAGACTATAATAAATCTAAATATATCTAAACATAATAAATCTCATATATCTAATTTTGATGTCATTAATCTATTTTTAAAACGTAGAATACTCGTCCATCTGCAATTCTTATTAATTAATTTCGTAAATGATGGGTAGAGCGCTCACTTGGAATCTCATGAGGATTTGAAACACATATCTGTCTGTCTTGATTAACAGATTTTGACATCAGGAAGAAAAATCATATGTGGGCATCACATGACTTTCCCTACAGAATCAAATTTATTTTCGCTGTATTTTTTTAATGATTCATCAAATTTAGTTTACTTGCACAAATTAAACGCATAATTATTTGAAATTGCACTGAATTTGCACTTTTAATTCACTTTTCGTTCTCATTTGGTAACTGGGCTTATTTTCAAAGATGGCGTAAGGAAAATGTGACAAAAATAAAATATATCCAGAACGGCTAGTCCTAGTGTAATGGGGTTGATCTTATTATTTTTATCGTTAAAAATTACGTGCTTGTTAGAATTAAAGTGCTTGTTTTAAGCACTTAATTGATATATTTGAGCATACGTAATTTTTTATTCTAGATTTTGAGGATTTTTGAGTACCATTTCGAAAAAAAAGCTGGCTCTTCTTTTCTGAAGCGTACAAAAATCTAATCAGCACCAGGGTAACCCACAAGTGACTTATTTACCAAATTTTGTAAAATTTGATCCATTAGTTTTTCAGCTAGAATGGATACAGGCAATTTCATCAGGCCATTTCGAATAAAAAGCGAGTTCTTTTATTCCGAATTGTACCCAAAACTAATCAGCAACAGGGTCGTCCACAAGTGACTTACCTACCAAATTTTATGAAATTTGGTCAATTAGTTTTTTAGTTAGAGTGCATATATGCATTGCACAGATAGACACACAGACACGCACATAGACGTCACGCTAAAAATGGTTTTTTCGTATACTAGAGGTGTCAAAACATGTAGATCAGTCGAAAACTCGAGTTGCAATTTTCGGTATGATTCCAATAATTTCCCTATACATTATCAAGTCTTGCAATGAAAGTAAAAGCACATATATTAGAAATTTAATAGCAATTTGCATAAATGAGGAACATTTTCATTCTTTCCTTTCCAGAACATTAAGATATTTGAATTTCCATCATCCACTGTCTTTCTAAGTTCTCCACTAACTTATACCGAATAGTAATTTCGGAATTAAAAATATGAATACATTAAAACATGGTTTTCATATTACGATTATGACTATTCCAGAAATTATTATTTCAGTTGCGATACTGAACTTGCCTAACTAGTAGACAAGCCTGCAATTTGGACAGCGCCGGGAATAGAACTCGAATTTTCCGAAAGCAATCCTTTAGCTAGTAGTCTAACCCAGGGGTCGGCAACCTGCGGCTCGCGAGCCGCATGCGGCTCTTTTGATGTAAAGTTGCGGCTCTCCAGTTCCATACGAAAAAATTAGTAATTTATTATCAAAACCCTTAAAAAATAAGAAAATATATTTTTAAGTACCTAATTTCTCAATAGCTTCTATTTTCATAATCGTTAATTACAAATCGCTACGCTTAACATGACCGTAATGAGATAAATTTGAACTATTTTTTTGTTCTTAGAGATGAGACTCCGTGACCATGTTTGTCTTTCAGCCAACTGCATTCCATTTCCGTCTCACCCAAACAGCCACCGTCTAAACTCTAGACGTGTTGTCAGTCAGTCATCCTCGGATAGCGCGGTCGACGTTACATTGCATGTGTGTTAATTGTGTGTCGCTTGCGGTTTTTGCGTGTCTATTCGCTTGTTGTTTCAAGAAGAATACGATTTAGAAGCGAATTATCTTCTCAAAGGTACGTATGCGTATAATATAATAAAATTAGTAACAGAACTGGATTACATATCTGAGGATCGTGTTAATGGTAAATAAATTGTTTGTCGTTTTAAATAGCTAAGTAAAATTTTAAAAAATCATTTTTTCAGCTCCGCCGCCAGCATGGCATCTGGTAAAAAAAAGAGAAGAACTGAAGAAGAAAACCGAGAATTCAATCAGGATTGGACGGAGTCGTTTGCATTCATATGCAACACAGATGGCCTTCCGATTTGTCTCATTTGCCATGAAAAACTCTCACACAATAAGAAGTCAAATTTGGAGAGACACTTCACTACAAAACATACCCAGTTTGCTAGTAAATATCCAACCGGTGACGCACGAAAAAAAGCTGTTGAAGAGCTCCATAAAGAAAAACAACAACAGTCAAGTTCCATGCTAAGTAACTGGGAGCAATCTTCCAATAATATAAATTTGGCAAGCTTTGCAGTATCATTAGAAATTGCAAAAAGAGGAGTCTTGTGACATAAAAGACACGGCACAAGTTACCCATTTCGTTAGGTATATATCGTCCCAAGGTCCAAAAGAAGAACTGCTAGGATTGCTACCGCTCTCAGGGCAAATTCGTGGAGAAGATATAGCAAGTGATGTGCAAAAATCCCTGGAAGACAATGGAATCGATATAAATAAAATCGTTTCTATAGCAACTGATGGAGCCAGAAGTATGACAGGAATACATAGAGGGGTAACATCAATTCATCAGAAAAAAATAAACCACGAAATTCTAACGTTTCACTGCATAATTCATCAAGAAGCGCTTTGTGCCCAAACATTTCCGGCCGAAATAGTTGAGGTCATGAACCTGGTAATTAAGATTATTAACAGCATCATGGCCAAAGCACTCTACCATCGCCAGTTTAAAGATTTCCTTATAGAAATAGATAGCCAGTTTTCTGACCTACTTCTGTACAATAAAGAGCGATGGCTCTCCAGATGTAACGTATTGCAACGTTTTGCTTTGTGCTTGAGTGAAATAAAAACATTCCTTAATGAAAAAAGCATTGACCATCCAGAATTGGAAGAAGACAAATGGCTGCAAAAATTCAACTTCATGGTAGATACCCCAATGAAGCTAAATGAACTAAATCTAAAACTGCAAGGAGAGGGCAACCCAGCCTACGCCTTGCTTGAAGAAGTAGTTTGTTTCGAAAAAAAAATTACTTCTTTTTGTTGAAGACTTGGAGAGCGGTAAATTACTTATTAAATTTTAAAAATCTGAAGCAATATCGCGATGAGACCAATGCAACTATTGACACGAATCACTTCAGCATAGCTTTAAAAAACATGAAGGATGGATTCGCTGAGAGATTCGAGCAATTTAAAACAAACAAAAGTACTCTCGCGTTCATAGTAAATCTTCTCAACACAAATACAAATGAGATCAACATTGAGCCATTTGGAATTAGTGCTGGATCACTCCAAATGCAATTGCTAGATTTAAAAACCAAAGGCTTGTAGAGTGGCAAGTTCACAGAACTCAAGAGCAAGTTGGAAGAGTTGGAGGTCCAGAAATGCATGCACATCGCGCAGCACAAGTGGAAATAAGTTCTAAAAGAAATTCCGCGAGTTGAGGCCCTCATATTCGGCGCATGGAATAGTCTTCCAGAATGCTACAGTGAGGTGAAGAAGTTGGCATATGGAGGGCTGACAATTTTCGGGTCGACATATTCTTGCGAGCAAGCGTTCTCTCGCATTAATATAACAAAAAGTAAAGATAGAAGTCAACTGACAAATAAAAATCTAGAGTCGTGCTTGAAACTTAAAACAACAAGTTATAAGCCAGATTTAATCAAACTTTCAAAAGGCATGCAAAGCCAATGCTCCCATTGATGTGACTATCTGTATTTGTGTTTTTATATGAATAAATATTATTCCGTATTTAAAGCCGTTTATTTTAAATCAAAAATCAAATATATATAAGCAAATACTATAATATTGAAACGAAAATTTTTAGTGGCTCTTTAAAAACTGGGAAATTTTGTAAATTGTAACTTCTGGCTCTTCCGTTTCAATAGGTTGCCGCCCCTGGTCTAACCTGTCTGCAATCTTATCTTTGAACGCCTTTTTCAGGTGGGTTCAGTGGGTATTCACAGTAAATGTATTTAAGATATTTCCCATTTTGATTATTTACCGCAACCAGCGTGCTGCAGATAATCGAATTTGCCAAATGAAGCTAGGAAATTCCAATATCTGTCCATTTGTGTTCTTCCGTCAATGAGCAATGTAGCGAAAATTCAAACTTCGAAGAGGTGTACAGTTGCAACCTTTAGTGACACACTAGTTATGATGTATATTAGAGCAAATTTGAATTCGCTTTAATTTTCTCTTTTTGGATGTATATTATGAGTAATTTTTACATCAATGCGAATCCATAGGGGAAAAAGCACAGCTTCATGATAAAGACATTAAATTGCATTTAGAATATGTAGCATAATCATGCTATCATCCGGAAAATTACATCTTACAGATGCATTTATGATATGGATGTTAAACTGCACTCAGAATCAGTTCTATCATCATAGTATCATCCGGAAAATTTCTTCCTAGGAATAGATTTATAATACTCTACTTTTTCTTACTTAACACAGATATCAATATGGTTAAATTCATTTACGTCGAATTCATTTCTAATTTTAGCAAAAATAAATACAAACTGGTGAAACACGTTAAGTTTGACGTGACAAGAATTTTCATTAGAAAAATAGCAGTATCAAAAAGACACATTGCTATGAAGGATTGAGCGAATGTTTTATTTTCAAATGTTATTACACAGTCAATGTGTTAATAAGCGTATTTTATATTCTCCAAGACATCAAATCACGATGCTACACTTAACATATTTACTTTCCTTATATACATAATGTATAAGGAAAGTATTGTGACGGGGTCGAAAATTCGAATTCGAGTTTTCGACGGGAGAGCACGTTTCAAGCATCCCTGATCACGAATCAAACATTTTTGAAGTGATGTCTGTGTGTGTGTGTGTGTGTGTGTGTGTGTGTCAGTGGGTCTGTGGAGACGATAACTGACGAACGAATGAACCGATTCGAACCAAATTTGGTACAAAAATCACAATCTGTAACACTGGAAGCCTATTGTTTTTATACGCAATCGAATGTTCAGAACCCCCCCTAAATTTTCGAATGAAATTTTGAAAAAATCGTCAAAAAATCAAAACCAATATTAAAGTTACGCAAATAGACATTTCTTATGTAATTTTTCATTAGAAAACGATTGACATAAATTTTAGAACGCTAACATGAACCGTTCTCGAGATATTGCACATTTTTCAAAAAAAATTATCAAAAAGTCATATAAAATAGAAAAAAAAAATATTTCCTATTGAGAAACATGTTCACTTTTCATATATAATATCATGCGATAAATTGGGTGACATCATTCTCGTGGATCTAGCTCGTTCCATTCATGAAAAAATACTTTGAGTAATACATTTGAATTTGAACGCCAATAGCCATTTATCTGCTGTAAGAATAACATATTTCTTCGTCCATAATGTTTGGCGACGAATTTGGTGGAATGTCGCCAACTAGGCGACTTTTTAAAATGTTGCTAAATTAACGAAAAAATCTCCAAATGAATAAAAATGACGATAAATCAATAACGACTCATTGATGATGACGACATGGAAAATGACGACTCATTGACGAAATTCAATATCTTGGAATGAATATAAATAACTACTATAAAAATAATCTATTTCTTTTACTGTAAAAGTAGTAAATTCATTGTATTATATAAGGAAAGTCATATGCTGCCCACATCAGTTTTGTTTTCTTCGTTTTCATGCTATAGAGGTACATTTTCCTTGATGCTTTGAAACATTCTAACTATTTTCTTTACTAGTTTAACCCTGATATGTTTTTTAAATGTGAAAGATGTTTTATATGCTAAAATTTGCAGAACACAAATGATTATTGGTTGAAACAACGATAAATGTTACCACTAAGTGTTTTAAACATTCACGAAAACATTTTATACAATGCGTTGTTCAAATTAGAAAAATATATCAAGCCAATCTGCAGACTACACTTTTTAATTTGATGTGCTGCTTTGGATTTGTGTGCGTTAAATGTTAGCCAGTATACAAAGTAAAAAAAAAACAATAATACAGGATTAATGTATCCATCTTACCTTATAATTTTATTTAAGGTCCTGTCTTATAACTTCACTTTTATATTTATTAAACATCTATGGATTTAGAGTAAAGCCATTTTTACGATTTATGCGAAACCACGACCAAAAGTTTTGTAGAGACCTCATGTAAAGTAAAAACATTATAAAGTTTTCAATATTAAAATATTTTGAATAGAAATTGCATATTTATGAATTAAGCATTATAATCATATTTATGAATATATGCGCATCCTGTTTAATAAGTAGATGCATAAAGAAAAGTAAAATATTTCCTATCACTTGCTGCCTCTACCACTTGCGCTGACTTACTGGACTTGCGCTCCTGAAATCTTCAGGTAGACGCACTAGATTTTAAATCCATCATATTAATAAATAATTCCCAAATTGAAACAAATAGAATTTTGAAAGAAATGATAATTAATTTTCAGATATAGTAAATTATCGCCAAAATGGCAATATTCAACCAAACTTTTAAACACGATCACTAAATTTGACATCAATCATGACAAACATACATATTGACTATGTGTATGTATATTTATACCAGGTTGGAACATTTAAATTCAGAGGCGTTGTGGAGAATAAAATACAGAATATAAGGATAACATTTTAAGAATAAAAAGTTACCTTTTTCCGGCATTTTAATATGGCATCATCTCTGGCATCTTCCTTGTTACCCGGAGTTTCTGTCTCATTCAACTTGAGTCCAATACTGACGTACACCAATGTGATAAGAAAAAGTGGCACAAAATATTGTAAACACACCAAGATATGATTGTAAATTTTCCATATGTAAACAGGTATGCGAACGTTTTGACAAAATGGTTTCGAGAAACTGTCTGTGTCTGGATCAAATACCATCGTAACTTGAAGAGCATAACCGTAAGGCAGGCTTGTCAGGGTACTGAAAATCCATATAAACACGATTATCCATTTAGCGCTGACTTTGGACGTCTTTGCCCGCAGAGGAAACATAACTGCTCGATAGCGGTCCAGAGCTATAGCTGACAACGAAAATACACTGACGTTGACGGACAACACTTGTACAAACGGACAGAAGGCGCACATGAAGTTGGGAAGCACCCACTTTTGAAGAAGTGCAGCTTGAAATTGGAATGGGATTGAAAACAGACCAATGACAATATCCGCGGTGGCAAGATTGGCAATGAAGAAATTGGTGATTGTTTGCATCCTGCGGCTTAGTGCAACAATTATCAATACGCAAAAGTTTCCGATTACAGCAACTAATGAAATTAGTCCGTAACAGCATGATAGTAGAACAATCATTGACAATGGTACTTCATACAGGTCATCGAACATGTACGTCGTATTGGTTAACATTCTCTCTCGAGTCTCTTGAGTAAGCGTGATATTTATTATATCATCCATTGCAATTATCACAAGGAAATAAGCTCTTTCAAATTTCAGTTTTCTCTCAATTACTAGACTCTATTAAATTCCTGTTCCATTTTACATCATCAATGTAGATTTATAGAAAATTGATAGATATTTTTTACAGAATGTTTATTAATATATTTTTATTTGAAACTGACCCAAGTAGGTATGTTAATTCTATATTTTCTTACTTTCGAAATTTTCTGCGAAATAATACCAAAAATTTTCATAGGGAAAATATAATAAATCATAGAATATGAAGTATACCTTAGTGCACATATCACATTATCACTCATATATTTTCTAGAAGAATAAGATTTTTTACAATGCCATAAAATTATATATTACAAATGAAAATGATATATTCAGTATATTTAGTTCATTTTAGAAAGGAAACATTTTATCTAGCTACTGTGTTACATTGTTTTATTGTTTTGCATATTTATCTTTTAATATGATACATATATTTTTTCACGCGTAATCATTTTTTCTTTTAATTTAAAGTACTTTGCCTTTCAGTAATGGTAATCATAAACATATAAAGGTTATATAAATAAAAGAGAAAAATACTGTATACAAGATAATTTAAAGTCTTATAAATAAATTTGGGGAAAATTACAAAGTATTATATAATATATGCAGTAGTAATAATTTAATTATTTTGAAATTGTATATGTATAAAATTATAAATATTAAGGATTGGGTGTTGAAAAGTTTTCGGAAAAATGTATTAACTATTTGTTCAGTTTATAAATCTAATGTGAAGTAAACCAGTTTTTATGAATAATATGATAATCTAACAATAATCTACAATATCTAAATACAAAATAAATTATCTCAATTGAAATGATGATGTAAATGATTACGAAAAAAATTATTTCGAAATGAAAATGATTTTAAATTTTTTCTAATCAAGTCAATTTTAAAGTTAATTTATAAATACATTTAAAAAAATGCGAAATAATATTTAAATATACAATGCGATAAAAAATATTTTGGTTTAGTGTAACACAATATCTAACTGAAGAATAAAATTGCCATAATTAAAAAAAAGTGATATTATTATCAACGATATTTTTATTCACCTCTAACATGTGCAGTATTCCTTTGTTTAATATTCGAATCCATCAACTTATATGACAAATTCCCTTGTGTTTTATAATAAATAAATTCCTTATGTGCCCACTAAATGCATATATAAAACAAAAATATTCTATTCACATGCAAGTTTTCATATCATCTGTTTACTTCTGAAATAAACATGCGTTTTACTTCTTAATAAAGAGCACAGAAGAATCCATTTATTTACTCCAAAATTCTTTGAATCTTAAATAGTCTTAAATAGACTTAAAGAGTATTTTTAATAGTCATTTCTTCCACTGCTATATTTTACCTGACTGGTAACGTTCGACACGGAGTGTAAACTAACGGGAAACATCCCTGAACGAAGTCGGAAGCGAATAACAAAATAATGTTCAGAGGTGGGTGTCTGGGGGCGCTGCCAACTCTGGTGAATCGATCGATGTAAAAAGTAAGTTTTAATGCCCTATCTTTAACATAAACTTAACTTTATATCACAGAAGAATAATGATGCACGATGCGAAATTTTTAGAATCGTGTATATTATGAAATTTCATGATGGGTAAAGCGTTGACTCGTTAGGAATTTAAAATATTTAGATTAAATAATTTAGGAAGTAAGTACGTGAAAGATTCCTGTCAATAGAAGATTCAACAGAAGAGTTAAATTAATGGTACTTAATTAAACATTTTGCAAATAACTTAAAGCAAATATTAGAGCTTTAATGCAAACAGGCTTGTGACAGATTTAAAACTTTGATATTTCATCGCACCCTAACTGCAATGCATAAAAAAAAGAAGAATTTAACATGTTTCTCTTTATCTAGATATTCAATTTAACTTTTATAACCACATAGCTATAATGTATAAAGAAAATATTCTGACGGGATCTAAAATGGGAATTCGATTTTTCGACGGAACAGCACGTTTCTGGAATATCTGAATTCGAATAGAACGTTTTGGAAGTATCTATATGTGTGCGTATTGTGTGTGTGTGTATGTGTATGTGTGTATGTGTGTGTGTGTGTGTGTGGTGTATATATGTTTCTTTATGTGTATATATGTATGTTTGTGTGTGTATGTGTATATGCACATTTGTGTGTATGTATATATGTATGTTTGTGTGCGTGTATTTATGTATGTTTGTGTGTGTATTTCTGCATATTTGTTCGTGTATTCGTGTCTGTGGATGTGATACCTCATGAACGAATGCAGCGTTTCAAGCAAAATTTTGTACCATTATTATAATTGGTGAACACTGTAACCATGTTGATTTTAAATGCGATCGAAATTTTGACTTTTTCGACGGAAAAGCACGTTTCTAACATCTCTGAAATCGAATTGAACATTTTGGAAGTAATGTCTCTCTCTCTTTCTCTCTCTCTATTTCTCTCCTTCTTTCACTATCTCTCTTTCACTATTTCTCTCTCTCTCTTCTATTCTCTCTCTCTTCCACTCTCTCTCTTCCACTCTCTCTCATCCACTCTCTCTTCCACTCTCTCTCTTCCACTCTCTCTTTCTCTCTCTCCTTCTCTCTATTTCTCTCTCTCTTACTCTCGTTCTCTCTCTCTTACTCTCGTTCTCTCTCTCTCTCTCTTTATGTGTGCGTGTGTATGAATTTATGTATGTTAGTGTGTGCGTTCGTGAGTCTGTTGATGTGATATCTCACGAATGTATTTTAAACGAAATTTGGTACCATTGTTTCAATTGGTGAACACTGTAACCCTGCTAATTTTAAATGCGATCGAAAGTTGGTATTTTCAGATGGAAGAGAAAGTTTTTAGCATCTTAGAACTCGAATCGAACGTTTTGGAAGCAATGTCTATGTGTGTGTGTGTGTGTGTGTGAGTGTGTGTATATATTTATTTATTTAAAAATATATAGCAAAGAAAACCAAGTTGTTTATAAAAAGGTTATTAATATTAACACCATCAATGACGTGCATTTAAATTACAAAACATCCAGAGCATCACTACGTCCTTCATTAGTAGCAATGTAAATTGTTTAAGATGGGATGAACATGAGCTCTTAAACACTGCCCGCAAACCGTGAAAATATATTTGCATATGGATCGTAGGAAGCCCTATATCAATAAAAAAATAGTTACATTACAAGTATATACATAAATAATTGTAGGTCATAAAAATTCAAAGTAACCAATAAATGTATCTTTAAAACCAAAGAAAATAGAGACCATATATCCAGAAATATATACAATGGGTTAAAACGCAGAGAGTCGAGAATAAGACGCCAGATGAGACGCCAGACGAGAATCTGAATGGGGTCAAAATTACAAATAGAGTCATGATAAATGTCAATGTAAAAGATTCCAAAAGTAAAATGTTACGAGGGTTATATCAACTAATTAGGAGAAAATTTTTATCAAAAACAGGGTAAAATTATTATTAATAGCGAATTGGTAAAGAGCAATAGACAGTTTTTACTTTCCCTGCAATACATGGTAATGTATAGGGAAAGTATTGTAATCATGCCGAAAATCACAACTCGAGTTTTCGACGGATCTACACGTTTCGAGACCTCTAGAATACGAAAAAACTATTTTTAGCGTGACGTCTGTGTGTGTGTCTGTCTGTGCAGATTTTGTATCCACTCTAACTAAAAAACTAATGGACCGAATTTCACAAAATTTGGTAGGTAAGTTACTTGCGAGCGAGTCTGGTGCTGATAAGTTTTGGGTACGATTCGGAATAAAAGAACCCGCCTTTTTTTGCGAAATGGCCCGCAAAAACTTGTATCCACTCTAACTGAAAAACTGATGGACCGAATTTTACAAAATTCGGCACTTGTGGGTTACCTTAGTACTGATTAGATTTTGGTACGATTCGGAAAAAAAATGACCTGCCTTTTTTTGCAAAATGGCCCGCAAAACTCGTCCAAATCTAAACTAAAGAACTGGGTATACTCAAATATATCCATTAAATGCTGATTTAATACGTAATTTTTAACGACGAAAAGAATAAGACCAACCCTATTACACTAGGTCTAGCCGTTCTCGAGATATTTTAGTTTTTCGTACTTTCCCTACGCCACCTTTGAAAATAAGCCCGGTTACCGAATGAGAACGAAAATTGAATTAAAAGTGAAATAAATTTAGTTAAAATAAAGAGAACGTTAATATAAGTCTTCAGGGAAAGTCATGTGCTGCCCACATCAGATTTTGCTTAGGTTACTGCTATTTTAAAAATTATTTCCATTAATTTTGTCACAATTTTTGTCGATTCGTTACTTTTGAGTAATTTAAAATGATATTATGTAGACAATTTTGTATATATAACATTTTACTTCCTTAACCAGAACAAGACAGTTAAATTAATTTAATTTACACAAATGAATCTGATCTCGTCATCTCTTATGTCTACCAGAAAATTAAACTTGAAATTTGATATAAAGAACGTTCTATTTCCTCAAGACGACGATAGATGGCGGTAAAAATGCTTCAAAACTCTTAAATTGTAGGGGAAATTATGCAAAAAAGATATTAATTTAATTTAAAATTGTATTTTGAAAAACAAAAGTTGTTGTATATGCAGCTAGCGGTCACTTTTATAATAGTGATTTTTTTTAAAACTATGTAAAGTAAATTAGTTATAAAAATGAATCGGTTAAAAGACTTGTAAAACTGCTTAGTTATAAATAAATCTGCTCAGCAGCAGAGCTAGGTTTGGTTGCGCCCCCTCCCAGTGGCGGAGATACGGAAACAGGGCGGAGGGGCGTAATATTAATGCATGATAATATGAGGACTAAGGTCGTAGCCAGGCATGGGCCCATTTGGCTAAGCCCCTCCTAAAGGTATACTAATAAAAATATTAAGTTATATAAAGGTATATTGATATTGAGCTAAAAATAAAAGTATACTGATAAAAAATATTAAATATTTAGTAGTGATATGAAATTCCATGCAACATGTCATCCAACTTTTGCATAAAAATTTCTTCATGATATTTTTTTCATAAATTGTTTTGTTTTAAAAATAATTTAATGTAGCTGAATTTGTGGCTATACTGATAATCAATTTATTTACATATTTGTTTTAAAAATATTTAAAAATTAAGACAATAGTATTCGGACGCACAAGCGCCGACTTTCAAAAATTTCGGGAGGGAGGGGGGTGCTCAAAAATTAAAATGTCTTTAAATTTTTTTAATTGTTCGGAAAAATGGTAGTTTATCATAAATTTAATGAAGTCCTACAAGGTTTTTAAAATTGATCAAGATGAAACATAAAACCATGCAGAACTTATATCCTCATCAGGGCGTCTCAAGACCGAAATCCAGGATGGGGGGCAAATGGCCTAAAAAACTGTAATAACATAAATGAGAAAAGTATTTGCACTCTCATTGGCTAGTAATTTCTGTTTCTACTTATACAAAATGTATGATTGAGGAATGTAGATTTTGAGGATTTTTACGGGCCATTTTGCAAAAAATAGCATGTTATGTTTTTCCGGATCATTTACCAAAATCTCATCAGCACCAGGGTCCACGAATACTGACATCAGAAATAAGAGCGCAAAATTTCACAATAGATGATCGTTTAAAGCAAACTAGACGCTATTAATACGAACATGTAAAACGTTCTGAAGTCTTTCTCCCCCCCCCCCTCACTTTCGTCTCTTTCGAAGACCAGCCGCGGAAAACACCCGTACAAGCAACTTTTCCTATGACGTGAATCTAGAGTTGCCATATGCCAAAGTTCGAAGAAGGTTTTCCAGATTTGGTCATATATCGCCAATTTGGCGATAAATTTCGAAGGTTTGGGAAACACCTCGAAATAACCAGTATTCTACAAGATATGAGAGATTTCCAGAAGTTCCTATAGAGAGTTTATAAAAGGAGTCATTACTCAGTTGGAGAGCAGTTGACGTGATACGAGCTACATTGAACTGAGATTTTTATCAATGTTTCGAGAATAGTAGCGGCTGTTTTATAAAATAAAATACGTCAATGCTTTGAAAACAGTATCCGTTGCTTTGTGACATTGGTAGAGCATTTAAGTACTGTTTTACTGTGTATTGTTCCTGTTTACGCTGTGTTTGTGAATAAAAGTGTTAGTTATTCAGAAATTTTGGACTCATTCTTTTATCCTGAGCGCACACCCGCGGTTCCAAAGGATACGTCGTAACACTATCTTGTTTTTAATAGTGTGGTTGCTCTGCCGTTTTATCCTGAAGAATGAGGCTGTTTTTTGTTTTTGAAACCGATTGATACCATTACTAAATTGTTGTACGCTGTTTGACGAATTTTTAAGTTACAGTTATTTGTGGTTCTTACAGTAGTCTAAAGGAATGGAGCACTCATGGGAAATTGTTGAATGATATACAACTTTTATTGACTTACGGGGCCGGGATAGCCCAGTGATTATGCCGAGAGCATCGCATAAGGAATACCCAAGTTTGATCCTTGCCGCCGTCGAACTTTTCCCATGTTTATGCGGAGTATGGGCACGATAAATCCGTAGGTCCGAATGTCTTCCAAGAGTTGGTGGCCAGGGGAAGACGATACCGACCATGTGGTAGCCAATCCCCAACGGATTTGATCTAACTTGGATCGTTATAAGCATGCAATGTGATCCTCCCCTGTGGTGCATGGGACAACATGATATTGCTCCAAAATGGTTTACACTTTGGCTGCTATAGAGGCGAATGCTTTAAGATCAAGTGGTGGCCATCGGAAAATTTTTACTTTCCTTATATACATAATGTATAAGGAAAGTATTGTGACGGGGTCGAAAATTCGAATTCGAGTTTTCGACGGGAGAGCACGTTTCAAGCATCCCTGATCACGAATAAAACATTTTTGAAGTGATGTCTGTCTGTATGTGTGTGTGTGTGTCTGTGTGTGTGTGAAAGTATATGTGTGTGTGTATGTCAGTGAGTCTGTGGAGACGATAACTGACGAACGAATGGACCGATTCGAACCAAATTTGGTACAAAAATCTCAATCCGTAAACACTGGAAGCCTATTGTTTTTATACGCAATCGAATGTTCAGAACCCCCTAAATTTTCGAATGAAATTTTGAAAAAATTGTCAAAAAATCAAAACCACTAATAAAGTTACGCAAATAGACATATCTCATGTTATTTTTCATTAGAAAACGATTGACGTAAAACATGAACCGTTCTCCAGATATTGCACATTTTTCAAAAAAATTATCAAAAAGTCATATAAAATAAAAAAAAAATATTTCCTATTGAGAAACATGTTCACTTTTCACATGTAATACCATGCGATAAATTGGATGACATCATTCTCGTGG
This sequence comes from Amaurobius ferox, assembly GCA_951213105.1. NCBI lineage: Eukaryota > Metazoa > Arthropoda > Arachnida > Araneae > Amaurobiidae > Amaurobius > Amaurobius ferox. The sequence continues at coordinate 101,438,783 of OX578144.1, forward strand.
ATCTAGCTCGTTCCATTCATGAAAAAAAAAAAACTTTGAGTAATACTTTTGTATTTGAACGCCAATAGTCATTTATCTGCTGTAAGAATAGCTTATTTCTTCGTCCATAACGTTTGGCGTGATTTTGGCGACGAAGTTGGCGGAATGTCGCCAACTTGGCGACTTTTTTAAATGTTGCCAAATTAACGAAAATCTCGCCAAATGGATAAAAATGACGCTAAATCAATGAAAATGACGACTAATTATCGAAAATTCAATATCTTGGAAAGAATATTAGTATCTACTATAAGAAAAACCTATTTATTTTACTGTAAAAGTAGTAAATTCATTACATTGTATAAAGAAAGTCATGTGTTGCCCACATCAGATTTATTTTTTGGTTTACGAGTGTACGCTTTGTTTTCTTTCCTTCCTGGTGTAAACCTGGTATTTTTAGAGGGAGTAATCACTCCATGCTGTGTACAGATCAATAGTCTTGAATAGTTTAGATTATTAGAACAAGCGAGTAAAGCAAATTACAAAAAAATAGCACTTGTTAAAAATTAGCAGCTAATCAAATTTTCATAAGCAAGTAATTAGCACTAGTAATTACTTGCTTATCTCACTATTGCTTGTCTCACTATTACTTGCTCCCATCACTATTTATTAATCTCACACTACACAATAAAATAAACACCCTCACCCCGACGCGACAAGCCCTGCTCGAGTTCCACAAGACAGTCTCCGTTTTACGTTGGTGAAAACAAACGAAGCCACGAAAAGCAGTATTTCATAATTAATTTATCATCCGTTTTTTGTTTCAAAAAATTTGTAAAAACACTTGCCGTTTTTCAAAAACAGTTTGTTGGCATTTTGCAAAAATTGCGGAAACGTCCAACATTACTTTTTGGGAATATAAATTATATGATTCATAGATTTAAAGATTCATGATTCGTAGCATTAAATTTTAAAAATTAATGTACTAAATCTTAGAAAGTAAAAGGTGGTGGATAAGTGTAAATAATAACGAATTATGTTCCTAAAATTTAGAATAGATATTCATATCATATTTATCTTTCCCTACAATACGTGATACAATAATTCTTAACAAATTAACAGTTAATTTCCGAACAAAATATTTTTAGGGTGACGCTTCTATGTATCTTCTGTCTGTCTACGCATTGAATGAATCCGCTCTAACTGAAAAACTAATGGATCAAATTTCAGAAAATTTGATAGATAAATTACTTGTGGGTATCCTAGTGCTGATTTGATTTTGGTACGATTCAGATAAAGAATCTGCCTTTTTTACTTTCCCTGAAATACATGGTAATGTATTTCAGGGAAATTAATGTAATGTATGGTAATGTATTTTAGGGAAATTATTGGAATCATGCCGAAAATCACAACTCGAGTTTTCGACGGATCTATACGTTTTGAGACCTCTAGAATGCGAAAAAACTATTTTTAGCGTGACGTCTGTCTGTGTGTCTGTGTGTCTGTGCAGATTTTGTATCCACTCTAACTAAAAAAGTAATTGACCGAATTTCATAAAATTTGGTAAGTAAGTCACTTGTGGGCGACTCTGGTGCTGATTAGTTTTGGGTACGATTCGGGATAAAAAGAACCCGCCTTTTTTTTGCGAAATGACCCGCAAAAGCTTGTATCCACTGTAACTGAAAAACTAATGGACCGAATTTCACAAAATTTGGTAGATGAGTCACTTGTGGGTTACCCTGGTGCTGATTAGATTTTGGTACGATTCGAAAAAAAATAACCTGCCTTTTTTTGCAAAATGGCCCGCAAAAATCGTCAAAATCTAAACTAAAGAGCTAGGTATACTCAAATATATCCATTAAATGCTCGTTTAATACGTAATTTTTAACGACGAAAAGAATAAGATCAACCCCATTACACTAGGACTAGCCGTTCTCTAGATATTTTAGTTTTTCGTATTTTCTCTACGCCACCTTTGATAATAAGTCCGGTTACCGAATGAGAACGAAAATTGAATTAAAAGTGAAATAAATTTAATTAAATAAAGAGAACGTGAATATAAACGTCTGCAGGGAAAGTCATGTGCTGCCCACATCAGATTTTTTACTTTCCCTGCAATACATGGTAATGTATAGGGAAAGTATTGGAATCATGCCGAAAATCACAACTCGAGTTTTCGACGGATCTACACGTTTCGAGACCTCTAGAATACGAAAAAACTATTATTAGCGTGACGTCTGTGTGTGTGTCTGTGTGTCTATCTGTGTGTCTGTGTGTCTGTGTGTCTGTCTGTCTGTCTGTGCAGATTTTGTATCCACTCTAACTAAAAAACTAATGGATCGAATTTCACAAAATTTGGTAGGTAAGTTACTTGTGAGCGAGTCTGGTGCTGATTAGTTTTGGGTACGATTCGGAATAAAAGAACCCGCCTTTTTTGCGAAATGGCCCGCAAAAGCTTGTATCCACTCTAACTGAAAAACTGATGGACCGAATTTCACAAAATTAGGTAGATGAATCCCTTGTGGGTTACCTTGGTGCTGATTAGATTTTGGTACGATTCGGAAAAAATGACCTGCCTTTTTTTGCAAAATGGCCCGCAAAAATCGTCCAAATCTAAACTAAAGAACTGGGTATACTCAAATATATCCATTAAATGCTGATTCAATACGTAATTTTTAACGACGAAAGGAATAAGATCAACCCCATTACACTAGGACTAGCCGTTCTCGAGATATTTTAGTTTTTCGTACTTTCCCTACCCCACCTTTGAAAATAAGCCCGGTTACCGAATGAGAACGAAAATTGAATTAAAAGTGAAATAAATTTAGTTAAAATAAAGATAACGTTAATATAAGTCTGCAGGGAAAGTCATGTGCTGCCCACATCAGATTTTTACTTTCCCTGCAATACATAGGTAATGTATAGGGAAAGTATTGGAATCATGTCGAAAATCGCAACTCGCGTTTTCGACGGATCTACACGTTTCGAGACCTCTAGAATACGAAAAAACTATTTTTTGCGTGACGTCTGTGTGTGTGTCTGTGTGTCTGTCTGTCTGTGTGTCTGTCTGTGAAGATTTTGTATCCACTCTAACTAAAAAAATAAGTGACCGAATTTCATAAAATTTGGTAGGTAAGTCACTTGTGGGCGAATCTGGTGCTGATTAGTTTTGGGTACGATTCGAAATAAAAGAACCCGCCTTTTTTTGCGAAATGGCCCGCAAAAGCTTGTATCCACTCTAGCTGAAAAACTAATGGGCCGAATTCCACAAAATTCGGTAAGTAAGTCACTTGTGGGACACTCTGGTGCTAATTAGATTTTGGTATGATTTGGGAAAAAATAACTTGCTTTTCTTTGCAAAATGGCCCACAAAAATCGCCAAAATCTAAAATAAAAATCTACGTGTGCTCAAATATATCCATGAACTGTTTGTTTAATACGTAATATTTAACGAAGAAAAGAATAAGACCAACTCCATTACACTAGGACTAGCCGTTCTCGAGATATTTTAGTTTTTTCGTATTTTCTCTACGCCACCTTTGAAAAGAAGTCCAGTTATCAAATGAGAACGAATATTGAATTAAAAATGAATTAAATGTAATAAAAATGAAGAGAACGTGAATATAAGTCTGCAGGGAAAGTCATGTGCTGCCCACATCAGATTTTTTATTTTTAATATCATGAGTATGTTCAGATAAACGAATACCAACGTTATGCTTTGTAATACCAATATAGAATTTATATTCACTTTCGGGGTATAAAAGGTGGACAAAGTACACCCCAGTCTAACTCAGGAAATTACTCCTATCTTTAAAGTTATCAGTACGGATGCGGCTAAATAAGTAGCTAACTATAGAAAGAGCAAGTTTAAACTTTAATGCATGGCAAAACCAAATCGAGGGACGAAAAATCACCGGGTGGAATGTAAGACTTGATTTACGCTACAAAATGTCACAAAAGGGGTCAAGATTAGTTTTAGGAAAAATAGAATTTCAACGAATTGTGGAAAAGGTTTTATAAATGGAATCGAATCGATAAGCAGCCTCATTGCCAAGGTTAAAGATAAAATTAATTTCAGTATCTAAAGCAGAAATCGATGAACAAACGTTAAAAACATGATTAAAATAAGCAATGAAAGAGGTTTTTTAGAAGAAATTGGGTAATACAGGAATTAGAGAACGTAGGTTTATGAAAAACGGAAGTATGTAAGAGTCACGGAAAACAAGGACGTTTAGATAAAGGCAAAGAAAATTTAGACTCATGTTTAACGGTAAAATTTACATGTTTAAAGGTAAAAATCTGATGTGAACAACACACGACTTTTTCTATAGACTTATATTCACGTTCTCTTTTTTTAATTATATTTAATTCACTTTAAATTCAATTTTCGTTCTCATTTGATAACTGGACTTATTTTCAAAGGTGGTGAGGAGAAAAGAGGAAAAAACTAAAATATCTCGAGAACGGCTAGTCCTAGTGTAATGGGGTTGGCCTTATTCCTTTCTTCGTTAAAAATTAAGTGTAAAACAAGAAGTTAATGGATATATTTGCGTATACGTAGTTTTTTATTTTAGATTTTGCCGAATTTTGCGGCCCATTTGTGAAAAAAGGCAGGTTATTTTTTCGAATCGTACCCACAAAACCCACAAGCTACTCATCTACTGAATTTTGTGGAATTCGGTTCATTGGTTTTTCAGCTAGAGCGGATACAGCAATTTTTACTAGCAATTTCGCAAAAAAACCAAGTTTTTTTTATCCCGAATCGTACCCAAAACTAATCAGCACCAGATTCAAAACTAATCAGCACCAGATTCACAAATGACTTACCTACCAAATTGTATGAAATTCGGACAATTACTTGTTTAGTTAGAGTGGATACAAAATCTTCACAAGCAGACACACTCACACACTCACACACACACACACACACACACACACACACACACACAGAGAGAGAGAGAGAGACATACACACAGACGTCACGCAAAAATGGTTTTACTGTACTCTAGAGGTCCCGAAAAGTGTAGATCCATCGAACAGAGTTGCGATTTTCAGTATGATTCCAATATTTTCCCTATACATTACCATGTATTGCAGGGAAAGTAAAAATCGTTTACAGTATCCGAAAGATTTAGCTGTTAAGCAAAAGATAGCTTTTGTCCATTTGGGTATTAACAATAATTTTCATTCTATGTTCGATGAGACTTTTATGTTAATTAGCTGCAATAACCCCATAATATTGTTCTATACTATGTATGGTATTAAAGAACCCTACTACTAATTCTGAAGCTAATTGTGCCCTCAATAATTTTGACGTAGTTTCACTTTTTTCTAACATCTGTGGTCGGTCATGCGTTCAAGACGGTGTGTTGAAACCACAATTTTAAAATTTTGCACAATTAGTTCATCTATTACCGAGATGTAACTTGACCAAAATCAAAATTGTCTTCTACATAAAGATTAAAATTTTAAATCCAATAGAAGCGAAAATACAAGAGGAGCAAATAGAAAATGCTCAACAAGGTGAGAAATATTTAGTTGACGAATCACAGAATCCCATTTCTTAGAGATCAACTAAAGTTATTCCCCCTAAGCAGCTGGTTGAGGAAATTCATATCATTGACTGTAAATATTGTACTACTGAAATAACTGTTATAGATCTTTTAACTAAATCATTATCTATCAAAATGCATACATTACTCAGTGGGGAATATAAAGTGGCGTAAACGATAAGTGTTAAATTAATCGGTTATAAACGTTTCCGCAACTGATTTACATTTTACTTTCCTTGCAATACATGGTAATGTATAGGGAAAGTATTGGAATCATGCCGAAAATCGCAACTCGAGTTTTCGACGGATCTACACGTTTCGAGACCTCTAGAATACGAAAAAACCATTTTTAGCGTTACGTCTGTGTGTGTGTCTGTCTGTCTGTCTGTGTGTCTGTGTGTCTGTCTGTGCAGATTTTGTATCCACTCTAACTTAAAAACTAATGGACCGCATTTCGCAAAATTTTGAAGGTAAGTCACTTGTAGCCGGGGCTGGTGCTGATTAGTTTTGGGTACGATTCGGAATAAAAGAACCCGCCTTTTTTGTGAAATGGCCCGCAAAAGATTGTATCCACTGTAGCTGAAAAACTAATGGACCGAATTTCACAAAATTCGGTAGATGAGTCACGTATAGGTCACCCTGGTGCTGATTAGCTTTTGGTACGTTTCAGAAAAAAATAACCTGCCTTTTTTTGCAGAATGGCCCGCAAAAATTATCAAAATCTAAACTAAAAAGCTACGTATGCTCAAATATATCCTTTAAATGCTTGTTTAATGCGCAATTTTTAACGAAGAAAAGAATAAGACCAACCCCATTACATTAGGACTAGCCGTTCTCGAGATATATTAGTTTTTTTTTTCATTTTGTTCCACGCCACCTTTGAAAATAAGTCCAGTTATCAAATGAGAACGAAAATTGAATTAAAGGTGAATTAAATTTAATTGAAATAAATAGAACGTGGATGTAAGTTTGCAGGGAAAGTCATGTGCTGCCCACATCAGATTTTTTGCTTTTAGCAACATCATCTGTGTTTGTAAAATTAATATTATCAAATTTTTACAAACTCAATTGTTCCGATTACTCATTTATTAAAGTGGATCATTTAAATGTGTGCTGTTTAATTACGTGTCTGCTGCAATAATATAACTTCTACAATAATGGTGTATAAGACCAACAGCGCAATGTTTTGAAATTTGGCAATTTTTATTTTTGGCAACCTATGAATCCAAACAGAATGAATTATTCATACTCATTAGTCCAAGTGACCTACAGCAAAAATACTCCATACCTGGGAACATATGCCTCAGAAGTTTTTTTAAGCGGTTTCCAACTCAGAAACTTTTTCTGAATAACATATCCAAAATTTAAAAAATTCGTACCATAAAAATATCCCCACCTCAGAATTATTTCAAAATGGCATACTGGCTACTTCCAGTGAAATGAAAGATATAATTTACAGCTGCGTAGAGAAATATATGGTATTTTTTAGAGGTATGAGACCAGATTTAGTGAGACAGTTTTGTGTTTGTATTTATGTTTTAAAATAAATTATTTTCTCTAAAATGACTCATATGACACTGAAAATGTTATTATCAAGTAGTGAAGTATGATGCCACATATAGATCTCTATAAAAAAGTCACATGCAGCACTACCTCCCATCAGTCGTTGTTTGGGTTTCTGAAATCATCAATGAACAGAGATAACTTTAGGGCATTATTTTTATGCTGGTAATATTTCATAGTCCAATAAATTTTTTAGACGTAACCAGTACTCTGATGAATAGCTCAGGGATGTCTGAAGTACTTCAAGAAATCTACGCACCAAATACTGTGCAAGCCATGATAGCTTGAAATTTGTTTTCAGAGATAAACGAGATCATATGATAGTAAATGCAGCTATATTACCTTACTAGACGTATTTCCTCGCAATGAAGATGTAACTCATCTTCGTCTCATCAAGGAAAGTTCTATCCGGCGATGCTATGGCCTGTCAAACAAGCAGTTAGGGATGTAGAATTTCCAAATACTTAGTCTTAGTATGCTGCTGCTTTGGGGGAAAGGATAACTCATTCAGTGGCGCAGCGTCTATTGAGGCTCAGAAGCTTAGCCTCCCCTGTTTAAATCTAATTTGAAAAAACTTTTTTTTATTATATTTTTTAATATAACTGTGCAAATATATATATATTTTTTTAGAAAACTGGTACACTTACTTAAAATGAGACGTTTTAAAGTATTTTCCCCATTAAAACGCATATCTAAAAATTAAAATCATCTAGCCTTTACGGTACATTGAAAGAATCATGGTATTAGGACCGTCTATCTGTTAGACTCTGCCCTGGTTGGTTAGCTAGAACTATAAGATAGTTTCCAAAAAAGTGTGGCTATTTCGTGCCCATTTTCAACCCTTTAAAAACAGTTTGACTTAAGACAATGTTTGGATATGGGACGTAACGTTTCATGAATGGAATTTTTGGGGCAAGGCTAATGGATCCGCTATTTTGGGGGCAAACATGGTTTTATTAATTAATCTTCGCAGGAAAAAGCCATATGTAATACTAAAAAATATCAGTCATTTTCCACGAATAACATGGCATTCACCTAAATTTAAACAATATCCAGATAAAGAAACACACTAAAAATGACTACCATTAAACTTTAATAGTTTATGAAGTAGGCTTATCTTAGTCACAGCAACAATATGGCGAAGAATCCGTTTGCGTATTTGTGAGTCTTAGAAAGAATAAATATAATTTCCCCTTAAAAATCACGTTACAGGAAAATCTCAGTTAAACAAAAGCCATTGGTAATTTTCTAGCAGATTTTTATCATATTATGGTTTTGGTATTTTCTAGCGGATTTTTAGCATATGTGGTTAAGTTTTCAAAGTTTAGTATTTGTAAATAATGAAAATGCAAAATTGTTTAAGGGCATTATTGACTACAGTGTTCTCAACCATTTTCAATGCAGTCTTTTGAATTGCTTTATTTCGTTAGTTCTAGCTGTTTATATTTACAAAACTGATATATTTTTTCTATAACTTGATAATAATATTCTAATATATTTCTACTTCATACATAGGTGCCTGGAAAACTTTTTCCAGGGGAGAGGGGCAAACTCAAACACATGGTGTACAACATTGACTGGCATGATGTTCACCTTCGCTATATAAATGCCCAAGGGGGGGGTGGCCCCCCCTTTACCTATCCTATGGGCTACCATGACTTCATATTTAATAAAATTATTGTACAAGTTCATCTAATTTAGAAATAAGAAAACGTTTAAAGTGCCTTGTATCCATCTTATATAGGTAACATATTAAAATTTCGTGCATTTCATCCACTCTTTGCATTTTTATGCAAAATTATTTTATTTTATTCACCAATAAATAAAACTTATTGAAATAAAACTTATGAAAATGCGAATTTCAATATAAACTTCACTTATAATACCAAATTCTTTGCCAAATTGTCAGCCTCCCCAGTCAAAAATCTGACGCTAGACTACTTATACTCAGGTACAGTTTTCTTCACAAATAAGTCATCTATGAATGGAATATCAGCGAATTATCAACGTTGCACGAACCTTCACAGGAACGGCACGTTGTATCGCATTTAAATTTTATCTAGATATTCGGCTTATAATGCAGCAGCAGGATTTCACAATTCGAGATTAACAAGAAATGCTTATTTCATAAACATGCCAAATCTTTAAATGTCATAAAAAATCGAATTGCCCAACATTTGTAAATGATATGCAATTGTTATTTTAGAATTCAGTGCATCGAAGCATATATAAATTAATCAAAATGTATAGAAGCACGCCAATTTAGAAAAACTTTAAAACAATAAAGACAACCAGTTGTTTGGTAAGAAAGGGTCTTTAATATAAGCACCATCTATGATGTATATAAAATTACAAATGTAGAGCGCTTTTGAACGCCACTACATCCTTCATAAGTGACAATGTAAATCGTTTATGTACAACTATGGATTTGTAATTTTATATACGTCATAGATGACGCTAGTATTAAAGACTGTTTTTACTTTCCTTATATACATAATGTATAAGGAAAGTATTGTGACGGGGCCGAAAATTCGAATTCGAGTTTTCGACGGGAGAGCACGTTTCAAGCATCCCTGATCACGAATCGAACATTTTTGAGGCGATGTCTGTGTGTGTGTGAGAGAGAGAGAAAGTATGTGTGTGTGTGTGTGTGTGTCACTGAGACTATCGAGACGACATCTCACGAACAAATGGAGCGATTCAAATAAAATTTGGTACCAAAAACACAATCTATGAATACTGGAAGCCTATTGTTTTTAAACGCAATCGAACGTTCAAAACCCACCTAAATTTTCGAGTGAAATTTTGAAAAAATCATCAAAAAATCAAAACCTTTAATAAAGTTACGCAAATAGACATTTCTTATGTAATTTTTCCTTAGAAAACGATTGACATAATCTTTAGAACGCTAGCATGAACCGTTTTCGAGATATTGCAGATTTTTCAAATAAATTTATCAGAAAATACCATAAATTAAAAAAACTCTATATTAACTGTTATGAAACATGTTCACTTTTCATATGGAATATCATGCAATAAATTGGGTGACATCATTCTCGTGGATCTAGCTCGTTCCTTTCATGAGAAAAGATACTTTGAGTAATACTTTTATATTTGAACGCCAATAGTCATTTATCTGCTGTAAGAACAACTTATTTCTTCGTCCATAACGCTTGGCGAGGTTTTGTCGACGAATTTGGTAGAATGTCGCCAACTTGGCGACTTTTTCAATGTTGACAAATTAAAAAAAATCTCGCCAAATGGATAAAAATAACGCTAAATCAATGAAAATGACGAATAATAGACGAAAATTCAATATCTTGGAAAGAATATAAGTATGTACTGTAAGAATAATCTATATTTTTTGCTGTAAAAGTAGTAAGTTCATTGCATTATATAAGGAAAGTCATGTGCTGCCCACATCAGATTTTTTACAAATACATACATTAATTTTTTTTCCACAAAATCATAAGAAGCGGATGCAATTGATTGCAATTATTTAATTGATAATTTAAAACGCTAAGAACTAAATGTTCGTGGTCTTACATGCAGAAAATATTTTATCAAAATTAATGGAGTACCCGCATTTGCGGATTCTAAAATGGAATTCATTAAGGATCCTTATTATTGCGGAAAATGAAGAATATGCTTCCTATTTAGAGAAATTCATACGCATTTTTGTTTTCTTTTGTATACTTATTTCGTACAGTAATATAAGTTTTCAGAAAACCGAAAGAAAAAACATGCTTAGTGAATTCCCCTACCACCTCTGGAATTCGATGCGGAATCCCTGTCTGTCACTATCTGAACTAAATACACTACCCAAAATAGAAAATGCAACACCATGAAACTTTGTTATGGAAATTGTGTTATGCAAATTGCGAGACAAACACAGCTGGCCGATGTATGCAAATGATCTGAAATACAAGTAGGCCACGTGATTAAAGCTCGGGATAAAAAGAATGGAAACGGCAGATGAGCCAACAGTTGTTACTGTCTGTTGCCTACGGAAACCCGTTTTTTAAGCAGTTTTTTGTTTTAGAAGGCGAATGTTGTTGAAGAGATACCTGGCCGACGACGACGAAGTTAATTTCAGCAATTGGACGATCGTGCGAGGGGAGGCATTCATTTTATTCCTACGTACAGCTGGGTGGTAGAATCGGCCCATCGTCCCTGACACAACAAGAGTAGATGCGTCAACTGTGCAAACGATTTGGAGAAAACGGATCGAAGCAGGGCATGCAAATTGTGGCGGTGGTACAGGTCCAACCGGACTTACGTCAGCACGTGTTGATCGGCCCATTCGAACACATGCGGTGGCGGCGACACAAGTGACAACTGTCAATATTCTGCAGAATTTGTAGGGTACATTGGATGTTCCAATGTCAGCGAGAACAGTTTCTCGACAATTGACCTAAAGCGGTTGGCACTCAAACGTCCTTTACCAAGACTACCATTGACACCAAGACACCGACGTGAGAGATTGCAATGGTGTCGGGTCCGAGCCTCTTGGATGACTGAATTGGACAGGGTAGTGTTCATCGACGAGTCTCGGTTCTGTTTGTCGAATGACAGTCGCCGTGTGAGAGTCTGGCGGCGACGTGGAAACAGATCCAATCCAGCTGCGACTGTTGAATGCCATACTGTTCGACAGCGCGGCATCATGGATTGGGGGGCCATCGGCTTCGATAGCCGGTCATCTCTGCTTCGTATCAGAGGCACAATGACGGTACGACGATATGTGAACGGCCGGTTACACTAACCTACCTTCAGCGGTTGCAAAATACTGTTTTCTAGCAAAATAATGAGCAAACGTACACGGAAACCATCAGCGGATAAGCCTTTTAAGGCATCCAGGTGCTGCCTTTGTGTCCGCTGTCTTCAGATCTCTCACCCTTCGAGCATGTATGGGACATGATTGGCCGTCATTTGACAGTCCTGTCCTAGCCTCAAACAGAGAACGATTTGTGGAGGATGATGGTATATGGTCATACATCCCTCAGAAAACTGCACCCTAATTACATCTATTCTTCGAAGAGTTGCGTTGCTACTTGTACCACCGCAAGATGTGGTCCTACTACCTACTGATCACACTGTCTATGCCATTTCTGCATCGCAGTTTCCTTCTAGAATTAGCATCATCTATTTATATAAGACATCTCTGTCTGATTGTCCTTTATCGTCACACTCTATTCGCTCTTTCTTGGTATTGCATTTTTTTGTGACGGATAATGAATATAGCCGAACCAGAGAAATATATGTCGCATGTTTGAACTCGAAACAAAAAATACTGAAGGGGGAATTTTTAGAGACATCCTACCTTCTCTTCAATGAATGCTGAATCCATATCAGTTATCATCTAAGTTCAATTTTACAATCAATCTTATGAAACTAGCGTTTCAAATAGAGTGAAAATTTAAGAACTGGAAATAGAGATTCCAATGAGCACTCCCTACACACACATACATTTTCCTCGGGAATTTCATGCTGATTGCAAATCACTCATCAACTGAACTCTACTTATAGCAAATCGTGAAAAATCAAGGAAAATAATCTCACAAACGCAATGGTATGGCGAAATTGTTGGCCACCAACAATCAAGCGAAGCTTTATTTCAGTTATTACAGGGATAATTCACTAACATATGTACAGGCATATTGTTACGACATATCCTCTAGAATCATGGGTGTGCACGCAGGATACTGGAATGAGTCCAAATTTCTGGATAACTAACACGTTTATTCACATACACAGCGTAAATAGGAACCATATACAGTAAAATGGCACTTAAAAGATCCACTAATTCCACAAAATAACCGATACTATTCTCGAAACATTGACGAAAGTCATTTCAGAAATTAGACGCAACTATTTTGAAAACATCGACAAAAATCACAATTCAATGTAGATCGTATCACGTCAACTGCTCTTCGACTGAGTAATAATTCCTTTTATAAACTCTCCATGGAGACGTCTGGAAATCTCTCACATCACATAGAATGATTGTTATTTCGCGGTATATCTCGAATCTTCTTAAAGTCGCCAAATTGGCGAATATTCTTCGAGATATCGACAAATCTGGCCACCCGCATCCAAATCCCCAAATCTAGAAACCCTAATTCGGACTTCAGTATCTGGTAACTTTAGATGCACGTCATAGGAACGTTTGTACGGGTGTTTTCTCCTTCTGGATCTCAAAAGAAAAGACTCAAGTGAGGGAATATTATACGTTCTCAACAATACCATTTTCAGTCGAAAAATATTGTTTTTAAATCATGCTGAAAAGAGCAATTCAACAACGGCACATTTAAACCGAAATATCTGAAACGAAAATGAATATTTTCCTGACTCCTTCCCGAGGAAAACTGCACTCGTCACGGCTGGAGATGTTCTTTTATTAAAATAAAATTCCTTTTCGAAATATTTTAATAAAAGCAGAGTATCCCAAATGCAAAATATCTTGAGTGTTCTTTTGGAGAATATGAGGAATATTCTGCAAAAGATATGGGCGAGCAATTTTGCAACACTCAGTAAAATGAGTGCATGATCAATAGCTAAATTTCTAAAATTTTAGCTCGCAATGCCACTCTGATGTTTATTTATATCTCAAAGGATATTTATGTCTCCAAGGACTTATGAGAGTATGAAGTTTCCATTGTTCTGAGCACAACTGCAACTGAAAATTTTCTTTTCATGTGGGATTTGTAGATAAGAGAATAAAACCACTTTCTTGTTTAGAACTAAGAGTAAGTCGATTAGGGAAATGGAGTCGATTAGGAAAGAGTTTGTTACGCTCTCGTTTGTGTTTATTACCCGTGGGACAATATTGCAAAACTGGGTGGAAACAAAATGAAATGTGATTGTAGTAAAGCGGTAAATGGAAGAAAGGCGACAAAATTTTACTCATTTGTTTAATTTGTAAAGAACCTTTCCTCCCCAAACGGGAATCGAACCCTGGATCTCCGAACTGGCCAGCCGACGTTCTACCGTTGAGCTACTGGGACGAAATTACAAGCTCTTATCCTCAAAGTCGACTATACATTCTCCTCCCTCTAATGTCAAATTGGCGGGCAACTGACAATCTGACTGACCAACTCCAGATATGTTTTCCCCAAATTAGCCTCCTGCTACTTATATCTTTATCCACTGAATCCGTACTAGACGTACTAGGGTCACTTTCAGACCTCCGACATCTTTGCACTAACCAACAGGGTTGATTTTTGCGGGCGCCATTGTAAAGAACCTTGAAGCCCCAATCGGGGATCGAACCTTGGATCTCCTGATAGATATCCAGTGGATCTTATATAGAGTATTTTGTACTTAACGATGTTCATTTCTTTCTGTCTGTAAATGTGTATCAAAAGTGTGTGTGACCACACCCAATTTTGGGTCTGTTTCACAACAGTTACCTGATTTTTCATGTCAAAGCACCCCGATTTCATATAAATCACTTAATTCATATAAATCACTTACATATATACCACTCAAGCCGGTGAGGAATTATGACTGCTTTCAATTTCAAGTTCCTAAAGTTAAATGGGTGGCTGCAGTTTCTTTTTTTTTATATTTCCCCAAATTAATTAGTTCATCAAATCATTCCCATTACTTTCTTTATACAGGGTGTCCCAAAAAGATTGAAACGCTCTTTAATTATTTACCTGTTGGAGATAAGTGGCCAATGTAAATTGCAAAAATGTTGAAAGTAACATAAGAAATAAGACTACGTTAATGAAATTGTCCTCCCATTAATTTTCAAAAAGTTACACTTTTTAAATTTTTATACGACTCCCTTATTTAATCAACCAGATTATCCCAAATTTAATCAACCAGAAAAATTTTATTTTTAATGCAACAAGATCATTAAAACCCCCCCACAAATCTGTATCTTTAAAATTGATCAATTTTAAAGATACAGATTTGTGGGTTTTTTATTTCCCCATTCACCATGTTCAATTATCAATTAAATATAACTCGATCAAAATTAAACATGGTGAATGGGGACCATATATCAAATTAGAAATGTAAATTTGCGACATATCACAAAAAAAAATAAAACTGGATGATAATAAATAGGATACCCAACCGCGTAATATAGTGTTTCTCAAACCGTGCGCCGCAAAGTATAGTTGGGTGAGGCACGAAAGAATTAAAATTATATTAAAAATGAGTAAACTATGAAATAAAACTCTTAATATAAATAATTAATATTAAAATAATATAAAATCTTGCATATTTGTTGTGTAGTGTTTGCTTCAGTTCGAATGTCAGTTTCCTTTAAAAAAAATATATACCTTATATATATATATATATATATATATATATATATATATATATATAATGTTGAATTATATATAATTATTATTAATACATACCCTTATGCTTGTTAATTTCTCCAACATATTATATAAAATATATATATTTATTAATTTTGATTAAAAAATCCATGTGGTATTTCTTGGTATATTTATTACTTTCCTTATATACATAATGTATAAGGAAAGTATTGTGACGGGGTCGAAAATTCGAAATCGAGTTTTCGACGGGAGAGCACGTTTCAAGCATCCCTGATCACGAATCAAACATTTTTGAAGTGATGTCTGTGTGTGTGTGTGTGTGTGTGTGTGTGTGTGTGTGTGTGTGTATGTGTGTGTGTGTGTGTGTGTGTGTGTGTCAGTGAGTCTGTGGAGACGATAACTGACAAACGAATGGACCAATTCGAAGCAAATTTGGTACAAAAATCACAATCCATAAACACTGGAAGCCTATTGTTTTTATACGTAATCGAATGTTCAGAACCCCCCAAAATTTTCGAATAAAATGTTGAAAAAATCGTCAAAAAATCAAAACCACTAATAAAGTTACGCAAATAGAAATTTCTTACGTAATTTTTCATTAGAAAACGATTGACATAAATTTTAGAACGCTAACACGATCTGTTCTCGAGATATTACACAGTTTTCAAAAAAATATTAAAAAGCCATATAAAATGAAAAAAAAATATTTACTCTTGAGAAACATGTTCACTCTTCATATGTAATACCATGGGATATATTGGGTGACATCATTCTAGTGGATCTAGCTCGTTCCATTCATGAAAAAATATACTTTGAGTAATACTTTAGTATTTGAACGCCAATAGTCATTTATCTGCTGTAAGAACAACTTATTTCTTCGTCCATAACACTTGGCGAGGTTTTGGCGACGAATTTGGCGGAATGTCGTCAACTTGGCGACTTTTCGAAATGTTGCCAAATTAACGAAAATCTCTCCAAATGGATAAAAATGACGCTAAATCAATGAAAATGACAACTAATTGTCGAAAATTCAAAAACTTGGTAATAATATTAGTATCTACTATAAGAAAAACCTATTTTTTTACTGTAAAAGTAGTAAATTCATGACATTATATAAGGAAAGTCGTTGTTGCCCACATCAGATTTTTTTATTTACGTAAAGATGTTATAAGTTAATTAAAAAATCTACTTACTCATTAAAAATAAAATTCATGGAAGAAACAATTACGAATGCAAATTTGTAAATTGAATTATTAACAGCCGTTGGTATGCGAGTAGCGTCAACACTTTAAGGGTCGAATCCTCATTGGCTGATAATTACATTCTGTTGCCCACTCGTCATTGACTCATTTACCTTAATTTTATAATTCATTTCGATCAGATTAGAAGTGTTTTTGTTTTGTTTTTGTTTTTGTGCAATTAATGCTTATTTAGTGTGAATGATTTATAACCGTATTTCATTTCTCTGTAATTATTTTTTAAGTAAAATATATATGTCCCATAAAAATGGATAGGTTTATTTAGAAGAAAAATAACAGTGACGATTGTGAACCTGAACATGAACGTTTGTCAAAAGTAACTAAGCTTTGTACTAGTAATATGGTAAAAGCAAGGCCTAATCCTCAGTACTGCAATACTTATTTAAAGTTTGCTTTACTCGGCCAGGAAACGATGATCATCCATTCCTTCTTTGCCTTGTCTGTGGGGAGAAAACGTCTAACGAAGCCATGTTACCTAGCAAGTTAAATAGACATTTCACAACTAACCACCAATATCTTCAAGGAAAAGATTTGAATTATTTCAAAAGACTGTCAGAACAGCAATCAAAGCAGGGTAAATATTTAAAGAAAGAGTTTACAATTTCAGAAAAGGCTCAAATCGCTTCTACTGAGATAGCCGAAATGATTGCATTAAAATTAAGTCTCATACGTTACACGGGTCTATTATCTTACCCGCATGTAGAAAGATGGTTAAAATAATACTTGGAGATCAGGCAGAGCAAGAAATTAACAAAATTCCTCTCTCAAATAATACAATTAATAGACGAATTATGAATTTGTCTGCTGATATAGAAGAAAACGTGTGGAATAAACTTCAGAACTCAGAATTTGCTTTGCAAACTGATGAATCAGCTGACATTACCAATAAGGCCCAATTACTTAGATTTATTCGATTTATTGATGGAGATCCAATCATAAATCAATTTTTTTGCTGCAACATGTCAGGCACTACAAGAGGTCAAGACATATTTGATATTTTATCTGGCTAGCTGAAAAATGGGAATTTTTCATGGAAATCATGCGTTGGAATATGCACTAATGGTGTTCCATCCATGGTAGGCTTGATGAAAGGTTTTGCATCATTAGTAAAACAAGGAAATCCAAATGTTATCCGAACTCATTGTTTTCTACATAGAGAGGTACTGGTTTCGAAAACATTACCAGTTGAATTAAGAGACGTATTAGATCAAGTTGTTGAAATGGTGAATTATATAAAAAGCAGACCGTTGAAGACTCGCTTATTTGAACAAGTTTGTGTAGATATGGATTCCCAGCATAAATGTTTAATTTTACACACGGAAGTCAGGTGGCTATCAAGAGAAAAGGTTTTAAGTAGCGTACATGAACTCCAGAAAGAATTACTTGCTTTTTTTTTTGAAGGAGAAAAACACCAACGTTTATATGAAATATTCTTAAATCGACATGAAAATATTCTTAAATCGACATGAAAATATTCTTAAATCGACATGAAAATATTCTTACTTCGACAGATAAACTAATTGCATTTCAGAAAAAAATATCAATTTGGAAAACTAGAGCTAAAAATGGTAACTTTGAAATGTTTACATTGCTTGGTAAAACCAACATAAAAGAAATGACTTCTATTGTAGTTGCGCATTTGACATTTCTAGAAGAAAAATTAAACTATTATTTTCCATCATTGAATACAGAAGATTATGACTGGGTCCGAAATCCATTCATAAAAATTTAACCTGATATTGGTTTGAACTTAAAAGTAAAGGGAAAATTGGCTTCTATTTCCAGTGATCGGCGACTTAAAATCAAGCATGCAGAATTACCCATTGATGCATTTTGGATTTCCATTAGAGAAGAAATCTCTCGGTAGCTAAAAAAGCATTATCCAATTTGATGCAGTTTTCCACATCATATTTATGTGAATTGGGATTTTCTTCACTCACTAACATTAAATGTAAACGAAGAGCGAGGCTTCATTGCATTGAAGTTGAAATAAGGGTCTGTTTATCTGAAATATGTTCAAACATAGAAAATATGGCG
Organism: Amaurobius ferox; assembly: GCA_951213105.1. NCBI lineage: Eukaryota > Metazoa > Arthropoda > Arachnida > Araneae > Amaurobiidae > Amaurobius > Amaurobius ferox. Next base: position 101,457,464 of record OX578144.1, read on the forward strand.
AACATCAAGCCCATGTTTCACATTGATATTTTTTTTTATTTACCGAACAAAAAGTAGGTACTGCACTTAATAATTTTCTTAATAAGTTTAATAAGTTTCATTTTTTATGTTCATAGGTGTAAATACTCATTTTATATATATTTTAGTATATATATATATATATATATAATAAGTGCGCCGCAAAATTTTCATTTGTTGTAAAGTGCGCCGCGAGTTAAAAAAGTTTGGGAAACACTGGCGTAGTGAGTACCACTGCTTTATATGATCTCTGTCTGTGTAATGCTTTATTTAGATGCATTTGTGATAAAAATTTTTGACACATATTAACTTATTTTCGATCTAAACAATTTCCATCGTCAATTTGTGTGTGTGTGTGTTTATGATCCCTATTTCCACTGATGAAACAGCCTTTCACATGACACGGAAAAGTGGCATAGGTCAGATTTTTTCTTTATCATAATTCAGTTGATTTTAAAGATACAGATATGCGAGCTTTTTTAATGATCTTGTTGCATTAAAAATAAAACATTTTTGATTGATAAAATTTATCTAAGGGGTTGTATAAATATTTAAAAAGTGTAACTTTTTGAAAATTAATGGGAGGACTATTTCATTAATGTAGTCTTATTTCCTACCTTACTTTCAACATTTTTGCCGTTTGTTTTGCCCACTTATATCCAACAGGTAAAGAATTAAAACGCGTTTCAATCTTTTTAGGACACCCTGTATACTGTAGCGTAAGGGAACTTCGTCAAAAAAGAACGAGAACTTTGCGTGCGCAGAAGATGTTGCGCAGACGGTGATGCGCAGAGAGCAGTCTGTGTCGGGGGGAGAATCGAGATGTGTGAGGATGAAAGGCACATCCGCCAAAATGAATAAAAATATATATTTAAAAGTGTAAATATGTCTACATATTAAATGTTTTGTGTTGTGAATCTGAGCTTGTCTTCTGAATTCCGTACAATACATAGTATGATGTATAAGGAAAGTATTGTGACGGGGTCGAAAATTCAAATTCGAATTCTTGATGGAATAATACGTTTTAAGCCTCCCTGAACCCAAATTTACCGTTTTTAAGGTGATCTCTGTAAGTATGTGTGTGTTTGTGTACGTATGTTTGTGTCCTTAGTTTGTCTGTAGAGATGATATCTCACGAACGAATAGAGAAGTTCGACGAAATTTGTTACAAAAATTACAATCAATGAATACCGAATGCCCGTTGATTTTAAACACAATCAAATATTCGTAAGAACCACAATTCTTTTAATAAAATTTGCTAAATATCTCTAACAAATTAAAACCTTCAATGATGTTAAGGACATAATCATTTATTTTTAATTTTTGATTGGAAAACGATTTACATAAATGTTAGAACGCTGGCATGAACCGTCCTCCATATATTGCACTAATAAAATATTGTGAAATACGTTCACTTTTCATATGTAATATTATGCGATAAATCTATTAACATCAATCATGTAGATATAATTCGTTCCATTCACATGAGTAGATATTTTGTGTAATAGTTTTGTATTTTGGCACCTAACAGTTCTACAAGAATCATTTATATTTAAGAAAGAAATGCTCTTCTTGTTTGTATATAACACGTTGCAATCAATTTGACGAAGTTATCGACTTATTTAACGAAATATCATCAACTGGGGCACATTTCGCACCAGATTAATGAAAATTGAGTTAAAATTGCAAAAATGGCATTAAGTTAACGGAATGTGACTGCACATTGATGAAATAATTTTTAAACTATTTTAAAATATGGACTACATTGCTTATTGTAGATGCTATCAATATTGATAATTGTCAATTTAGAATTGCGTGAAATATAAGTTAATTCGGTACTTGGGGATATTTTTACATGTTGTTATCCGGAAAAGTGCAAAATATACAATTCGTTCTGTAGACCTTATACATAATTTTTTCGTTTTAAATTAAGTTAATTTACTGTATTACGTAGGGAAAGTAATGTATTTTACTTTGCTTAATAAGGAAAGTATTGTGATGGAATCGAAAATTCGAATTCGAGTATTCGACTGGAGAGCACGTTTCAAGCATCGCTGAAGACGAATCGCACGTTTTTAAGATTATGTTTGTGTGTGTGTGTGTGTGTGTGTGTGTGTGTGTGTGTGTGTGTGTGTGTGCATATCAGTGAATCTGTGGATACGATATCTCCCGAGCGAATGGGGATATTCAAAAGAAATTTGGTATAAAAATTATAAACCATGATAACTGGAAGCCTATTGTTTTCAAACGCAATCGAATGTCCAGAACCCCCCTAAATTTTCGAGTTAAATTTTGAAAACATCATTAAAAATCCAAAACATTCAATAAAGTTACGTAAATAGTCATTTCTTATGTAAATTTTTTATTAGAAAACGATTGACACAAACTTTAGAAAGCCAGCATGAACCCTTCTCGAGACATTGCACATTTTCCTAATAAATGTATCAAAACATTACACAAAATGAAATAAAATCTTAAGTATTGAGAAATATGTTCACTTTTCATATGTGGTATCAGGTTATTTATATGGCGACATCATTCCCGTGGATCTAGCTTGTTCCATGTATGAGAGAAAATACTTTGGGTAATAATTTTGTATTTGGCTGCCAATAGACATTTATCTGCTATAGGAATATTTTATTTCTCCGTCCATAACGCTATTCGAGATTTTGGCGACGCATTTGACTGAAGGTCGCCAACTTGGCGACTTTTTAAACATTGTTAAATTGATAAAAATGACGCTAAATCAATTAAAATGACATCTAATTGATGAAAGTTCAATATCTTGGAAAGAACATAAGAGTAAACTATAAGAATAACCCATACCTTTGTCCGCCCTTCCATCAATAATGCTGGGCGAGAAATATAGCTTGAAGTCGCCAACTTAGAGACAATTTTAGATGTTGTCAAAGTGACAAAAATGTCGCCAAATTGATAAAAATTACGCCATATGGGAAGTAATGTTTCGCAAATTCTGATTTTCGGCGTAAGGCGGACGTACTTTTTAGTATATAAGAAATGCTTTTCTCTCCATTTGTCTGTAACACTTGATGATGCAATTGGCGAACTAGGTGAATAATTTAGCAATGTATGGACAACTTGGCGATATTTCGCCACAGATTGACAGAAATATCGTCAAAATTGCAAACCTCCTCTAAATTAATGAAAATGACGTTTAATTTATTAATTAATTATTAAAATATTTTAATATATGGATTATATCGCTTATTGAGAATGCTATCAATATTGATAATTGTTTATTTAGAGTTGCGCGATATATAAGTTAATTGGGTACTTTGAAATATTTTTACATGTCGATAACCGGGTAATCGTCAACTATACAATTCAATGATAAAAACACAGTACCATGGATCTTATACATTATTTTCCAATGTAAAAGCAAATTCATACAATTATATAAGGAAAGTCATGTGCTTCCCACATCAAAGTTTTTATATTGTGTTACGAAATAAACCAAATAAAATGTATACCATTTTTTACCTTCAAACAATTATATTTTGTTTAAGAAAACGAAAACAATTTTGTTATACTGTTTCTAGAAGTTATAATTATTTTCAAATGTAATTAAGTATATGCATAATTTCGGAGAAAATCTGCAAAATTACTTTCTGTGGAAGATAATTGCTTGCATAATTTAATCTAATTACTTTATCTTAAAGAAACTAATTACACATTTATTGTGCTATTAAATTTCATCAGATTCTAAACTTTATGTAAATATAATTATTTTTCTCTTATTTATTGTAAATTCTCCTAAAAACTTTGTGTGTTAAGAATTTTTATTTTTAGGCAGTTTTTACTTTCCTTATATACATAATGTATAAGGAAAGTATTGTGACGGAGTCGAAAATTCGAATTCGAGTTTTCGACGGTAGAGCACGTTTCAAGCATCCCTGATCACGAATCAAACATTTTTGAAGTGATGTCTGTGTGTGTGTGTGTGTCAGTGAGACTGTGGAGACGATAACTGACGAACGAATGGCCCGATTCGAACAAAATTTGGTACAAAAATCACAATCCGTAAACACTGGAAGCCTATTGTTTTTATACGTAATCGAATGTTCAGAACCCCCCTAAATTTTCGAATAAAATTTTGAAAAAATCATCAAAAAATCAAAACTATTAATAAAATTACGCAAATAGACATTTCTTATGTAATTTTTCATTAGAAAACGATTGGCATAAATTTTAGAACGCTAACATGAACCGTTCTCGAGATATTGCACATTTTTCAAAAAACTTATCAAAAAAAGTCATATAAAATGAATAAAACATATTTCCTATTGAGAAACATGTTCAATTTTCATATGCAATACCATGCGATAAATTTGGTGACATCATTTTCGTGGATCTAGCTGGTTCCATTCATGAAAAAAGATACTTTGAGTAATACTTTTGTATTTGAACGTCAATAGTCATTTATCTGCTGTAATACCAACTTATTTCTGCGTCCATAACGCTTGGCGAGATTTTGGCGACGAAATAGGCGGAATGTCGCCAACTTGGCGACTTTTTGAAATGTTGCCAAATTAACGAAAATCTCGCCAAATGGATAAAAATGACGCTAAATCAATGAAAATGACTACTAATTGTCGAAAATTCAATATCTTGGAAAGAATATTGGTATCTACTATAAGAAAAACCTATTTTTTTAATGTAAAAGTAGTAAATTCATTACATTATATAAGGAAAGTCATGTGTTGTCCACATCAGATTTATTTTCTAATGTATTGCCGCATTTTAATTTATGATTAAAATACTGCATCTGAGTTATCCTACTGTATATTTTCTTAATTGGTTAATAGTTTATTTTTATTTTAATGTGGCATACATTTCTATAAGGTTTAAGGTTATGGCCAAAACGTTCAAAAGTTTGGATAATATCTCATTGTATGACAAACCATTGATCGACGCATTGAACTTTAAATCACGGTATCTTCGAACTTTTCCACACGTGAACATTTCTTGCTGCTCACTCTTTACTTATGCACATTTTCCGACGATAACTTCTCTATAACTAAACCGGTGTTTCTTTTAATTTTTTTATGGTAAATAAATTAATATTGTACGCGGCAAGTTAGTTACTAAACGTGGTCATATAAAAACTGAACATTCTGCGCCCCATTTATTGGTGTACATTGTCCAACCATAAAGCATCTAAAATTAAACAATTTCTGCTTTCCCTATGTATATAGTATAATTCATAGGGAAAGAAATGTGACAGGGTCGAAATATCGAATTCATGTTTTCGGTAGGACAGCACGTTTCAAGCATTCAAGAACTCGAATCGAACGTTTATGAGGTGACGTCTGTATATTTCTGTGTGTGTGTGTGAGTCTATGCAGACGATATCTCACTAACGAATAGAGCGTTTCGAACAAAACTTACAATCTGTGAATACTGGAAGCTTATTGATTTTAAACATAATCGAATGTTCGAAAAATCTCCAAATTTTTAAATGAAATTTTGAAAAAAAAATCGTCAGAAATTCAGAGCCATTAAAAATGTTACGTATGTAATCATTTGCTATGTAATTTTTCATTAGAAAACGACTGGCATAAACTTACATAAAAGAAATGCACTGCTCTATATTTGTCTTTCACGCTTGTCGATCAATTTGGAGAACTTGTGAACTATAATTTAGCGAAATATCGTCATTAATGAAAATATCTTTAAAAATTTCAATAGTTACAGTAAATGACAAAATAAAGTAAAATTGATAAATTATTTATTAAAATATTTTAGTACATGTATTACATTGCTTATTGCGTATGCTATTAATATTGGTAATTGTTAAGTTATAGTTGTGTGAAATATAAGCTAATTAGGTACTTTGGTATTACATGGTGTCATCCGAAAAAGCGCCAAATGTACAATCCAACGTTAAAAACTCTGTACCATGGATCTTTTCATCATTTTTTCACTGTGAAATAAGTAAATTATCAAGGAAAGTCATATAATGCCCACATCAGATTTTTTAATTAGTACGAATCCACACGTTTCGAACACGACGAAAAAAATATTTTTTAAGTAACACATGTGTGTGTCTGTCTGTGAAATGTACAAATCCACTCTATTTGAAAAACTAATCACAGAATTTCACAAAATTTGATGTATAAGTGAGTTATTTGTTGCTGATAGAATTTTATTACAATTTGACGAAATGGAACATAACTTCTTTTTCGAAATGTCTTGCAAAAATCGTATGTATCCTCTCTAACTGAAGAACTAACAGACTAAGTTTCACAAAATTTGGTAGATAAGTCACTTATGGTGCTGATTATATTTGGATACCATTCGAAAAAATAAAACGAAAATTGTCAAAATCTAAATTAAAAAACTGCGTATGCTCAAAGGTATTAATAAAATGGCTGTTTGAACGTAAATTTTGACGACGAAATGAGTATGATCAATCCCAAAGCACTAGGACTAATCGTTCTCGAGACATATTAGTTTTTTCGCATTTTTACTACGTCGCCTTTTAAAAAACGTTCAGTCGCAAAATGAAAACGAAAATTGAATTAAAACTGTGAAATCAGAGTAATATCAAATAATTACACAAATTATTTTGTGCAATTAAACTCATTTTCATAAATTGTGAAAGAAAGAAAGAAAAAATGAATTTATGCCTGTAAAAAAAGTCATGTGTAATTTTATTTAATAAAAGTGAAATAGGTCCCTTTATATTGAGTCATATGAATACCTAGTTAATTACTAGCTGCCTTTGAAGACCACACCCTCACGGTTTGAAACAATTCTGGCTTGTCTTTATTAAGGCCGCATAATCGAACAGCCTGGTGGCTTTTTAAGAAAGCTAGGAGTCATCTTCAGTAAACCCGTGAAGCGGCCATAATACATATTCTGTCATTCTGCACTAACTTATTAAATGTCCCTTTTATTACATCTTAAACTTTAAATTAGTATACTGTATCTAAATCATTTTTGTACATTTACTTCTAACTAGAAAATGTACCTGCCGTTTCTCCAAATTTAAAACAGGGTTTAACAAAATTATTTCATTCAATTTTTCTAAAAAATGCAGGTACGTCCAGACCGTTATCTACAATCTATATAAATAAAAATGAAAATCTGTCTGTCTGTCTGTCTGTCTGTCTGTCTGTTTGTCCCATCATCACGGGAGAACGGCTGAACCGAATTTGATGAAATTTGGTGGGTAGCCTAGAAATAGCCCCACTTAAAATTTAGTCTATGGTTGGAATTTCTAGGACCAGTGGTTCTCGAGATATTAGTAAAAAACGAAACTTTCGTTTGTCTCATCATCACGAGAGAACGGCTGAACCGAATTTAATGAAATTTTGTGGGTGGCCTTTAAATAGCCCCCCATAAATTTTGCCCAATTTTCGAGTTTCTAAGACCAGGGGTTGTCGAGATATTAATGAAAAACGGAACTTTTTTATGGGAGTTACACTCTCCAACTCCGTGGTTTATCCAAACGGAAGGGATAAAAACCGTTTGTTTAAAACGTCAAAGGGAATTAAAACTTTATTTTTGAGTTTGATGCAGGATTTTTGCATTAAATAGTCACTATGTGAAAGCATGAATTGTTTGAAACATGAATTTAAATGGAAAAATCTACCTCCATGTTTTATATTTCACAAGCTTTTACTCAACGATTAGAAGTATAAAGAAATTAAAATGATTATTTAATTTCGCATTTTATGAAGAAGATTCTATCTTATATCATGTTGCTCGACAAAGGATTGGAATTAAATGTGTTTGTTAATGATTATTATTATTTTTTCGATTTAAATAATAAATAAATGGATATTAAAATATATCTTATAAATGAACGGTTTGATTTTTTTTAATTATATTAATTGCGAACTGCATACATCACTTTCATGTATTTTAGCAGCTTATATATTGTGCTTAGCTAATAAACTTATATTCTGTTTACCCAATAAATTCATTTATCCAATTGTTTAAACAGAAAAAGAGTAGAATGGGTATATCTTCTAATAATATTTTAGTGTTTTCATTTAGTATATACAAACTGGATCACGATATTTTATTCAGATCTGCGAATTTAGAGCTGCGAATATGGCTGGATATCGCTAACTTGGCAAATATCTTAAAAGTTGCCAAATTGATTGAAATGTCCCCAAATTGATAAAAATGACGTAAATCAATGAATTTTATTTTGTTTTGTTAAAAGAAAGTACTGAAATGGTGTTTCGTTAGCATTTGTCTGTCAGTCCAACCGCACTACTTAGTAACCCATTTAGCGAATTTTTAAAATGTCACCAAATTGATAAAAATATTTATAAATTCATAAAAATATTTTGAAATTGATAAATTGCCCTAAATAAACGAAATTGTGTTTTTTTTAGGGGATAATATTTTGATGATGGTTCGTCAATTTATCGCCAAGTGGGACTGTCAGTTCTACAGTCCCACTTGGCGATAAATTTGGCGATTTTTTAAAATGTCGCGAAACCTTCATTAGAGATATTCAGACGATATTTTGACCACCAATTTATTTGAAGCAAATCATAACATGTCGCTTAACAACGGATTTAAATTTAATGTGTTTATGAGGAAGAAGATTTTTATTAAATCTTTTCCGATTTTAATGATGAAGATATGTATATAAAATAAATTTCATTGCCATCGTATTTTTGACTGGATAATATCAATTACGATCTTCATGTTTAAACATTATTATTATTGATGTTTTCGGGGATTATTGATTCAGAGATTATTCATATTTTCAATTTCTTATGGCATTGTTTTATTGCAGCAAAAATTGTTGAAACTCATATATTGTACGTTGTACGAGTAATCTTCTACACATGCACGGGTATATCTTCTAATGTAAGAGAATATAAGTAGTACGTGTGTATTGGCATATATTGGAATGAAGCCTTCCGGTATGAAGATCACGGGGATTATTGATATTTTTAATTTATTAAGTAATCTGTTATATATTGGCAAAATTTTTTCAAACTAAATATTATAATACGGGTAATCTTTTACTAACACTAGGAATCTTCTAATTTATGACATTATAAGTAGTACGGGTTTATCTTCCCATATAATTTTAGCACTTTCATTTGGGCACATATTGGAATTAATTACTGCCTACTGGTTTAAAGATTACGGATTTATTGATATTTTCAATTTATATATGTAATCTACTAATACAGGTTATATCTTCTAATATTCGCGTATATAAGTAGTACGGGTCCCATACAATACGCTATTATTTTGCATGTAATGATTCAATTCCATACTTTTTATAAATTTGCTTACAAAAAAGGCCAGGATATTTTATACTTCAGATCTACCCGTGAAGATAATTTTGTATAGTGAGAACAGAGATCCTTAGGTTTCTTTTTAGGAGCATTGTATTAAATATTTTAACAGAATATTTTGATTAAACATGTCATTTAGTATACTATAGGAATTTGCACATGATTCTGAATTTTAAGTTTATTTATATTATATACTCCGTACGAAGAACGGGTATGCTGCTAGTGAAAGATAAAATTAACTGGTGTGCAAACCACACATGAAAGAATCCTTTAGTTTACACTCATGTGTAGTCACCCCCAACACTTTGCATAATCGTACACTGCAACGCTCGGTTTGCAACGTTAAACTCCAACTGTAGAGAGAACGGATACGAAATTATCGACTTTTTTGTGTTCGGTTGAAAGTCTACAGAAAATAAAGTTTATATATATATATATATATATATATATGATTGTAAGCATATAAAAATTGGATGGATTAAAAACATAGCCAATGGTATCAAGCTTAAATATCTACAGAAAATATGGAATAATACATTTCAACTTAAAAGAAAGCAATTGCAAAATTGAAGAGGCAAGCACTAATATTGATATCCTATTGAATTTAATCAAACTCAGAGCCAGAATTTTTAACTTAACACTTACAAAAAGTGAAAATATAAAACAATCTAAAGAATTTTTTATTACAACTTTCAAGAACAAAATGTATGAGAACATTCCATTCCATTCTATTGTAAATCATATTAAAGTATATCTTCCTTTGTCTAATATAAAAATCATGATCAATTACAGATTCGTCAAAACAAACGGAAGGAAATATATCAACTATAACAAAATATGTCAAGATGTTGCATCAAATAATGTAGATTCTTGTAATTGTCATGAGAATATTCATAGTGACACTCATCATAAGCATATAATTTCCGGAAATTTGGATTTTGTTAAAGACAAAAGACTTAACAACCTTTTTCCACTCGTCACAAAGTACCGTATACAAGAATTTAAAAATGTATATGAAGAATTTTATAAAGATCTCGACATCTTCATTTATAGATTGGCGGTAAAACATAGTTTACCAGTACAAGCATTTAATGAGTGGAAATATAATCTTTACATTGCTTTTTGTCACTACTACCCGCAGCATAGCAAAAACAAATGAGAAATCAAAGTTCCATCCTCAATCAAGCAATTTAAAGAGGAATATGTTTTAACATATACCGATAAAATTGTATCAAATTATGCCTTCACATGTAAGAAGTTCTATGTGGATACACTAAACAAAAGTTACAGGGACAGTGAAATGTATGCTTTAATACCCAGTAACGCATTGATACTGACAAATAGAATAAAGGCATTTTACAAAAGAATAGGAATAGTTATTAAAACAATAAAATATCCATATTTGGTCCTCATCCCCAAATTGCACAAAATACCTGTCAAGTTTCGAACTGTGAAGGTGGGATGTGGTTCATATTTGGAAAAAGCAAATAAAAAACTTTTAGATTTACTCAAAATAGTTATGCATGATATTAAAAGACATGACTCTATCGTGATAAAAAACGGACAGAAACTGATAGGCCGGCTGAGATTTTGCCATTACGATATCAACTTTAAAAATTACGACTTTCGTGATCTTCTTAACAATATTGATTTAACTAATTTACAATTAATTCTGAAAGATCTACATGAAGAATACGACTTAAAACAATTTATAACCTATAGAAGATACATGGACTTGATGGAATTGGTGTTAAAGGAAAACATACTTCTCGACGGAAGCAATTTTTACAAGCAAATCAAGGGCATACCTATGGGAGGGAGTTGCTCGTCAATACTAGCAGATATCTTTCTATCTAAATACGAAAGAGGCACTCATATCCTATCGTAAATGCCATACTTCCGTTACGTTGATGATGTGTTAATTGGGGGATATGAAAACAACCTTTGCTTTGACTTTTCATTCCACCCAAGCGAATTGGACCTTATTGAAAATCCAGAGTGTGAGGAGGGATCGGTGAAATTCTTGGATTTAACAATCAAAAAACACCAGAAATATGGAATATATACAGAGTTACACGACAAAAGAGATTCATACAGGATCAAGGTAAATCATATAATCGACTGGAATTCAAAGCTTACAAAGTATGTCTTCAGAAATATAATAATTGGTCCCTTTAGAAGAAATGAAAATGACAATACTTTTAGGAAAGACTACATTTACAAATGTAAAAAATTTGCAGAGGAAGCTATAAAAAGAAATTATCCAATCAATTTTATACAGCATTATTACAATTCATTTTTTAAAGAAAAGTTGTAATCTAAATATTGATAAATGAGGTTTAATATTCATGACTGCGAAAGTGTTATCCTGATATATCTCTGCGCATGAGCAACTTTACTCTTATAAGGAGGTGTCCCATTGGGTTAGACTGACGGATGTTTCTCTTTCAAAATTTGTTTGTTTCTTCTTTGGTTCTGAGTCTGTTCTGGTGCTTTTGTTTTCGCACATTTGGGAGACTGACCATGGAATTATGTTGATGCCGTGAGCGTTATCCGGCTTGTAAAAGTTGTTTTAAGCGGGAAAGGGGTGCCGCAATCCACCTCTGCCATTTTTATGTAATTCATATGGTCACTCCCGTCTTTCTATGCTTACAATCAAGTATTCTAATAGGGAAATTGAGCAGCATTTGCGCCTCCTCCTTTGTAGTGAATCGTTCTTTTAATTTCAGGCTTCTATAGGATATATCCTATTTTTGTTTCACTTTATTGTAATAGTATATATATATATAAATATATATATGGAGTTGTCCGATTGTAATGAAATTTAGTATGCAAAGCCATTTTGAGCGAACATGCAAATGAATAAAATTCGGTGACCAATGAATAAATAGTGGGAGCGCCAGCGCATCGGAACTGAGCATTTAGCAGGTGTATAAAAGGAGCGATTCTGAATCTGTGGTCAAAAGTTCTGTTGCAATTCGACTGCGGATATCTTACGCCGACTGTAACAATGCCTCGCCGAAAGATTCGTGCTCATTACTAGCATATGTCAGTGTTTGAAAGAGGTCGTGCTATCAGATTGAAGGAGGCTGGTTGAACGAATCGAAGAGTCGCTCGACATGTGGGTCGAAGCGATGCGGAGATTAAACGATGCTGGCAAGAGTGGGTCAACAACTGTAGATATCAGCGTCAACGGCAGCTGTCGACCTAGGGCCACAACAGAACGGGAAGACAGAGCGATTGTCAGAGCAGCTGTCACAGCACCGGAATCGTCGTTGTCAACTATCCAAAGTGTGACCCGCACACATGTGCCCAATATGACCTTCTGCAGACGACTGAGAGAGCGGAATTTACTCTCGCGCCGACCGTTACGCCGTTTACCTGTCACACCTGTACACCGTCAAGTCCGATTACAGTGGTGCCGGGCTCGATCAACTTGGAACTGCGCTGACTGGGGATGTATAGTTTTTAGTGACGAGTCCCGTTTCCAACTGTATCCTGACGACAACCGCAGACGTGTCTGGAGACGTCCAGGGCAGCGTGGGGATACAGCTCTTACTATCGTACGCTACACATACCCACAACAGGGCATTGGGGGTCTAGGGGTGAATGGCCTTGGGGTGCATCTCATATGGTAGCCGGACCCCTTTGGTAGCAATTTCCGGCTCACTGACAGCACAGCGGTACGTAGATAACATTCTACGACAGGTTGTGTTATCGTTCCCTTTGCGACACTCCGGAATTATCTTTCAACAAGATAATGCCCGGTCGCAGACGGCACGTGTTGCTATGAATTGTCTACAACCTTTCCCAATACTTTCTTGGCCAGCTAGGTCTCCTGATCTCTCTCCCATAGAGCACATTTAGGACATTATGGGAAGGCGATTGCACCCATCCCGGAATGTTGACGATTTAGCCCGACAGTTGGAGACAATTTGGCAAGACATTCCGCAGGACACCATCCGTGAACTTTATCAGTCTATGCCGCGCCGGGTGACATCTTGCATACAGGCCAGAGGTGGACCAACGCCTTATTGACTACCTCCCTTTGTATACGGTCAAACTCTAAATTATTAAATTGTTCTGAAATGTTAATCGTTACTTTGTGTTTTTAATCGTTTCTCTCGTGTTCTTCACATCCACCAAGTTTTATCGCAATAGGACAACTCCATGGTGCGTCGATTTTTTTGTTATAGAGTGTATATATATATATATATATATATATATATATATATATATATATATATATATATATATCCACACAAATATAGTTATATAAAAATAAATAAATTTAGTATGGTAGAATTTGCCCTTCGGGTTCGGTTCAAAAATCGTTAGAGAGTCATTTTCGATGTTTCCTATCATTTCAAGATAAAAATGAAGTGGTGGTATTTTCAATCGCTAATAAGGCGATTTGTGTGAAAATCGCTCAAAATTCTATTCAACATAAAATAATTAAACAACTAACTCGAATTTTAAAGAAGCCTCTCCGAGGTCTGTCGTATCGAGAGCTCAGCTTACCCTGTACCTTAGATTTTCCACTACGAACGACACACACACACACACACAGAGATAGAAAGACAAACATCGTCTTTTTTATGTGAAATATATTAGAATTTATCGTCAAAATAAACAGTTAAAAACTGCTCACACTTACTTCACTTCAGCATATATTGAAATTTTATGCTTCGCGGTAACTTTGTAAGCTAAAAAAACTTAATTAAATTCACACGCTAAGTACATGATACGTCGCATCTTAAAAGATAGTAATTCAATTAATTTTAAAGTTCGAAATATCAATTTTCATCTTGCAACTCGGCAACAATTTAATTTTCTCCTCTAGACAACTTTTCATTTTCCTCTGTGAAACATATACCTAAAACCATACAAAGGTGTCATTGCATATCTTCAAAATAATTACTTGAACTTCAACAAACTATAACTGATGAAGTACAAAAAGTGGAGTTTTCGATTGCTTTCCAAAACTGATTTACTGATTTATAAATCTAATTAAAAACAAGCTTGGATTGAAGTAAGAGCGAGTTTCAACAATCTAATTTTTCATAAAACTTGGTACAATATTAGTACTTTTGTTTATCATTAAAACTGTATTTCTATTAAATTGTGCTTATTCTGTATAACCTATTACTGGGCATTTCTTAGAATTTGTAATTTAAAAGCGATTAAGGCTTTTTAATGAATTTATTTTCTTTTGCTTCCACTTTGAGGATAAGAACTTTCAATTTCATACCAGTAACTCAATTCAAATCCTATCTTGAACAGCAAAGATTTTACAATGACGCGCAAACAAATTAGCCCTGCAGATTATTATTATTTTTTTTTTGGACCCAGACCGCCTCACTTACCAGAAGGTGTAAGGTATCGATATAGATGGCCAAAACAATACCACCCAATTCATATCGTAACCCAGTAGGGGTGGAATCCAAAAGGACCGTACCATCCTTCTCATACCATCAACCTCTCAGAAGGACATACGGATCCACATATGTTACGTGCCCGTACTTTACATGAACACCACGGGAACATGAATCGAACTCAATCGAACTCGGGTCGTTCGAATGCAATTCTCATGTCTTAACCACTGGGCTGCCCCACACAGTCACTGTAGATTAGTACAATTATGTAATAGACATGAATGCATTCTTATTACGACTATTCAGTGGACTCGGTAATGTTGAGCCGCGAGGTCAACTATCACACAGGAAACTAACCTGGAGGATAGAAATATTACATAGAAATATACAGGTTAACCTGAGAATAGAAAAATAGCAAGAGGTGGTCAGTTAGATTGTAAAGTTGCACGTCAATCTGACATTTGAGAGAGGAGAATCCACAGTCCGCATCAAAGATAATAGCATGCAACTCCTCCCCAGTTGTTACATTGAAAGAACGACGGCTGGCCAATACGACGATTCGTGGTTTGAGTCCTGGCTGGTTCATCAAGGTTTCTTTGCATCCCAATTGAGTTAAACTCGAGGGTTATTCCTTCAAAGTTCACAGTTTCAAGGTAATACGTATTGCATAGCATAATAAATGTTTGTTTATTCGCATTTAAATTCTTGTTCAATGGACATATTAATAAATAAAATTTAGTAGGTAAGGGTTCGGTAAGGTACTATTATTACAGTGGGAACACATATTAAAAATTATTAATAAATGCAAAGCGCATTTTGACATGGTCGTGCATCACTCTTATAGTGGTACTTATTATTATTGTACATTGCTTTGTTGTGCCGCTATATTAAACCCTCAAATTATTTAACTCTCTCGCGAGTTCCGTAAAAGAATTATTAATTAATATAGTACTAAATGGATCACACCATTTTAACTTTAGCAATAAAACATTTATTAAAAACATAAATACTTAATTATTCAATTACAACAATTAATCATATTATTTCGGCGGAGTGAACATGTGAGACCAGTATGAATAAAATTACTTAAAATGTGTCAACGACCTTTGATTACTGATGACCACATACCTTCAAATCTGTCTTGGACTTTGATCATATATCAAAATGCTTACGTCAGTAATTTGTACTTGTCATAACTCAAGGTGTTTGGCTCCTTCTCGTACTACCGATTGCACTGCACACATCAATAGATCTAGCAATTTTTTGGAACATCTACGGAACACTCTACATCTCTAGTCGTCGTGCTATATTTTCTAAGTCATCATATGTCGGTCGCACCGCATATCTATCTCTGAACAAATCGTTAAGTCATAATGTCGTACAAGTATCAGAATACGTCTCGTTCTTGTACACCCGTTTCTTAACACATCAAATCATCGTATATCAGTTATATGTATATCTATTTTCGTTCTCAAGTCACAGGTTGTAGCTCTCTTTTCCTCGAGGGTGTCACTCCCCCTTTGCTTTAATTTGCCGCATCCAGTGTGACGCAACAAGCACTTTCTCCATTGGTATTTCATTTATCCAATGTCGCTACTTGGCATCCTCGTAAGGACCCGCTAGACCCCCCTCTGTCTTGACACTCCTGGTTTATGGTTTTATCTGACCTTTAGGTTCCCATGCTGTAAAACCTGGCGTCATCCAGACTGGAAGTATTGTTTGCCATTTCAGACGCAATAAATATTTACATAAAACTGTCTCATCAAAGTGTGAGATCTATTTCTAGTCTCACAATTACATTCAATTAACACCAAGGACCTGTGGATTTTTAAGTAACTGGGCGTCAGGTTCTTTGTTTATTTAAAGAATTATAAAATGTTCTGTGAAAAAATGTTCCAAAAATAGTCATTTTACGAGCAACTTTTGATTTAATAGAGAATAGCATTACTTACAGAAGGTTATCACTTGCTATTAATGAGATATTGCACATTTCATTACTTCAAATGTGGGAAGGCATCATAAAAGTAAGTTCCTTTTTTTCAAAACGCTTTGCAAGTACTTGTAAAGGTTCGATTGTAAAGGTACTTATAAAGTGTTCGCCCTGGATCTTCGAACTGGCCAGCCGACACTCTATTGTTGAAGACGGAAGTACGAGCTCTAATCGTCAAAGTGGACTCTGCATTCCCCACCCTCTAATGTCAGATTGATGTGAACATGACAAACTGACTGCCCATCTCCTGCTATTTTTACCCTAAGTTGTCCTCATGATGTTATTTTTATACTCCAGCTCAGCTTATTGCGTAGTCCTTATCTTCCCGATTTGAAGTGGGAGCTCCATATTGCAAAGTCCACTGCTAGTCATACTAGGGTTACTTTCAGACCTCCTACATCTTATCACTAACCTGCAGGGTTGATTTGTTCAGGCGTCATTGTAAAAAACCTTGATGCTCATACCGGGAATAGAACCCTGGATCTTCGAACTCTCCAGCCGACAATCTACCGTGAAGCTACTGAGACAGAATTGCAAGCTCTTTTCGTCGGAGCATACTTTAGCATATATTAATGGATAGAACCTACCCATTAATATTTAGTAGAAATCATCATATTGCTTCTATGATAAGTACGGTAAATGCATTTAAAGATAAATTGGCGCTCTGCAAATCGTATATGGAGAAATATAATTTATCACATTTCCCAAATTTAAAAATGGTAATAGAAAATTATTACGATGGAAATGCTACCACTCAACAGTTTGCCAAACATTTTGATTCCTTATTGGAAGACGTTAAAACCAGATATGAAGAATTCTACTAATTGGAGGCATTCTAAACGTTTTTTATTAATCCATTCTTTTATACAGAGAACGATGGGACTAACAAAATCGTAACATATTTCGATGTTTCCAATAAGGAGGACTTAGAATTGGAATTTATAAATATAACAATTGAATTAAAATCACATCATAACGAAGAAAATTCTGGAAATTGGTGAATGGAAATAGCTTCTCATTGTTGAGAAAATGTGCTTTAAAATTGAACTCTTTTTGCGCGTCGACATATGTTTGTGAATGCTTGTTTTCAAAAATGAAATACTTAAAATCAAAACACCGATCAAGCCTCACTGACGCCCATTTGGACCAATTGATGAGAACTGGGAATTCAACTCATGTACCACATTACAACGAGTTGGCCGCAGATTTGCAATGCCAAATATCGCATTAATTATCCATTTTTATGTTTTTTCAATTACAATTTGCATTTATGTATTACAAATTTATGTAATAAATTTATGTCGCATTAATATTTTCATGTTTAAATATTATCCCTCCCCCCTCTTCATCCCCCTCTTCCCTCTAATCCCTTCTGTCCTCATAATCCCTCCCTCCTCTTCATCACATGGTGCCCGCCGAACTCCCGCATATCTTAAATATGCCCTCTTCGGTTGCCGAACCCTGGGATAGATTATTGTTTAGTAGTCACCATTAACCGATCTCGATCTATTTGAAATTTACATTTTCGCAGAGACAGAAATATCTTCTGAAACAAATCCAGCAATTTCGGTATGTTTATATTAATCAAAAATCTGATGTGGGCAGCACATGACTTTCCCTGAAGACCTTTATCCACGTTCTCCTTATTTTAATTAAATTTAATTCACTTTTAATTCAATTTTCGTTCTCATTTGATAACTGGACGTATTTTCAAAGGTGTCGTGGAGAAAATACGGAAAAAACTAATATATCTCGAAAACGGCTAGTCCTAGTGTAATGGGGTTGGTCTTATTCTTTTTTTCGTTAAAAATTAAGTATTAAACAAGCATTTAATGGATATAGTTGAGCATACGTAGCTTTTTAGATTAGATTTTGATAATTTTTGCGAGCCATTTTGCAAAAAAAGGCTGGTTATTTTTTTCTGAATCGTACCAAAATCTAATCAGCACCAGGGTTACTCATAAGTGACTCATCTACCGAATTTTGTGAAATTCGGTCCGTTAGTTTTTCAGCTTACAAACTTTTGCGGGCCATTTGGCAAAAAAGGCGGGTTCTTTTATCCCGAATTGTACCCAAAACTAATCAGCACCAGTGGCAACTCTCCCACAAGTGACTTACCTACCAAATTTTGTGAAATTCGGTCGATTAGTTTTTTAGTTGGAGTAGATACAAAATCTGCACAGACAGACAGACCGACACACAGACAGACACACAGACACACACATAGACACACACACAGACGTCAAGCGAAAATTGGCTTTTACGTATTCTAGAGGTCTCGAAACGTGTAGATCCGTCGAAAACTCGAGTTGCGATTTTCGGCATGATTCCAATACTTTCCCTATACATTACCATGTATTGCAGGCAAAGTAATAAAATAGACTTATAATAGAGTACTTATTATTAAGTTCTGAAATTATGAGGAGTCAATATATAATAAGGAATCATATCACGAAACCAAATTATATGGAATCTCAAATGCGTGTTACTGTTTCCCTACAATACATATATTGTAATTGATCTTTTACATAATTTTTATATTGGGCACATCAGATTAATTTATTATCTCTGCTACACTTCGTCACTTTTTATATCCCAAATATATTAATTTCGTATAGCAGAATTTTCAACATTGCTAGGTTGTCAGGAACTATTTGAATCTTCGAATTCTTACCCTAGAAAGTTTTACCGACAAGAAGTTTACTAGCAGATTTGACTTCTACCAACTATGTTACTCGAACACGGTAGAGAACCTCATATACCATGTTGTTGTTGAAACCCAGACCGTCCGACCTACTAGAAAGGTGAAAAAGGTCCTCACTTACACATGCAGATCCTTTTTGTGAGACCAGAAATAGATCTCACACTTGTTTTGGGTGAAACAGTTTTATGTCAGTAATTTACTGTGTCCAAAACATCGGACAATACCTCCAGTCTGAATGACGCCAGGGTTTAGAGCACTTGAACCCAAAGGTCAGATAAAAACATAAATTTAGGAGTGTCAAAGCAGATGAGGGGTCGATCCCTTAAAAAAATGTGAAGTAACGAGATTGGATGGAAATGCTATCCAATGGAGAAAGTGCTTTTAACGTCACACTGAATGCAGCAAATAAGAGCAAAGGGGGAGTGTCAGTCCCGTGACGAAAGAACCACAACCGGTGACTTAAGAATCACACTTGTCGAGTAGTAGTAGTTCGAGAGAATTACAATAAGAACGATGAGTTGGTGAGAAGGGTGGTAGCAGATGGTAGCAGTTCGACATTATGACTAGAACGATGATGATACTCAGTTAAAGATGTATAAGTATGACTTAGCGAATACAGATATGACTACGAGAATGACTTAAGTACGAGTGTGCCATCCAGCAGTACAATATGATCTTCGAATTACACGTAAACGAATTACACTGCGAATTGATTCAAGTGTTATGATCGGCGATGTGCATGCTGGTGACAAAGTCCAAGACATACTTGAAGGTATGTGTTCCTCAAATATCATATATGGTCCAAACTACATTTTAGGCACTTGAATACTGGTCCCACATGGTCTCTCCGCCGAAATAATTAATAAGAAGTAGATCCATTTAGTATTATATTAATTAATATTCCTTTACAGAACTCGCGCAAAAGGTAAAGCAATTGGAGGGTTAATATCGGCACATAATGCAATGTACTACAAAAAAATGAGTTCCACTAGTTACAATTTTACGGCCATGTTAAGATATATATTATATGTTAATAATAATTAAGCTAAAGGTTTAACTTTAAGTTATTTTTGTTTTCACGCACAGCAATTTTAAAATCCCGGATTGGAAAATAAGTTCTCCAGTGATTTAGGATTGGATAGTTTCTGAGTAAAAAAGAAACAGTTACCGTAACAATTACTTTTCATTCGACGTGTTTTAATACTCATTATGTTTCGAAATGTTAGGAACTGCAACTGTAACCAGTCTCAAAGAGCGAAAAAATGCTTATCACTTTATAATAATCGTTGCTGCTCCTAAATATTCCATATTTTTACTTTCCCTGCAATACATGGTAATGTATAGGGAAAGTATTGGAATCATGCTGAAAATCGCAACTCGAGTTTTTGACGGATCTACACGTTTCGAGACCTTTAGAATACGAAAAATCTATTTTTAGCGTGACGTCCGTGTGTGTGTCTGTCTGTCTGTCTGTATGTGCAGATTTTGCATCCACTCTAACTAAAAAATTAATGGACCGAATTTTATAAAATTTGGTAGGTAAGTCACTTCTGGGCGAGTCTAGTGCTGATTAGTTTCGGGTACGATTCGGGATAAAAAAACCCGCCTTTTTTTGCGAAATGGCCCGCTAAAGCTTGTATCCACTCTATCTGAAAAACTAATGGACCGAATTTCACAAAATTCGAGAGATAAGTCACATTGTGAGACGCCCTGGTGCTGATTAGATTTTGGTAGGATTCGGAAAAAATTAACCTGTCTTTTTTTGCAAAATGCCCGGCAAAAATTGCCGAAATTTAAAATAAAAACTATATATGCTCAAATATATCCATTAAATGCTTGTTTAATACGTTATTTTTAACGAAGAAAAGAATAAGACCAACCCAATAACACTAGAACTAGCCGTTCTCGAGATATTTCAGTTTTTTCGTATTTTCTCTACACCAGCTTTGAAAATAAGTCCAGTTATCAAATGAGAATGAAAATTGAATTAAAAGTGAAAAACTTTGGCTGCAGATTTATATTCATGTTTTCTTTATGTTAGTTAAATTTAATTCAAAGTCATGTACTGCCCACATCAGATTTTTTATCTCACAAATTGTTAACCTTAAATTCTAATATTTTATCTTTAAATTTGTTAAATATTCCTGAATTTAAACTTTCACTTTTGTAACTTAACTTTTAATGAATAAGAATCCATAAAACAATGTCCTGTACATAATCCTACACATCTGAAATCATCTTAGGCTGAGAAACTTAAGACAAAGATGTTCATTGTCTTTTTAATCACAATTTTCATGGGTGTGTGGTTAGATTAATTATTTAAGTTGCAATTTCTACTTGATGTTATTTGTCGAGTTAAAAGTTTCTTTGTGTTGCGAAGTGTAATAAAATATTTGTTTAATTGTAACAAAATGCTTGTTTATTTGAACTTTTAATTTTCAAATTATTAAATTTTTCTTTATTTAAGAATTGAAATATGTGATTCTAATTTAACTCTTTTAATCTAAAAATTCCACAGATTTTATTTTAAAGAACAATGTTCTAAAATTCTTAATTTACTTGAGCTTGCGGAAAATCTTAATTAATCTTAGTTTAAGATTATTTTATGCTTTGTGTAAGGAATTTAAAAATGTTTTTAATTAACTTCAATTGTGTACTGATTCTTTAATTTAATAAAGTTATTTTATTAACTTCTAAATTCTAAATATGTCTGTGTTCAAAAATGATTTTTCAAATTCAAGATTTTTCAAAGTCATGTATTTGCCTTTTGAGCTGCCTTAGGTTACAATTTAATAAACTATTTATTTATAAACCTTTAATTATGTGTTTTTACTTTCCCTGTAATAAATGGTAATGTACAGGGAAAATATTGGAGTCATGCCGAAAATCTCAACTCGAGTTTTCGACGGAACAACACGTTTTGGGGCCTCTAGAACACAAAAACACTATTTTTAGCGTGACGTCTGTGTATGTGTGTCTGTCTGTCTGTGTATCTGTCTGTGTGCCTGTCTGTCTGTCTGTCTGCGTGTCTGTGTGTATGTCTGTGCCATGTATGTATCCACACTAACTCAAAATCTAATAGACCGAATTTCATAAAGTTTGGTAGGTAAGTCACTTGTGCGTGACTCTGGTGGTGATTAGTTTTTGGTAAGACTCAGAAAAGAACAACCCGCCTTATTTTGGGAAATGACCAGCAAAAATTGTTTTTATCCACTCTGGCTGAAAAACTAATGCACCAAATTTCACAAAATTTGGTGGATAAGTCACTTGTGGATTACTCTGGTGCTGAATAGATTTTGGTACGATTCGGAAAAAGTAACCTGCCATTTTTTGCGAAATGTCTCACAAAAATCGTCAAAATCAAAAATAAAATGCTGCGTATGCTCACAAATATCAATTAAATTCTTGTTTTATACATAATTTTTAATAATGAAAAGAATAAGACCAATCCCATTATACTAGGGCTAGCCGTTCTCGAGATATTTTATTTTTATTTTTTGCATTCACGCTTCGCCACCGTTGAAAAACGTCCAGTTGTCAACTGAGAACGAAAATTGAATTAAAAGTTCAAATTCAGTGCCATTTCAAATAATTGTGGGTGTTATTTTGTGCAATTACACCCAATATAATGAACTATTGAAGAAATAGAGAACGTGAATATATATTTTTTTAATTTCTAGCAGCAGCACTTGATACTAATCATTCACTGTTGAACTAATACACAACACCAAAAATACAGGAAAAAACTATTACAAGAAACAAGAAACATGAACAAGCAACAATAACAACAGTAAAACAAATATAGGGAATACATGGACGGTAGCTAAAAACACAAATTCAAAACAGTCAGACCGCTTGAAGGGCCTGCATCCTCTCCCTTGCACTGCAATACCTTTTGTACATGTCACCAGAGAGTCCTAGACAGCTCATTAGATGGTCAGCGTCCATAGCTGCATTAGCACCACACACTGCACAGTTTGGCCTGATATTAGATAAATCTATGAAGGTATTTAGCTAAACAGTCGTGACCACTTTCTAGACGAAACTCTGCAACTGCATAACATCTCGGAAAAATGGGGAGCTTGTACTTCCAAGTCTTGTTTTCGATTAGCCTCAACTGTACAGATTCAAAATTATTTTCCATAGTATGCTTAATGATTCCTGTCATAGTTGTATAAGGGATTGAGCTATTTGGGGATTGAACAATTATTGTTCCTTCCTTAGCCAGCAAATCAGTCCTCTCATTACCAAAAATTCCGCAATGAGAAGGGATCCACTGATGCACAATGATCCTTAGTTTGGTTTTCAAAATGTTCAGATTCAGAATGCAATCTCTAACTCTTGAAGAATCCACGCAATTGAAATTGGTAACCGCTTGAATTGCAGCCTTTGAGTCGGACAAAATCACTGCATTAATAAAAACCTCTGTACTCAACAATAGATTTTGCGTGGCTATCCTGATGGCCTCAACCTCATCTTCGAAGGAAGATGCATGTGGACCAACAGATACACGATATGAAAACATATCCGAGTAAACACCGTCCCCGACATTCTCTCCATGTGCCATTTGGGACCGATCAGTATAAATATGTATCCAGTCCGTCAAAGGGTAGAGAAGTGAAATAGTTTCTAAGGTCATTGCCCTGAGAGCAACATCACTTGTGCTTTACTTTTGTACTTCATGTACAAGATGGATTCTTCCCATCGCACCTGAATAACATGGGATCAATAGGGCCAGGTAGGATTTCTGGTTTATTTGGCAAATCTATCTCATTCTTTAATTTCATGATTTTCTGAAGTACCCCGTCTTGAGTCTTTAATCTCCTTCCTTGGAGTATATTATAATGCCTCCAATAGTTGGGTGTAGGTAATCGAATTAGTTTTTCAAATAAACGTAAAGCCTTCTGTTGAAAAACATTTTCTAATGGAATATTATAGGTCAGAAGAAGCCTGTATGGGAGTTGTTTTAACTGCACCAGTTATCAGTCTCAAAACCTCATTCTGTAATACCTCGATCCTATTAATAATTTCTTTACTACATGTAATCAAGGGTTCTGAGCAATATGTCAGAATAGGTTTTATATATTTATTATAGGTCAAGTTGAGGGTGTCTCTATCACATCCCCATCGTACGCCAGCGAGTCTCTTTAGAATCGTATCTCTCTTTCTCACTCTTACTGATATTTTCTCCACTTGTTTTTTCCAAGTCAGCTTTTTGTCGAAATAAACTCCAAGGTACTTTGAACTCACAGATTCTTTCAGAATAGAACCATTGTATAAAATAGGCATATTAGTAGGTTGGTGATTCAACGTAAAAGTTTGATATACAGTTTTCTCTGTGTTGATCTCCATATTATTCTCAATACACCAATCCAAGAGCAGTCCCATAGCCGCATTTAGATCATGCATAGTTTTATCTCGTTTTTTATTTGTACATTTTGTCCAAATTACCAGATCGTCCGCATAAAGGGCACAACCAATACCCTCTATATTTTCCAAGAGCTGGGGCAAGTCATTAATAAAAATGTTAAACAGGATTACCCTCGTGACCCCACCCTGTTGCAAATCCAGAAATGATTGTCTGAAACTGGAAATATGGTTTCCGTATTTCACTGCAAATAATCGTTGCTCCGTTAGACTTTTTAACCAATTAAACATTCTATCATTAATACCCAAGTTCTGAAGTCCCGGTACAACTTGATTCTCCAAACTTTATCGTATGCTAACTTAAAGTCGATAAAGACTGCTACCATTGTTTTGCTTTCGTCCAGAGCATCTTTAATTTCCTGAGCTAGTAATGCCACCTGATGACTCGTCGAGTGACATTTTCTAAAACCTGCCTGAGTATGTGTCAAAAGTTTGTTACTTTCAAGGTAGAACACCAGCCTTTCGTTGATCATCCTTTCCATTGTTTTACACATATAATATGGATCTGTAACCAGACATATTAGAAAGGACTTTATTCTTCTTTGCAATTGGCAGTATATATGCTTTTTTCCATTCTGCTGGAACATCAGATGTCCAAATCTTATTAAATAAACCCAAAGTAATTTCCAGAGCAAAAGGGCCCAAATGTTTTAGAAACTTTACATATATTCCATCAGAGCCTGGACTTTTACCTATCTTTTATTTTGCAATAGCTCTTTTCATTCAGGGATTGTAAAATCCGCATGAAAAACCCTCTCAGTGCAGTTATTAAAGTTTCTCTTGATTTGAGTCCTGATCATTTTCTCCCTAATTTTAGTGCCACTCGATTTTCTTAACTAGTTAGAGTAGAATTTCACGAAAGCATTCGCGATGTTGCTATCACTGGAAAACTGCCTATTATCCAATATAATCGGTTGCTTTGGCTGTTTTTGGAATATATTAGTTAAAAGGGCCGTGAAATTATACATCCTCTTGCCATGCTTTAGGTTGTTCAGATTAGAAACAAAAGAATTAAAGGACTCCTGCTTATACTTATTGATTTTCATCTTCATATCCCTTGCGAACCTCCTCCACAACTGTACATCCTCTCTTTTGCGCGTTGTTTCAGCAATATTTCTTGCGTTATTCCGTTCTAATTTTATAGAGCTTAGTTCTTCATTACAACAAGGCTTAAACCTCCTAGCTCTACACATTGGGATTGTTGGATTTGCAACCTTCAGAATGATGTTCTTTATAGCTCTGTTTCCCGCATCAGCAGAGATATTTTTTATATTAACTACTTTACATTGCTCCTCAAGAATTGTACAGAAGTCTTTCCACCTTGCTTTCCTAAAATTCCATGATTTTCTACATTCTCTATAAGGAATAGGTTTTTTACGATCTGATATTTTTATTGTAGTCAAAATCATGCGATGCCCGAAACCAAGATCTTCTAAGATGCGTTTCTGAACATCGCTAGCAAGATCAATAGAGACCATTATCAAATCTGGATTAGTTGTAGTTCCATTGTAATGTAGATAGGTCGGGGTGTCAGAGATGTTTTGGATCAGCTGTAATCGCTGTGTGTTAAGAAAATGTTCAAGATCTTTACCAGAAACACTACAGTCCTGATGCCCCAAATCCCAGAATGTGCATTAAAATATCCCGTTAAAACAGTTTTATTTTCGATCTCCAGAAGATCAAAATTTGGTTTATTTCCTGGGGGAGAATATACGGAAAGAATTCGAAAGTGATTTCCAGCTTTCCAAACTTCAATTTTTACCATTTCTGATTTATCTTCAGTACTTCCCACACTTTTAATATATTAAGTTTTCCATTAAGTGATTTTCTTAACCCCACTAGTATTCCACTAGCTATCTGTCTGGATTTCTCTAGTAGGTATAACGTGAAATCCTTAAAAACAAATCTGTCCTTATTGATATCAGAGATATTGGCCCTCTACAATTGAGAAGACATCCACATTCATCTGCTCGACTCAAACTCAATCTCCTTGGCCTGACTAAAACCGCCAGCATTCCAGTGCAACACTCGCAACTCTCAAAGATTCTCCATATATAAACAGTGTTCCGCAGCTGTGATAGATTTAGCTTTATCCAGGGTGCACCACGAGGAGGAGGCCTATCACATTACACCACAGAATGTGAATATGAGTCTGCAGAGAAAGTCATGTGCTACCCACATCAGAATTTTTTTTATTGTAAAGCACAACGCAAATGCAAGAAATTCATGACACTTATCTGAAATTCTTGAGGCTTCTCGTAAACACTCTTCACTCTTCTGCTTTTCCCCACTCACTAAATTTATAAGTACGCCTTCGGGCATATCCTGTTGCTCATTCTCATTCGTCCAATCTGGATTATCTTCTGTCGCAATAGGTTCTGAAACTGGAAGGTTTTTTTTACTAGCTCTTTGAACAGTAGGTTATCTTCATCCCCATATTCTCTCTTGGTTTCGCTAATTTTTTTCCAGGACTTTGTAATAATTTATTTTATAAAAAAAAGGATGAATCAGTAACAAGGCTAGCTCGCATAACACGGAACTCTACTACTGGTAAATATCTATGATATAGAAATTATAAGCTTTCCAAGTTAAAGTATCATTCCCTTTCCTAGCTTATTTTCTCCTGTCACTCTTTTATCATGATTTTAGTAATTTCTAGCCCACGTTATTAAACTCAGAATAGAATAAGCTAACTCCTTATATTCACCGACATATGCAATTTTAGCAACCAATTTTGCACATAATTTAAACACTTTCACTTCAATTTATCAACTTTTATGCAGATTGCATAGCTTTGCATGGTCATAACCATAAGTATATGACTAAAATTGCCTACAGCATAAATTCTTCAACAATTATTGCCCCTCAGTCCTTTCCTTCTTTCTCTAGAAACTACAAAGATTGCATGTTTCCCGTAAACCAGCGGAAGTCAAAATTCGTCGGCAGTTTCTAAAAATTTCTGTATCCTCTTTAAGGTCTCTTTTCTACAAAATAAGCTTTGAAGACCCAAACCACTCGACTGATCAAAGGATGGATTTTCAGTAACCGTTTGAGTGGCCCGTCCAAAATAAGTGTGTAACTTTTGCATATAAACCGCAGACTGCTCTGAGAACTCTACGATGATGGTTGCAGAACGACTGACAGTGGCTTCGCCACCAAGCGGAGGAATTGGCGGGAATACTCGCCCCCCCCTACACACACACACGAATCCATCGAACCCATTGAATTTTCAAGAAATTATATAAAGAGATGCTGAAAACAAAATACTTGGTTACCATCCGGATTACCATTTGGATTAAATCCTAATAAATACTATTAAACTGCAAACTGACTTACTGTTTCTTTCAATCTAAGCAACTAATATGATATCTATGGTATCTCCCAAAAATACAATATGCCGTTATATTTAACTACACGACGATTCGAACCCTTCCGTGAGCATATATTTACATGACACCTGGACTATGCTGTTAATTATGAAAAACAAA
This sequence comes from Amaurobius ferox, assembly GCA_951213105.1. Lineage (NCBI taxonomy): Eukaryota > Metazoa > Arthropoda > Arachnida > Araneae > Amaurobiidae > Amaurobius > Amaurobius ferox. The sequence goes on from OX578144.1 coordinate 101,485,762, forward strand.
AAGAAAATGTATGAAAAGAAAATAATAGGTAACAGAGTGAGAAGGTAATATTAAGATCAAAAAGTTTCGGCAGTTGATGAAATATTGCAATGTAAATTGAATTTTAAACATGTATGGATGGCATTTTGTAAGTAATTCTGCGAAATCAAACAGTTGCTGACACCAATGAATATGGAATTCAAAATAGCGGATGTCTGTAGGTAGATATTGGGCATATTATATATTATGTATATGTGATACCACCTTCAGTTATGTTTATCAGCAAATTAATATATGCAGTGTTATTCTATCCTCAGTTGTGTTTATCAGCAAAATGATATATGTAGTGGTCACCTGAGCCCCAATTCAAAATGTGTCATTCAAGTCAGGTAATGGATGGCGGCAACGCAGGTTTTCGCAGTTGAATTATTCCACTCGATATTAGGGAATTAAATCCCATATCCTCATATTCATGTATTACTGTCCGACATTGGAATAAAGTTAGATACTTACTGATTTCTAAAATAAAATTTTAATTCTAAACTATTTTGATTTATATTTTAACTAGTAATCTATTAATCCTAATTAAGCTATCGTCAATTATTTTTTATAAATTTTCCCTTAGCTAGATTGGATGAGAGGTACTACATATTATTTTTTTCAAATTGAAATTGTTTGGTTTCATTATAAATCTCCAATACCAATCTGTTATTCTTGTCAAGTAATATAGTAAGATCTAAGAAGGGAACACAGTTGAATGGAAATTTATCATTAAATAAAAGTTCGAGGCAGGAGAGGTAATGAGTGATAATAATATTATCATTAACTTTTTCATAAAAAGACTATTAATATATCATCAATATATCAGTGAATTTCATAACTGGGATTAGAAAAGTTTCGCTCATAATATTGTGTATATATATATATATATATATATATATATATATATATATATATATATATATATATATATATATATATATATATATGCATATAAGTTTGGAGACTGGCTTACTTGACGGTTATGATTTATTGATATCATGTGTTACACACAGCCACCTCCAAAATACTCCCCCTCTGCAGCTATGGACTTTTGCCAGTGCGAGTTCAGTTGCTGAAAACATTCCTGGAAGACTTTGGACGAGATGGTCTTCAGTACGGCCGTCGCAGGTTCCACAACCGCAGATGCACTCTTGAAACAGAGTCCTTTGAGTTTGTTTTTGAGTAAAAATGGCATGGGGAGATCGGGTGAGTAGGGTGTGTGTGGTAGGTTTGACGTTCCATGTTTGACCAGTGCTATCTGCACCATGAGAGATCGCTGAGTTGGGGCATTGCCATGTTGCAGCACCCAATCCTTGCTTTTCAGAGTTCTGGGCGTTTCTGGCCGATAGCATCACGGAGACGAGTCAGGATCTGTGTGTACCTCTCCTTGTTCACTGTTGCCCCTTCCGGTATGAACTTATAATGCACCAAGTCCTTCTGGTCAGAAAACACCTCCAGCATTACCTTCCCCTTTGAACGGTCCAAACGGAACTTTTTAACTTCGGCAATGATGGTGACTTCCACTCTAAGGACTGTCGTTTGGTTTGTGGTCGTACAAGAAACACCACGACTCATCATCGGTGATAATTTTTTAGAGGAATGTCGGATCTATGTCAGCAACGTCAATCAGTTCTCCACAGATCCGCATGCGCTCATCACACTGATCTTCAGTTAGCATTTCTGATACGATGTGCTGACACACACGATGCATGTTCATTTTGCCCGTCAGAATAGCTTGGCAGCTCCGGTACGAAATTCCAGCTTTTTCAGTAATGGCGTTGATGGTTTGACGTCTGTAGGAACGCACAATTTCGCCAACTTTCGAATGCTGTCCTCCGTAATTGATGTTGAAGGCCACCCAGTCCGCGAATTGTCTTCCACCGTCGTCCCCGTGATTTTATATGATATTATTACAAAGTGAAAATTCGACATTGTAAGTAAATTGTACATTGATGTTACAGTTGATAAACAGTTGCTATTATAGAAAAGAGGACAATTACTTTGATTTAATATATATATATATATATATATATATATATATATATATATATATGAATTTCAAAAGAACAAAAGGGAATAAAGTCAACAGATAAAATATTAAATGGCCAGGGGGGATTGTGTGCCCTCGTTCCCGGTTATAGCATGCTATTACACCAAGGTAACACTCACGGAACCAATACTATCCTGAAGCTTTAATTCCGAATGTCTGTCAAGCAGAAGACACAATCAAAGAGCAAGAACAAATGGACAAAGAATTTTTGAATGAAAATTCATTAAAACGAAGTTTACAAAAAAAAAAACACGATATGGCATCCCAATCATTAAATCTCTCATCCCAAGTGCAACAGCAACGTCCCTGCACTCACGAAGCGAGACAAAAGTTCGTTGTCTGATGCATATTATGTACCGTCAGTTGTTCCGTTGCCAATTACTTTTTCAAAACTTCGATATTGCCAAAGTCAGCAAAAAATGCGTTGTATTCTTTACTGTAGAGTGTATTTTAGTAATGCTTCAGATAACGTACAGGAAAATGTTGTCCTATTACTTCTTTAATAATCTTTTTGTCGCTTACTATGCGATCTCTCTTGAAAGTACGGATCTTATTGTTTCTATATAAATGATTTTTTATTATATTGCGGAATATATTCTTACGTAAATTAAAATTCCAATCTATACTAAAATTGATGTTGATGTGGAATGATTTTTTTTTTGTCATATAGAAACAATAAGATCCATACTTTCAAGAGAAATCACATCGTAAGCGACAAAAAGTTTATCAAAGAAACAATAGAACATCATTTTCCCAGCGGCGGCGGAACCAGTGGGTGCATGGGTGCAACTTCACCCACAGAAATCTGAAGAAAGTTCAATATTTTTTTATGCTAATAACCTTTTTAAATCCTATTGGAATGAGATTTTTCCGAAAAAAAATTTAAGTGAAAGTGACGTGAATGAACAATTTCAACTTCACAGTTTAAAAAACAGGTGGGAATTATTTTGGCTGAAGCAATTACTTACGTACACCACCCCTCTTTGAATCCTGTGTGTTTAGCCCATGAAGGGGCTAAAATGTTCCGTGCAGTTGGTAGTCGGGCAGAAAAATAGAGTTGAAAACTTAGCTCTCACATTCTCGGAGCAGACAATTCGAACAATGGTAGTATTGTTGCCCCACTGTGGAGTGTGGGTGCATTATCATATCTAGGATAATCTTGCTTAATAATTTTAATAAATTCTAGAGTATTGGTGCTAAAAGAACTTAAAATTACCAAATAAATCTGCTATGGATGTGTTGCACCGTTACCCCTCTGGGGGACAAAGATTACACCCACTACAAAATTCTGCACAAATATATTTTATTATTGAGGAAATTATACTACTCTGTTTCAGTGGGTGCAATCAATATTGATAGGGAATTTCAAATAATTTATAGACAATGTTCAAAATGCATGTACTAAATATTTGTATGATATTGAATAAACAAATGTTAACTTGAAAATTTTCAGAATTTTACATGTATTAAAACTCTACTTACGTTTATTTAATGCAAGCGGTATCCTACAAAAAAAATTAATAATGCTCTTAAGTCTTTCCATTTCTATAGTAACATGAAAAATTGTAAAAGGATTCTGCGCATAAAATATCTGAAGCTTTAGACATCGGGCAAAAATAAGCAAATAATGTTAGTTAAAAACACCATTCTCAGAACTGGGGCTAATTACTTCAAAAATGCAATTTTTAAGCAGTATTTGGTGCATAAATTTGAGTTTTTGCATACGTTATGTAAAATAAATTCTTTATAAAGCATTATCACTGAAATATCATAAAATTTGCTATATTTATTTATTTTAATTTAATTCATAAATATATGGGACGTTGGATGTGATGTATGTATATGTGAGGGGGGAGGGGGAGACCCACACCTGCCCTTGTTCAATGTAACATTCCAAACATTGAGTACCAGACCGTCTAAAGCTTTTATAATGGTAAAATTAATCTTTAATAAAAATACTTCGTTGCTTCTTTAATAACAGCAAAAAGATAATTAAAAGTATCAATAGGTTTCGGAAGCAAAAGTTGCATCCTTCAACAGGATAGAAGCACGGAGCAGCCGCACCAGCAAATTCAAGAAAGGGCCTGATTAGCGTTTAAACAGATGCACTCTTATATATCTTTCTATTCTTATATTCTTTGCTAGTTCTTTTCTGTCTATTCTGACGAAAAGACCCTTTTTACCTTTGAAATCAGCTGTTACTTTTTATCAATTTTTCCGTGTCCATGCCAAAAGGTAGGCAGAAGAAAATTGATGATTAATAAAGTCGGGCTATCAGAGCATGGGTTTCTATAGTAGTATGGTTCAACTTTTTGTATATTAATGTCAATTTTCGCTAGTTGTATTTACATTTTTTATTAAATCATTTTTACATATCACATACAATATGTGATACAGAAGGACAAAATATGCACAGAAGGACAGAATATTTTTAGAATGTTATTCACTCGTTCCTTTATTTTTACTTTCCTTACATTGAACAAGTATTGTGATGCGGTAAAAAATCCAATTCTCAAATTTTGGTCAAGCTGCATGTTTGGAGCATCTTTGAATACGCATCAACCATTATATCAATGATGCCTATCTGCAGATACAATATATTTCGAGTATCAAATACAATTTTGTACGATTATTTCAATCATCAGACGTCGGAAGCCTATTGATTTTCGGAATGACCTAACAAAGGAAAAGCTTTAATTTTGAGAAGAATTTTTTTTTTCGAAATTGAAAAAAAGCGTTGCAAAAAGGTAATAACTGTTACGAAAATAAATATTTTATATGTATGTTTCAAAGCAAGCACAAAAATGTATGTTTCAAAGCAAACACAAAAATGTATGTTTCTGAAGAAATAGATAGATTATATCTATATATCTATCTATCTATATATATATATATATATATATATATATGTATATATATTAAATCAAAGTAATTGTCCGCTTTTCTATAATATCAACTGTTTATAAACTATAACATCAATATACAATTTTCTTACAATGCCGAATTTTCACTTTGGAAAAATATCATATAAAAACTCGCCCTATTACATCTATAATTGGATAATTGAATAATTGGATAATTGGATATAATTGGATAGCAACTTGTATGACTTTAGCTTCGGCTTATCTTGGATGTTTTAAGTTTTGTGCAATATTCTGCAATACTTGAACTATTGGTTTAAATTAATCATTTACAGTGGATACGGCTGCAGATCTGCATAACCAGCTTGGAGATGCATATCTTCTGAGGAACACTCGTAAAAATTTTCATTAATTAATATATTGTGGAGTAAAATACGGATACTGGATTTTATCTATTTCTACCAAAAACTAATTTGGGGAGAGTGGCGCCCCTTTCCCGTACATCCGCCTATGGCACTTGTGGGCAGACTGAGCCCCTCGTAGCGACCTTCGTTTGTCTTTTTGCTCCCCACTAGGTACCCGCTGTAAAGTCTCGCGTGTATGATAACCCACATTGTGATATGATAATCACATATTTTATACATAACCCTGGGAAAAACGGGAATGGTATTGTAATTTAAAATGTATACTATGTTTGTGATTTATGTAATATCTAGGCCTTTGCACAGACGGAATTGGGATTTTTTGGCGCCGTTGGGTTGTGTGCGCACTGACATGGATTGTAAATATTCAAAGATTTGTAGCTCAACTTTGACATTTTGCTGCAATTAAATCTCTGAATATTTACAATCCATGTCAGTGCGCACTGTCATGAGGTAATTGTCCTTATCAAAAATTACCAGTATAGGACTTACCTATGATGCCGTCGCTAAGGGTGGAGCATGTAAGCTCCCGGTCCTCAAGCTCGGATATAAACACACAAAATATAAATAAATACTCATGCTTAATTGCTCAATTATTTTTAATATTTTGCTTAATATATATCCACTATAATCTGGAGTAATTATATTATGATTAAATCAATTATTTAAAGACACATAATACTAACAATATTACATTAATATATATTTACACACATAAAAAACATTGACTTAAATTTCTTAAATAACAGTTTCCTTTAAACAATCTATGAAGAATAATTCTTATAGTTCAATATTTACGAACTCGTTCATATGATCTACTCATACGAACTGGTAGTTAATTATCTTAATAATCGTTAAAGGTGTGCCTTCCGTGCTAATAGTGACAATTGAAAATCGGTTACCTCTACTCTTTGTTACGTGCATATTCGTGCCATCTCAATGATGTAGGAACATCGTTGCACTTCTCGTACTTGCACACGCTACCATTCTATTGCTCACAATCTACAGACACTTTTCACACAACCAAAAACATGATGCTGACCCGTTCGAAAGTTTTACGTCGACTAAAAAAACTCAGGTGCGTCTAGGACGCTGTCGAAATTGCATCTGTGGAAAGTTCTAGAACATTCTCTCAAACCTTTTTCTTTTCAGATTGTAGTGTCGTTGTTGATTCGTTGAAGTGACGAAGGGGATGCGCTGCTTATTTATGTTTGTATTGCCATTGGCTCCTTCTGCAGCATTTAAATAGCTCATTAGCTAGGTTGGCCTCCGTAATTTGAATTACGAAATGTCGTGCATGCCGTACGACATTTATCCCCCTCTGCATGAGATTAAATCTAGAATACGGTACAAAGCATATGCACTGAGAAAAATTGTCACAGGAAGTCACTAGTATCGTGTCCCACTGATACATCTATAAGAACTTGATGCACTGTTGTACTGAAGCACTAGAAACATATTGAGGTACCCTTGTCTGATACACTGCAAAGATATCTGTCACTAAAATGTTTATCACCGTACAGAAACACAATATTGTCACATTGGAAGTATCTTACCAGCACGGAAGACACATAATTGTCACCTGGAAGGCACACTATTATCTGTGGGAAGGCACACTATTGATTTGAACCACATAGTCATTATAATACTGAATAATGTTCTGTATAAAATACATTGTTCTGTGATAATAATCATTGTTCTGTGATATCATTTTCACAGACCTGGTACTTCAATAGCTGTATTGTTATAATGTTTCTACTTATAGTCTATTATAGAGTTCGACTGCAGAACATGTTATTTTTCATTTCAATTTATATACACGTTCACAACATTACATTAAAATATACGCAAATCATTACCTTGATATCTTATCTTCACATACGTAAATAATTTTTTTTTTACACAATTTTTTTAGCTGTATATATTTCTTATTTGTAATACACATACATGTTATATAACTGTTTAAGCGTGTATCAATCATGGGTATTTTGCACATCATAATTATATCATATTACGTCTCGGCATTTAAAATATCAAATCTATATACTCATTTCGCTACTCCAAAATACTGCATCTCCACAATAACAAGTATGCCTTTAAATTTCCTCTTCGGCTGCCCCTTAATGTGAAACAACTGCGCTGGCGGAAAGGGAGAAAAAGAAAAAAAGAAAAGATTTCGCTTGACCCGTAGCTTTCCTCTCTTCTCCTACGCGTTTCCACGGCAACTGCGAACAATCGGTCATGCATGGCGATTTTCTGCGCCCCGACCCCCCGAAGCACGGAACGTTACATAAGATTGCAACTTTCAATCTCCTGTTCTGCCCAAATAATCGTTATCGTTTGCGATTTTGGCGGTATATTCTTCACAAGCGCGGGCTTTTCAGACTGTCCGATCTTGACGGCTTACGCTCACATTGAAGTGAGAGGTTTTACGTGTATCCTTTTAAGGAATTTAATTACAATTATATTTTATGTGTATCATATTATATATTTATTTTACATATGTTGTTATTAATTCTATTTAATTTAATATATATATATATATTTTATATTATTATTATCTTATAACCTTAACACAGATCTGACTGTTGAATTATTATTTTGATTTCATGTACTTTTAATTTATTGGATTTATTTATCCCTTGTTGCAACAACGCGTGATATATTATTTTATGTGTAGTATTATGAATATACCATGCTTTTGTTATGTTACTGATATAACTGACTTTATGTTCCCGTTTCAGCATAACTTTACATATTTATTTATTTAAATCTATTTCTTTCATATTTAATTTTATCTGTTATTTCTTTTTTTTTTTTTTTATTTACTGTGATGTCTAATTAATGCAATAATTTATTAACATACTCAATCATTTATCATTTACATACAAATCAATGTGTTTTCCTAATGTATTTTATTTTTTATATACCGGCCGGTATTTTTAAATAACTATAATTGCCTGCAATTATAATTTTAAATTTTGATACATTTATTGTATGCTTACAATAGAACTTTTTTTTTTGTATTATTCTCGTACTATGCATGGGAGATTTTCTCCGATGTTTATTTATTTTTTTTTTTTTTTGCCTGTCTATTTATTTTGAAGGTGAATAGCTTTCGCCGTACAATGGCCATATATGGAGCTGTTACGCTGACTGTGAAGGATGGGACACTACTCTTATTTCTTCAAGTTTATTAATCCACTTATGTAATTAATTTTTATTTTGTTTTCCAGATTGCGTGTTTTTGTAAAAGGTCTGTATACACTATTTATGCAATATATGTTTTTCATTTTCTTGTAAGTGATCTAGTTTAAAATCTTGCGATGTTAATTCCGCTTTTCGTAACGCTGAAATGTCCATTTTTTGTGGATCATTTAAGCTTTCGATATTGTTAATTTGTAAAATTTTATCAGTATCATGTTTCTCTTCATAAATTTCAAACTGCGGTGTTACAGTACCAAATATCATATTTTTATTTAGATGAATCTCTTCTTCTGTTTTGTTTGTTAAAAGAGTAGAAATAAATTTTCTATTATTTACATAATGTAAAGAATGCTCAGCGTGTAAATCTTTTAATGAATTTGTAATATTTAACAATACCTCCTTATCCTCAAAATGGTTTTCATTTAATTTTAATTTTATTGATTTTGTTTCTTTAGGTAGTAATTTAATTTTATGCGCTAAGCTTGCATTTAAGCATTGAATATGTTCAACTCTTGTATAATTATTTTCTGGTTCCTGTGCTTTTTTCTGATTTTTGTCTTGAAATGGTACAGATATGGATTCTTTGACAAACTTTAATATTAATTTATTTGTGTCAATTATGGCATGATGATTTTTGAGAAAATCAAATCCTAAGATTATTTCATAGGGTGTGTTGTTTAATTGTTTAGTTATGAAAAAAGAATTTTTGCATCTTTTGTTTTCAATTTTAAAGCTAAAGCTGATGCATTTTGAAAATTGAATGTTTTCTTTGGTCATAGTCTGTATTTTTACTTGTCTAGATAAATAGTTAATTTTAATTTTATTTTTGATTTTTTGAAAAATGTTATCTGATAATAAAGTGACACTTGCGCCACTATCTATGAGAGCCACTGTTTTTATATTTTCTAAATTAATGTTAATCATTGGCAATGCGTCACTCTGTCCATATGTTGAATTCAGTAGATGTTCATTTAAATTTTGTGCATCCTTATTAATTTTGCTTGCAATTTTATGGGATCTCGAATCCTTATTTGATGCCTTATAACTTTCTGTTTGTCTTTTATTTCGAGGTCCCTTTCTTAGTTTAAATATTCATTATTCTGATATTGCCTATGATTGCTTTCATAATGTGGTCCATTATTCTGATATGATCTTCTGTTATTATTTTGAAATTGTCTGTTATTTCCTGCACGACGCCGTATTCCCCGGTTATTTATGAAATTACCTCTTCTGAAATTCGCCCTACTATAGTGTGCATAATTATTTTGAATAGTGGGTCTTTGTTGAAAATTGGTGTTTTCTTGACTGTTGTTTTCATTTGTGAATGCCCTTTTTAAATTATTTTGTACTTTTTGCAGCGTAAAACATTCTGACATCCAGTGATTGTTGCGACCGCACGCTATACAGAATTTCTGTGGCGGCTTTTCTGCATTATTTTCAGTTTTTACATGATTTATTTCTACATTCTCAATTATTTTATTTTCTATTTCAATACTATTTATACAATCACTATCTTCCTCCAATGCGGATTCTATCACCTCAGCTATTTTCACAGCTTCGTCAAAGGTTTTCGGGTCATTTTTTTTTATTTCTGTTCTTAAATCTTCTCTGACTATCTGTAAAAATTTGGTGAGTTTAATTTTCTCTGTAATTTTTTTTACATTTGCGTCCATTGTTTCATCTACTTCTAGAAAAATTATCGCCTGGTTTTCGATTTCTTGTGCAAGTTCCTTAATTGTCATATTTGGTAAATGTTTCAGATTGTTAAAATTGTTGTGTTTTTGCACTAATGTTTGTTTCCTTTCAAATTTGTTTTTTAATAACTCCATGAATTTTTCATATGATTTTTCCTTTTGCAGAGCAATATTTTCTGCTAGAAATTGCTGAGCCTTTCCCTTTAATCTTGATTTTACAATTATGATTTTCTCTTGTTCGGACCATGATGTTAACTCCGCTATTTCCTTAAATTGTATGATAAAGAAATTGACATTATTTTCTTTTTGTCCATCAAATGATGGTAACATCTGCATAATTGGCAACGATGTATTTTGCTGCGCTTGATTTGCGGGCATCTGTATCTGGATCGCGTTATTTGCCGAACTATCTGTTATACTGCTATTTACATTAATCGGAGGATCTTGCCTCGCTCTTTTACTTAATTGCCTAGTTTTATTCGGCGCCATGATTTTATACACTGTCATACAATTCTGACTCTATATTAAATATTTATGCTAATACATACATATATATACAATCATATAATACATATTTAAATTATCATTTTCATGCATTTTCTTATCATTCTACTGAGTTATATCTCATTATTAAATTCATTGTTAAATTCAATATTACATTCCGCTTATTATTAAATTCAGTTTTATATTCAAACTCATTATTAAATTTGATATTATATTCAAACTCATTATTAAATTCAATATTATATTCAAACTTATTATTAAATTTAATTTTGCCTTTTACTTATATCTTTTACTTTCTCTTATGAAAATTAATTCTCTCCGAGCTTGACCACATACGGCACCAATTCGCGCGGCGACATCATGTCATGAGGTAATTGTCCTTATCAAAAATTACCAGTATAGGACTTACCTATGATGCCGTCGCTAAGGGTGGAGCATGTAAGCTCCCGGTCCTCAAGCTCGGATATAAACACACAAAACATAAAGAAATACTCATGCTTAATTGCTCAATTATTTTTAATATTTTGCTTAATATATATCCACTATAATCTGGAGTAATTATATTATGATTAAATCAATTATTTAAAGACACATAATACTAACAATATTACATTAATATATATTTACACACATAAAAAACATTGACTTAAATTTCTTAAATAACAGTTTCCTTTAAACAATCTATGAAGAATAATTCTTATAGTTCAATATTTACGAACTCGTTCATATGATCTACTCATACGAACTGGTAGTTAATTATCTTAATAATCGTTAAAGGTGTGCCTTCCGTGCTAATAGTGACAATTGAAAATCGGTTACCTCTACTCTTTGTTACGTGCATATTCGTGCCATCTCAATGATGTAGGAACATCGTTGCACTTCTCGTACTTGCACACGCTACCATTCTATTGCTCACAATCTACAGACACTTTTCACACAACCAAAAACATGATGCTGACCCGTTCGAAAGTTTTACGTCGACTAAAAAAACTCAGGTGCGTCTAGGACGCTGTCGAAATTGCATCTGTGGAAAGTTCTAGAACATTCTCTCAAACCTTTTTCTTTTCAGATTGTAGTGTCGTTGTTGATTCGTTGAAGTGACGAAGGGGATGCGCTGCTTATTTATGTTTGTATTGCCATTGGCTCCTTCTGCAGCATTTAAATAGCTCATTAGCTAGGTTGGCCTCCGTAATTTGAATTACGAAATGTCGTGCATGCCGTACGACACGCACACAACCCAACGGCGCGAATATGTGATATGATAATCACATATTTTATACATAACCCTGGGAAAAACGGGAATGGTATTGTAATTTAAAATGTATACTATGTTTGTGATTTAAGTAATAGCTAGGCCTTTGCACAGACGGAATTGGGATTTTTTGGCGCCGTTGGGTTGTGTGCGCACTGAAATGGATTGTAAATATTCAGAGATTTAATTGCAGCAAAATGTCAAAGTTGAGCTACAAATCTTTGAAAATTTATAGCCCTGTCAGGTGTGGCTCGCGTCGGGGTTTCGGTCCTTGGACCACCCGGTTGTAGGTTGCCCTCTGGTTCTTGTGTTTGAGTGGAGCGCATAGAAAATGAGCGTCGCTTCAAAAACCAATGGTATGAAGCATTCTTGGACCGCCTTTTATTGCGTTTTGGGAAGCAGCGAATGGGACGTGGGGGACTTCCTCCCTGTTTTTGTCGCTCCCCTTGTTTTAAAATTCTGGAAGTTTTAGAAAATTTGAAAAAAAGTTCAGATGCAATCTGATGTTTGATGGAGAAAGTTCTCCTGGGTTCCTTTGAGCACCTGTGCGAGGAATGCATCCGTGCAACGAAGTAGGCGGCCTTGACGACACTTGTCGTGCGGAAATTTCTACAAGTTTCACTGAACCGGCGCATGTTACCTAACCAGGGGTAACAGTCTCTAGAGTAGCATATATATTTCTCCAGAAACAGCTTTCTGTTTATTTGCAGCTGTGACAGGGCTTAGTCACAGCTATTTTAGTACGGTTTCGACTATTTTCAGCCAAATCTTCACTACGAAAGTACGTGGACTGAGTCTTGTTGGGGTACCTATCCCGGGTTCCTAAGCAGCAGACCACATACGAAGTGGGGCTTCTCGTCATTGTTTTGTGGTTGCAGTGCAACAGCTCTGCCTCCAAAACGGCGCGGTGTAGGACCATTTGCTCCTTTAGCTGCATTTAAGCCATGGTAACTGAAATACTGCGTGTAAGGAGTGTTGGCGGAGCATCAATCCAGGGCTCCTAAGCAGCAGACAAACCTCTACGAAAACGTACCTCTTCGGTAAACCTGTACGCATGCTCACTCAAGAGCCGCTGGGACTTAAGCCGAAGTTAAGAGGAGGAGAAGGAAAGTGGACAGTGTGCCCATCTCCAAAAAAATACTTGGCAAAAAATTTCGTCAGCTGATGATACGCACCGTGTTTTTCAGACTGGTAGTGTTTTCCATGAACTATTCAAATACATGAACCAAACTTCAATTAAGCGTGCCACCCATTCCAACGTGCAGAGGTCAGCTACAGCACTCAGTGGAGTTCGTATGTAATGAAGGTATGAGAATTATATTTTGATTTAAAATGTGTATATGAATGTTTAAGCTTAATTTGTGTGAGCGAATAGTGTAAGGGCAAGGTTATGCTAAATGGGAGATTTGCAAAATTGAATATATATATATATTGTTTCCTTAACAAAAGTAATTAATTACAACTTTGGATGATAAATAAGATAAAATTGCAAATTAAGATAAGATCAACAAAAAATAAGAATTAACTTAAAGTGATGTATTATGTATAGAAATTGGACTAGCAAGTTCAGTGATTAGTTAAGTGAAATAAAATAATATAAAAGTAAAAAAAATTAAAATAGTCTGCTAAAGTAATTGGAAAAAATTAAAATATTATAGAGCAGAAATAAATAGTAAGTGTATGCAAATAAATGCAGCACAAGGTGTAGAGCCAGTGAATTTAAAAATAAAATTTGGAAAATTTTACAGTATGTGTAATACTCTACAATAAAGTTAAAATTAATTGAAAGGTATTCTACAATATTTGTAGCAGTCTACAATGATTTTAAAATTAACTTAGATAGTATTGTGAAATATTTTAATATCCTGCTATGATTTTAAAATTAAATTTGGAAAGCATTCTGAAATAATTTTGGTAGTTTACAGTAAAATGTAAAAATTAATTGGAAGGTAGTCTACAAATAGATAGTTTTGTGTTAATGTAAAGAAAATAAATATAATTATAATAATAGAAAATTTATGTTGATAGAGCAACCATTAAAATTAAGTGAAAAATAAAATAGACAACACAAGTGTGTTACAGTAGCATAGTGCTGCAAAATGTGCAAAACATAGGGCAGCAAAAGCATATGATCAGTATTGTATATTGTGTATTGTATATTATGTATTGTATACTGTGTAAACTGTAGTGTGAGGAAAACTCTGTAGTATGTAAGAATTAGTGTGAGGATAGGTATAATAGTTCTCCAAATGCACGGTACTCAACAAAATCGCAAATTAAAATAAAACTTCAAAATTGTCTGGAGGAAGGCAAGTCCAGCGGATAGTAATATTTAAATTAGTAATTTTATGCAACAAAAACAAAAAAAAGGAACAGTATGAGATTTATCAGCGGTTCATCGATAGCAGTACAGCAAAATTAAAAAGCGCTAGATTCCCGTCCCATTTTATGCAAAAAACATTAAATAAATGAACGGACAATGATAAAAGATAAATAGTGTAAATGAAAATATAAGTAAAGTAAATAATTTAGTGGACGTAAAAAAATAAGAGATATCTGAAGTATAAATAATATGTACATAAGTGAGTAGTTCAGGTTTAAATTAAAATGTTTGAGAACAAAATAAAACCGGAGACTCGGAAAATTTTGAATTAAAAAGAAAATAGTAAATAATTTTTTTCCCCAAACAAACAAAAAAAAATTTTTACGTTATACAAATGGACATTTTCAAGTACTCTGTAAGTGGGATAAGAGCAAGGAGATTCGGACCTACGAATTCGTAGGGCAGTGTAGAAAAACAAGATGAGTACAGTCAAAAAGGGGGGGGGCAAGTCAGACAACAAATAAAAAAAAATTTTCAAATACATAAAAATAATAATAAATATAATTTTCAAATACAGGGTAGAATTAACAATAAATAAAATAATAAATAAATAAATCATAATGAGAAGGATAACAATAACAAAATGAAGAAATAAAAAGATACGACCAGTATTTGTACTTCCATCTCTCAAAATTGGCAGGTTTCTGTTCCATTTCTGTCAAAAAGCGTTAGCTTACAGTCGGGTCCATAGGGCTGAAGGTATCGCTGAAAAATTTATACGGGTATGATAAAATTTAGCCGAAACAGATATACACAGATATAATATAGACATAAGAGTAGTGAATGGCAGTCGGCCAGTTGCAACTTCAAAAAAAAGGGGGGGGGACTAACTTGCAAGTAAATTTAAATAACAAAAAAAATAATCAGTAATCAAAAATAAGTAAATAAATAAATAAAGTAAAAGACATATATATGTATAGCACAATAACAACAAAGAAATACTCCACCATATACAAACCGGGCGGCCTTGATGACAGGCACTGAATTAGGGTGTCCAGATCGTTGATATCGCTGCAAATTTTTTTTTAATTATGACAACAGATGTTTTTAAATTTTGATAGGATTACAAGTCAAAGAAAGAGATATAATCAAAATAAATAAATAAATAATTAAAAAAAAAATAGAGAATATTGTAAACAAAGCTTTAAAAATAAGAGCAGCTCCGCTTACAAAAAAAAAAAAAAAAAAAGCTGACAGCGGGCGGAAGATGATCGAAAAGCCAGTGCTTTTCAAATTCCAAGAAGATCGGACGTTTTCGGTGAGAAAAAACTGGTTCCGAGACAAAGTATGCAGGCGAAAATTCAAGGTCATTCGTTGCAGCGCGGGAGAAGCGTTACATACGGGTACCAACAGATAGGCACAGAGGAAATGCATTAATACATAGGTAATGAACTCATAGTAAAAATGAATAATTATGTACAAGATTAGAAAATCATAGAGAAATAACAATATACAGATTTTAATATAAAAATAAGTGAATAACAAAAGATAAATTAAGAATAGAAATATAAATAAATAAATAAGAAATACAGCTGTGTTAGACGCATGATTCATGGTAGTGAACCAATTCAGGTATTTAAAACGCGGGTCGTTCAAATTAAATACTAAACATTAAATTTAAAAGGTGTCCTAGGTAAATCTATAAATTTTCTAAAAGCGTGGTTAACTCATGAATACATGCAAATGCGCCGAAATAAAATAAAATAAAATTGTAAAACACATGGAAAATATACGTAAGTGAAGTTTTGTAGTATGAATAAGTAATAACAAACTGAGAGAGAGATCAAGGATGATTCTTAACACAGTGTCAGTGAAAAGTTTGGATTTCCCGCCAATGTAGCACGATGGTCAGATGACAAAGAGAACGAACTGACTTGTAAAATTAGACAGCCAAATTTCATTTCCACATCAAATGACTCGCGTAAGTGTGAACAATATAACATGCTAAAAAACATGCTAGATCACTTACCTGCTCTTGTGCTTGTGATAAGCTGGAAAGACGATGTGAATGGCGATGAGGACAGCCAGCCGCGTTTCTGCTCTGAATCGAACTACGTAAAGGCGCGAATTCGGGCTTCGAGCGATTTCGGAGAAGGGTCTTGTTTGGTTGCCTGGCAACGAACAGATGTTTACTCGTAAACAGGAGAGCCTCTGGACTGCGTTTGTTTTGGTTGTGGCGGCTATTCGGCATGATGTAGAATAGGTAGAGTGATTAAAATTGTGAAAATATACAATTGTTAAATCAAATGATGCTTATTGTGTGTAAGTATATATGATTCGAACTGTAAAAAAAAAATTGTGAACTGTTGAGAAAAGTGATGGAAAATCTGTAAACAAATAATGATGATGTAAAGTGTACAATATAGTATTTCTAAACCTAGCTTGACTTCTTTCTGTTCAGGGGGGTGAGAATATGTGATATGATAATCACATATTTTATACATAACCCTGGGAAAAACGGGAATGGTATTGTAATTTAAAATGTATACTATGTTTGTGATTTATGTAATAGCTAGGCCTTTGCACAGACGGAATTGGGATTTTATGGCGCCGTTCGGTTGTGTGCGCACTGACATGGATTGTAAATATTCAGAGATTTAATTGCAGCAAAATGTCAAAGTTGAGCTACAAATCTTTGAAAATTTATAGCCCTGTCAGGTGTGGCTCGCGTCGGGGTTTCGGTCCTTGGACCACCCGGTTGTAGGTTGCCCCCTGGTTCTTGTGTTTGAGTGGAGCGCATAAAAAATGAGCGTCGCTTCAAAAACCAATGGTATGAAGCATTCTTGGACCGCCTTTTATTGCGTTTTGGGAAGCAGCGAATGGGAAGTGGGGGACTTCCTCCCTGTTTTTGTCGCTCCCCTTGTTTTAAAATTCTGGAAGTTTTAGAAAATTTGAAAAAAAGTTCAGATGGAATCTGATGTTTGATGGAGAAAGGTCTCCTGGGTTCCTTTGAGCACCTGTGCGAGGAACGCATCCGTGCAACGAAGTAGGCGGCCTTGACGGCACTTGTCGTGCGGAAATTTCTACAAGTTTCACTGAACCGGCGCATGTTACCTAACCAGGGGTAACAGACTCTAGAGTAGCATATATATTTCTCCAGAAAAAGCTTTCTGTTTATTTGCAGCTGTGACAGGGCTTAGTCACAGCTATTTTAGAACGGTTTCGACTATTTTCAGCCAAAACTTCACTACGAAAGTACGTGGACTGAGTCTTGTAGGGGTACCTATCCCGGGCTCCTAAGCAGCAGACCACATACGAAGTGGGGTTTCTCGTCATTGTTTTGTGGTTGCAGTGCAACAGCTCTGCCTCCAAAACGGCGCGGTGTAGGACCATTTGCTCCTTTAGCTGCATTTAAGCCGTGGTAACTGAAATACTGCGTGTAAGGAGTGTTGGCGGAGCATCAATCCAGGGCTCCTAAGCAGCAGACAAACCTCTACGAAAACGTACCTCTTCGGTAAACCTGTACGCATGCTCACTCAAGAGCCGCTGGGACTTAAGCCGAAGTTAAGAGGAGGAGAAGGAAAGTGGACAGTGTGCCCATCTCCAAAAAAATACTTGGCAAAAAATTTCGTCAGCTGATGATACGCACCGTGTTTTTCAGACTGGTAGTGTTTTCCATGAACTATTCAAATACATGAACCAAACTTCAATTAAGCGTGCCACCCATTCCAACGTGCAGAGGTCAGCTACAGCACTCAGTGGAGTTCGTATGTAATGAAGGTATGAGAATTATATTTTGATTTAAAATGTGTATATGAATGTTTAAGCTTAATTTGTGTGAGCGAATAGTGTAAGGGCAAGGTTATGCTAAATGGGAGATTTGCAAAATTGAATATATATATATATATTGTTTCCTTAACAAAAGTAATTAATTACAACTTTGAATGATAAATAAAATAAATATGCAAATTAATGCAAAATAAACTGTGCACCCCGAGGTCAAGCTTAGGTAAATTGGGAACTCATTTGTAATTGTGTATTTTGTATTTATTGTTTGAATTGAGATTTCATGTGTTTTGTAAATAAATTGTTAAGTGGCCACAAAAAATGAGTGATTAATTGCTTTAGCAAACGCAATGTACTTAGGTCCAATCGGACCCCACTATACTTTAACGCGCGTGAGCCTGGTGGAACTATTTGGTGAGTATCGGTAATGTATTTAAGTGTTTAATATTTATTGAATTTATTTGTAAAATCCACCTCACCACACACATGAGCTGTTTAAGTTTCAAAATTAATCGCTAAAATGCATAATTCGTTCTTGGTGAAGTGACGTGGTGCATGTTCTAAGATAACAACCATCTTTTGTCCTTAATGTCCCAGGCATGCGCAGAAGTTCCACAAATAATGAACTTGTTGGGTCAGAAACGCCGAGTTGAATTAAAAACTCTCGTTTATTTTTTTTTAGAATATCAAACTTCGAGAACTAGTAGTAGATTTTCCCTAAAAGTAAAAAATCTGATGTGGGCAGCACATGGCTTTCCTTATATAATGCAATGAATTTACTACTTTTACAGTAAAAAAAATAGATTCTTCTTATAGTAGATATTTATATTCTTTCTAAGATATGGATTTTTAGTCAATTAGTCGTCATTTTCATTGATTTAGCTTCCTTTTCATCCAAATTGGAGAGTTTTTCGTAAGTTTAGCAAAATTTAAAAAAAACGCTAAATTGGAGTCATTCCACCAAATTCGTCGCAAAATCTCACTAAATGTTATGGACGGATAAATAAGTTATTCTTAGAGCAGTTAAATGACTATTGACGTTCAAATACAAAAGTATTACTCAAAGTATATTTTTCCATGTATGGAACGAATTAGATCCACGAGAATGATGTCACCA
Source organism: Amaurobius ferox (assembly GCA_951213105.1). NCBI lineage: Eukaryota > Metazoa > Arthropoda > Arachnida > Araneae > Amaurobiidae > Amaurobius > Amaurobius ferox. The sequence goes on from OX578144.1 coordinate 101,504,999, forward strand.
AATTTATCGCATGATATTACATAAGAAAAGTAAACATGTTTCTCAACAGGAAATATTTTTTTTTATTTAACATGATTTTTTGATATTTTTTTGAAAAATGTACAATATCTCGAGAACGGTTCATACTAGAGTTCTAAAATTTTTGCCAATAGTTTTCTAATGAAAAATTATATAAGAAATATCTATTTGCATAGCCTTATTAAAAGGTTTGATTTTTTGATGATTTTTTTCAAAATTTCACTCGAAAATTTAGGGGGTTCTGCACATTCGACTACGTATAAGAACAATAGGCTTCCAGTGTTTACGGATTGTGATTTTTGTACCAAATTTGGTTCGAATCGGTACATTCGTTCGTCAGTTATCGTCTCCACAGACTCACTGACACCCACCCACACACATACACACACACACACACACGCACGCACACACACACACATACTTTCACACACACACAGACATCATCTCAAAAAAGTTCGATTCGTGATCAGGGATGCTTAAAACGTGCTCTCCCGTCGAAAACTCGAATTCGAATTTTCGATTCCGTCACTATACTTGTTTGGTTGGTGTCGTGTCCATATAATTTTAAATTTAACCATGTGCAGATATCACTGCCCTTAGCGAGATCCATAATCTTCACATTATAAAGTTCTCGATGGAAGGGTATTCCCCAATGCTTTGTAAAGCCGCAAGCATTGCTGGACTGTCAAATATGTGTTCCAGTGTAGGTTCTTCACCTGGGCAGTTTCTACATTATTTGTAGGTTCAAGTGCCCTCCCCTTAACTTTGCATACCACCAAGGTATCTAGTTCTTAGTCTGGCAATTGTCTTGCTGATCTCCATATTCTCATTTAATTCACAGACCTGGTGGTCCAATCCTATAGGCTTTACTCTGAGTCTGTATCTAGCAATAGCATTAGCATCATCAAGAGTGATAATGCTTAAGGCGTCTTTATTTAAGTTCCATGCCTCCTTGGCCAATTCATTGGCCGCCTCATTGCCGTCTATTCCTACATGTGCTGGCATTCACTGTAGAAAGCAAAGCTTACCCATTTTTAACACTTTACGACAAAATTGCAAAGTGTTTATGACTTTGTTCCGTCATTCATTCTGTCTGTCTGTCTGTCCGTTAGCACGATAACTTCCGTAAAAATGACTTAATCAAAATGAAATTTTAGTATGTTGTCCAGACGGTCGGTAGGACCTATGGGAATATAAATGAATAATATCATCCAATTAGTTTTGGATTGAACCCGGGATGAAAAAATGAAATACATTGAGCCCTATGGGACCTAATTTTTAAGCATTTTTAAGCGGATTTTAAATTCACAAATTGCTTCGAAAATTTTAGGTAATATTCAAATTGTTCCATAAAATACGTAAAACAAAATTCAGCGAAATGTATTCAGTACTTTTTTAAATAAAAATTAAAACAATAATAACACCTCTTATATGAACCGATCACGTGACCATGATATGAAAATATCAGGTGACCCACTTCAAAATGATATATGGCAACCATCTTGTCTCAAAATCGTGATATTTAAAGTTCTTTTTAATTAACAATTTACAACATAGTTGAAAAGTGTTTATGACTTTGTTCATTCTGTCTGTCTGCCTGCCTGTCTGTCTGTCAGTCTGTCTGTCCGTTAGCACGATAACTGCCGTAAAAATGACTTTATCAAAATGAAATTTTAGTATGTTTTTCAGACGGTCTATGGGACCTATGGGAATAAAAATAAATAGTATCACCTAATTAGTTTTTTATTGAACCCGGGTTGAAAAAATGAAATACAGTGAACCCTATGGGATCTAATTTTTCAAACATTTTTTAAGCAAATTTAAAATTCACGAATTGCTTCGAAATTTTCAGGAAATATTCACATTATCCCATAAAATATATAAAAAAAATGTCAGTAAAATATATTAGGTAGTTTTTTAATTAAAAATTAATTAATATAGGGAGAAAAACGTATCCAATTAAATTCTGACTTTTGAGATATCCTCGAGAAAGAAAAAAGATATATATTATATAATAAATATCTTTCCAAGAGTTTAATTGTTTTGTATATGAGAGAGCCTTCACATTTTAAAATAAACTTGGTAGAAAACAATTTTTTCTTATTTTATATAACTCTTCATGATATACTTATCTGATTGCATTTTTAATGGACTTTCCTACGCTCTAGAGAGTTAAAATTTGGTACACAGCTTAAATATGTTGAACATTTTATTCTACAAAAATTTGGTGGATCTTTAAATATAGATCCTACATTTTTTTTCGAAATGCCTTGCAAATAATCCCCGTTTACTTCTATAAATCATTGTTGTAATATTGTTTAAAATTCTGATGTGGGCAGCAAATGTCTTTCCCTGCAGACTCATATTCACGTTCTCTTTATTTCTTCAGTAATAATTTGAGTTTATCTGCACAAAATAACAGCCATAAGTATTTTAAATGACATTGAATTTGCATGTTAAACTTAAATTTGGTTCTCATTTGATAGCTGGACTTATTGTCAAAGGTGGCGTAGCGAAAACGCAAAAAAACTAGAATATCTCAAGAACGGCTAGTCTTAGAGTAATGGGGTTAGTCTTATTCTTTTTGTTGTCAAAAATCACGTATAAAATTGGAATTTAATTGATATAATTGAGCACACGTAGTCATTTATTTTTATATTTAACGATTTCTGCGGGCCATTTCGCAAAAATAGCCCGTTCCTTTTTTTCTGAATCGTACACCTACAAATGATTTATATACCAAATTTTGTTAAATTTGGTATATAAATCACTTGTAGGTCAATGAAATATTACACACTAAATTTTGTTAAATTTGTTGCATTAGTTTTTAGCTAGAGTAGATAAAGGTAATTTCTGCGGCCATTTCGCAACGAAGGCAGATTCTTTTATTGAGAATCGTACTACAATCTAATGAACATCAGGATTTCCCACAAAAAACATACCTACCAAATTTTATGAAATTCTGCCCATTAGTTTTTCAATTAGAGTGGATGTAATATCCTCACAGACACACAGAAACATACACAGATACACTCTTACACACACAGACGTCTTCCTAAAAATAGTTTTTTCTTCTTCTAGAAGTCCCAAAACGTGTAGATCCTTCGAAAATACGAGTTACGATCTTGGCACGATTCCAATACTTTGAATACATACACACACACACACACACACGCATATATATATATTATCTGCGTATCTGTGTATTATCTGTGTATCTAAATTCCGTGCCTATGCAATTACAATAGTTGTGATATTAAATGATCCCTAAACTTTTATTATTTCTTCAACGAAGCCTAATTTTAACTTATGCAGAATGCAAATATCTCAAGCGATTTTAAGGTGAGTTACATAAGAATTGCTGAATTTTTTCACGCAAAATTATTTAGCTCTGGAGTCTGAAATACAAGTTATATGAATGAAATATTCATTGATTTTGCATAGAGAATCAGATGATTTATATTTCGATACAGTTTTAAATATTTAAGTATAATAAATTACTGTAGTACTGTGATAATGTAAACGATATCACCACTGAATGTATCACATTTTAAAATTTTTTAAATGAAAATGCATTTCAGTTGGAAAGTGTTTCATAATCAATGCTTATGCATGATTGATCTTTCTTGTTCATATTGAGTGTTGTATCCGTCCTAAAACTACTTTATTTTTGCTTAAATTCTGTGCATTTACATACTGAAACAACGCAATTACAATATATTTGAGTTTAAATGCTCATCCAAATTTAATTATTTCTACAACGAAGCCTACTTTTCACCTATGTAAAATGTAAACAGCAAAATATGTAGAATGAGTTGTATTAGAATTGCTGTATTTCTTTAACACAAAATCATTTAGTTCATGGAGTCTGCGTAGCTGATATGAATGAAATATTCATTCATTTTACAAAGAGAAGGACGATTTTTTCAATGAAGTTTTACGCATAGAGTTTAATTACTTGTAGCTCCATGGTCTTAATTTTTAAATAAAATAAATTATTATAGTATTGTGATAAATGACATGAATGAGAAATTATTTATGAATGAAATGCTGATTTTATAGAGAGAGCCAGGCGTGTTATTATTTCTATGGCGTCATTTGAATGAATTTCATTTGATTTCGGTGAAGTTTTCAAATATAATAAATTATCGTAGTATTATGATAATTCTAAAATTATTACCGAGGAATGTATCACATTTTAGAGATGTTTAAACCAGGCAATTTTTATTTCAATGCTGTTATTTGAATGAAGTTCATTTTTTTCGATGAAGGTTTAAGTTTTCAAATATAATAAATTAATGTAGCATTGTGATAAGTTTTAAAATATTACCGAGGAATGTATTGCATTTTAGACATATTTAAATAAAATTGCATTGAAGTTGGTAAGTGTTTAATAATCAATGCTTTAAGCATGATTGATCTTTTTTGTATTAATTGTAGGCATGTGTTTGTGAATAGAATGCGAGAACCCTAAGCGTCCATGTTGTATTGCCTTTAGGGCAGCTCTAGAGTCGCAGAAAATTACAAGTCCGCTAGCTCTGTCTACGAAAGAAATATAAATGCCTAAGTCCACAAGAATAGCTCTTAGTTCGCATATAAAGTTGGAAGCAATGTTACCCGCTCCAAAGCTCTGGAGTCTTTTGTGCCATATGGCATAGTAATGTGAGTGCCAGCTCCACCTGAAGATAGTGTCGTTTGAGAATCCATCAATGTACATCTGTACTAAATCACATCCCAAAAAGGTTTTAATTGTTTCTATTCCTTTTGCTTTGACAATAGTTTCATTTTCCTATTTCGAACAAAGCTCCACGAGATCCAAATTTATAGTGGTGTTTTGGGGGATGCAGGATGGTAAAATAGGCTTTTGATTTATATCATACTTTTCTTGTTCAAGGCCAAGTCTTTCTCTGATTTCCTTGCCATATTTCATAGTTGATGACCTTTTCAGTCTTGACTTCCAATTCCAGTTCAAAATGGTTCTGCGGGAGATGTGTTCAGTGTCTCGACCATTAGCCTTGTTTGTGAACTTAATTGTATGATATCTCCTTCTTTGATCAAGTGTCTGAAGGCCACACTCCCGCACTGCTTTTGTGTTGCTGGTGGATGAGACTGAACCGATAAATATTTTGGCTGCTCTTGCCTGAATTCTATCCAGTTTTCCCAGTGAGGACTCGGCCCATATTTCAGCTGCATATTCTAAATTGGGTCTAACAAGTGTAGTGTATGTTGTTCTGAAAGTTTTTGGGTTTGCACCCCAGTGTGAGTCACATAGGCTTTTTAGAATGCTCAATTTCTTAAGTGCTTGTGGGAACTGAAAAAGAAATATAATTATTATTCAATGCAAAGCGCATTTTGACATGGTCGTGAATTCATACATAGTGGACTTATTTATTATTGTGCATTGCATTGTTGTGCCGCTATATAAAACCCTCCAATTATTTATCTTTGCGTGAGATCTGTAAAGGAATATTATTGGAATAATATTAAATCGATTACTCCATATAAACTTTAACGATAAAACATTTATTAACAACATAAACACTTATTAATTCATTACACAATTATTAGTTTTGACGGGGGAACATGTGAGATCACCTAACTGGCCTAATATATTTGTTTAGATCTAGATATATTTTTGAGGAACGCATACCTTCTGTCTTGTACTTTGTCACTACCATGAACTTTGCTATCCATATTACCGGAATAGACTCGAAGTACTTATTCACTGACCCGTAATATCGACGATCATTTTGTACTCATGGAGTGTACACCCGCACATCAACAAGTCATCATGTCACACAAGTATCTCTCTAGTCTCTGTGCAAATCATTAAGTCCTAATTGTAATGTCGGACTCTAACTGTTATTCCAGAAGTCGTTATTTAAGTTATCGTCTGGAAATTATCTGTCAAAGTCTGCCCTTAGTGTTCTTCTTTGGTCACAGGCTGTGGCTCCCTTTTCCCCTCGGGCGTGTCACTCCCCTTTTGCTTTCATTTGCAGCATTCAGTGTGACGCAACAAGCACTTTCTTCATTGGTTAATCATTGAACCAATGTCGCTACTTGGCATCCTCGTAAGAGCCCGCTCGGCCCCTCTGTCTTGACGTTCCTAAATTTATGGCTTGCTGTAAACCATCTAGACTACAGGTATTGTTCGATGTTTCAGACGCAATAAATAACTGGCATAAACTTGTCTCAACAAAACACATGTGAGATCTATCTCTGGTCTCACATTGCTCTGTGGGAACAGTTTTCTATATGTTTGGTAAGCACAGTTCCGCATCTAGAGTCACACCCAAATATTTTGGGTTATCCATTTTGATAATTGGCAAGCCGCTCATAATAATGGATGGATAAAAGGACTTTCTACTGTTTCTGTCTGTAGAGAAGACAGTGTAGTTAGTTTTATGTGGATTTCTTTGTAGTTTCAGTCCTCTCGACCAATCCATAATACCTTTCAGCGATCAATTAATGGAGATTTCTGACTTTCGATGCCTTCACAAGTGTGCTAGACTGCTATATCACCTGCATAGCATGCAATCCTAGTATTTACGTCTATGTTCTGATGGATGTTGTTAACGAATATCAGGAACAGCAGGGGGCTGAGGATCGAGCCCTGTGTGACTTCTACCCATGTGCTTCTGTTTGAGTAGGCCCCATTATATCTTACTCTGAACTTTCTATCTTTCAAAAAAGCTGAAATCCATATTAGGGCATTACCTTTATACCATTCCTATATGCTATTTCAATTAGTTTTTGTCTCCAAACAGTGTCGAAAGCCGACGTCATATCCAGGAAGACAGCAATAGTCTTTTTTGTAGGCCTGTCTTGTAATCCATTTATGACCGATTGACATATATAGAAAAGCTGGTCTTCTATGGCGTGTTGTCTCCTGTATGCTGTTTGGTAGACATTTAGTTTTTTTTTTGTTTTTATAAGTTCACCCATGATTCTAGAGAGTATGATGCGTTCCGTAATTTTACAGAGAATACTAGTCAGTGTTATCAGTCCGTATTGTTTACACTCGGCGGCCAATGTCCCAGGCTTAAGTATGGGGACTATGTTCGAAGTTTTCTATGCCTTGGGAAGTTCTCCAGTTTGCCATGTTGTGCTTATTATTTCCAGTAAGCATTCAGTAGCGAATATTCCCAGATGTTTAAACATCTCTCCAGAAACAAGATCACTACCTGGAGATTTCCTTATGTCAGTATTCTTAATCGCTGTCTTAAGTTCTTGGCTAGTAATAGCCTGGGAAAATATATCGTCGTTTTTATAGCCTCTTGCGTCTAAGAGTAGTCTTCTAACAGATCTGTTTGTCATTTTGTCTTCCTTTTGAAAACACAATTTACTAATGCTTGAGTAATGTGTTGCCAACATATTTGCTGCCGCCTTGTCTGTATCTACATCAGAACCGGAAGAGCTGATAATGTTTGCATTCTGGATTGTTGGACTGAACGGAAGTGAAAATCCGAAACGGTAGAAACGGAAGTGAAAATCCGAAATAAGACCCATGTCTCTACCAGAAATTTATGCTGAATCCATATAAGTTATCATATAAGATCTACCATTTCAAGAAAATTCTTTTAACTGGCAGAGGATAAAACCTGAAATTGAAATTCGCTATGATTCCTTCTAGTTGTTAACAAGCTTGATGCTGAATCCATATCAGTCATCCTTAAAGCTCTATCCTTAGCTGATTCTGAGAATGTTATGTTTCATGGAAAATTTAAATATTTAAACCGGAATTGGAAAAAGGCTCCGGAAGTGGAAATTATATCCTTACCTCGTCAGGGATTTGAGGCCGAATCCATACCAATCATCATCTAAGACATATCTATAGCCAATCCTGAAAAGTAGAGGTTTAACGGGCAATTTTTGAACAGTAAATGAGATAAGAAAATAGAAGGGGAAATCTTTAGTGCAGCACCTACTTGTTCCTAAATCTGATGTTAAATCATCATCTGTCATCATCTGAACTCTTTCTACAACTAATCGCCCAAAAATAGATGTTGTAAGGAAAAAATATATATGTGACTCGGAGACATCTCCAGAAATGAAAGTGAAAATCATTCGAAAACCCCCTACCACCTCTAGAATTCCATGCTGAATTCATATCAGTCATCGTCTAAACTCTATTTATTGGCAATCCTGAGAAACATTTATTTCACAGAAATTTTCTGAAACGGAACTGGAAATTCTTAGTGAATCATCTTACCTCCTCCAGAATTTGATGCTGAATGGATATTAGTTATCATCTAAGCTCTATTTATAGCCGTTCTTTTTACTTTCCTTATATACATAATGTATAAGGAAAGTATTGTGACGGGGTCGAAAATTCGAATTCGAGTTTTCGACGGGAGAGCACGTTTCAAGCATCCCTGACCACGAATCAAACATTTTTGAAGTGATGTCTCTGTGTGTGTGTGTGTGTGTGTGTCAGTGAGTTCTGTGGAGACGATAACTGACGAACGAATGGACTGATTCGAACAAAATTTGGTACAAAAGTCACAATCCGTAAACACTGGAAGTGTATTGTTTTTATACGCAATCGAATGTTCAGAACCCTCCTAAATTTTCGAATAAAATTTTGAAAAAATCGTCAAAAAATCAAAACCGCTAATAAAGTTACGCAAGTAGATATTTCTTATGTAATTTTTCATTAGAAAACGATTAAAATGAATTATAGAACGCTAACATGAACCGTACTCGAGATATTTTACATTTTTCAATAAAATTATCAAAAAGTCATTTAAAAAAAAAAAATTCTTATTGAGACACATGTTCACTTTTCATATGTAATATCATGCTATAAATTGGGTGAAATCATTCTCGTGGAACTAGCTCGTTCCATTCATGAAAAAAGATACTTTAAGTAATACTTTTGTATTTGAACGCCAATAGTCATTTATCTGCTGTTAGAATAACTTATTTATCCGTCCATAACGCTTGGCGAGGTTTTGGCGACGAATTTGGCGGAATGTCGCCAACTTGGCGACTTTTTTAAATGTTGCCAAATTAACGAAAATCTCGCCAAATGGATAAAAATGACGCTAAATCAATGAAAATGACGACTAATTGTCGAAAATTCAATATCTTGGAAAGAATATTAGTATCTACTATAAGAAAAACCTATTTCTTTTACTGTAAAAGTAGTAAATTCATTACATTATATAAGGAAAGTCATGTGTTGCCCACATCAGATTTTTAAATATGCGTTTCAATAAAAATGAAAAGTTTTAAATTGGAAATTTGTTAAGAATTGGAATTCCTTATGTAAATCCCTACCTCAGTAGAAATTTAATGCTGAATCCATATTAGTCATCATCCACGCTTTATATTTAGTAAATCTTTTGAAATAGATAAAATAAATTATAACAATGGTATTGCGAATTTTTTACCACCTGTAATTAGTAAATTACGGGTGGTAAAAAATTTGAAAAGGTAAAGCACGTTCAAACCTGTAGCCTCACTACAAAAATTATTTGTAAAGCAACTGGTACATTCAACAAACATTGAATTTTTATTGAATTGTTGCATTAAAAAGTCTAGTTATGCACTTTTACGAATTTACCTCGTTTTTATAGATTCTTTCATGTATGTTTCTACACTTTTCACCATTTTTAACACTTGCAAACAGAGTTGTAATGTGTTTATGACTTTGTTCATTCTGTCTGTCTGCCTGTTCGCACTATAACTGCCGAAAAAATGATTTTATCAAAATTAAATTTTAGTATGTTGTTGCGACGGTCTGTGGGAGATGTGGGAATGCAAAAGAATATTATCACATAAGTAGTTTTGGATTTAACACTGGGTGAAAAGATGAAATACATTGTACCCTATGGGGTCCATTTTTTCAAACATTTTTTAAGCGAAGTTAAAATTCACAAACTGCTTTGAAAATTATAGTAAATATTCAAATTATCGCGTAAAATGTGCAAAAAATTTCATCAAAATATGTTAAAAAGTGTTTTAAATAGAAATAATAATTACACCCCTATTATACGTCCATTTTGTTGCTCCAAGTCCTCTGGACGAGCCGGACGGCCTGGGGCTTTCACCCCTATTATACGCCCCCTGGGAACACCGCGTGCTGTTGGCACTTTTCGGGCGCGGTAGCCCGGTGGTTTGCGCGCTAGATTTGCACGCTTCTACAGCTGCCGCCGTGTTCATGCGGAGTACGATCACGTTAAACATGTGGGTCCGTAAGTCCTTCCGAGAGGTTGGTGGTAGGGGAAGGAGGGTACGGTCCCTGTGGATGCCTCCCCCACTGGGTTCCGGTCTGAATTGGGTAGCACTTCCATCCAAACAGTTACCTTACGCCTTTCTGGTAGATCGGACGGTCTGAGTTTCAAACAACAACAACCCCTATTATACGACCCAACCACCCCCATTATACGGCCAACGGCCTTACCGTGCTGAAAACACCGGTTCTCCTTAGATCACCGAAGTCAAGCTGCATAGGGCGCGGTTAGTACTTGGGTGGGTGACTACCTGGGAACACTGCGTTCTGTTGGCAAATTTCGGGCACGGTAGCCCGGTGGTTTGCGCGCTGGATTTGCACGTTGCCACAACTGCCGCCGTGTTCATGCGGAGTACAATCACGTTAAACATGTGGGTCCGTAGGTCCTTCCGAGAGGTTGGTGGTAGGGGAAGTAGGGTGCGGTCCCTGTGAATGCCTCCCTCACTGGGTTCCGGTCTAAATTGGGTGGCACATAGTTACCTTACACCTTTCTGGTAGGTCGGACGGTCTGGGTCTCAACAACAACCCCTAATATATGGGTCTTCCACCACAATTATATGAAGAGATCACGTAACTCATTGCAAAATAAAATATTGCATCTATTTTTTTTTTTTTTTTTTTTTTTTTTCATGTAGTGAAAATCATGATTTTAAGGTACGCTTATATTTATATTTAATGTTGTATCCGTCCCCTAACCGCTTTATGTTTGCATATTATCTGTGTATCTAAATTGCATGCCTACGCAATTACAATATTTTTTATATTAAATTTTCACTAAACTTTAATTATTTCTACAACGAAACCTAATTTTCACGTATGCAGAATGTAAACAAATCAAGCGATTGTAAGATGAGTTGTATAAAAATTGTTGAATTTATTTAACCCCAAATTATTTAGCTCTGTAGTCTCGAATATAAATGACATGAGTGAAATATTCATTGATTTTACATAGAGAAGCAGACGATTTTATAGCGTTGCCTTTTTTGATTGCAGTTTTAAGTATCCAGGTAAAATAAATTATTGTAGTACTGTGATGACTTAAAAAATATCACAGCTGAATGTATCGCACTTTAGAGATGTTTAAATAAAATTTCATTTCAGTCGGAATTTGTTTTATAATCAATTCTTTATGCATGTTTAATCTTTCTTGTTTAAATATACTTTTACACTTCTCAAATTCCAGTTCCAGTTCTCAAATTCCAGTTCCAGATGCAGTTATTTTTGTACTGCATCAGTTCTGAGCTAATGTAGGTTAACAATACACTTGCAATAATTGTCAGTATAGGGAAAAGAAAGTGTTTAAAAATGCAAAAATAATTAAATGGAATCATAAAATATAAAAGTGTATTATAATGTAAAAGTTCTTATAAAACCGTTGTTATTTCAACTTCAAGTGCTGTTACTTTTTGGTATATCTTGCAGAAAGATTATTTAATAAACTTTTGTGGGTGGTAACAGTTGATGAATTAATATTTTAATGTCGAACTGATGATGCAAATATGATTCGTCCGGATAATTATATAAATGTATAAAATTTTTCAATGCTTCAAATGCTGTTGGTCTTCAGTTCCCTAAAAGACGTTTTATGCAATTACATAAAACGTGTAAAATCAATATGTTTTGTGATTTATAAAATAAAAGTTCAATTTGCTGATCAAATTCAGATGAACATTATTTCAAATTTAATTAAATATTATTAAGGGGGGAGATTAAAAAATAACAATTTATTCAAAATTCAGTTTACTAAAATTAGTTATTACTATTCTGTTGTGAGAAATAAACAGCGGATTAAAATTTTGAATTTTTTAATTTCAAGTAATCCAAATGCAATTGACAGGCAACAAAAAAAATAAATAAATAAACAATTCTCTTTTAAAGAGTATATTAAAATTAAAAACCATAAAAATTCTTACATTTTCAGTATATATAATTTTTTATAATATCATCCGCTAAAAAAATTTAAAAGTTTACAATTCCTCTCAAAATCAATTATTGGATGTATTTACGCCAGATATATTCTAAAGTACAATATTACCAATAGATGTCGCCACTAACAACAATCTTATGTAGTGGAGATATCGTGGGAGAATATAGAGTTGATATATATGAATTTATTAATGAATTCATGCAGAATTATTTAGAACTCTGGATAAAATGTCACTTTCAATTGTTTCACTGAAAATATAACTCTTTATTGTAATGAATTACAGCAATAATTTCCATTTTATCTTTAAATGCATTCCATTTTGTCGATAGCGAAAATTGTAAGTCAGTGGTTCTGTAGACTTTAGCTATCAGTAATCGAAATGTTAATTTTTTAAAGAGCATCATATGATATTTTTGGTACTGTGAATTACATACAATTTTATCATTGGTGCTCGTCGTATTTGCAATTAACAGATTGCAGTGGGGTTGACCACTGAATGTGAGAATGTATTTAGTTTATATTATTTCCAAGAGATGACGCCACTAGATAAGCATTCACAGAATTCCTCAAATCCTTTTTCCTTACTGGCTTCATTTTATTGCATTACAACGGTGGCCCTAAAGCACTTTAGTGTTTTAGGTAGCCTCATAATTCGTAATTACCTAAAACACTAAAGTCTATCAAAACTGAACTAATTGGTATTTCAATGTTCTGCGTTTTGTTAACATGGTAACTTTTATGGATCTGAAGAAATTATTTTTCAGCTTGTCAAACAGGCATATTTCTGAAATGCAATATGTTATATAAATATAAGCAATTTTATGAGAAAAATGTTAAAAAATACATAAAAAATTATTATTTAAGTAACATTATTAAATGTTTTGAATTTTTGATGCATTTTTTTCAAAATTTCTTTCCAAAATTTGAGATTTTCCGAACATTCGATTGCGGGTAAAATCAATAGGCTCTCAGTATTCACTGATTGTAATTTATGCACCAAATTTCTTTCTATACGCTCAATTAGTTCGTGAGATATCATCTCCTCAGACCCATAGATATGACGCACACACGTACATCACCTAAAAACAATCGATTACAGTCCAAGAATGTTTGAAACGTGTTCTTTCATCGAAAACTTGAATTCGAGTTTTCGACCCCGTTACAATACTTTCCCTATATATCATACTATATATAGCGAGAATACTATTTACATAGGGAAAGTAACAACGACAAAAAAAATCCAAAGAAAACACAGGATTAGCAAAGATTCACACTTTTATTCTTTTATTACTGTTCAAATACAATGACGACTAGTTTACCACTGGGTTAAGCATAACCTTAAAATATTATCAAAATAACAGTCAACAAAACAGTTTGATTTTATCATAAGTTAACATTACGTGCTACGCTTAATCTACTAATCTCACTACACAACATCTAGTATAGAATAGGATGTTTCTTATCATCTTCACTCATCAGCATTCTTATTCTTCACGCATCTGCATTCTTGTAACGATAATGCAACGTCATGAATAACTATGTATTACCTTTGCAAGTAGCCATCAATTAATCATTTGCATTATTGCTACGATCATTAGTAATCATTTGCATCATCGTTACAGGTAGTACATAACAGCTATCAAAGACTATAACATGGTTGCAGAACAACAAAGTGATACCAAAAGAACTAATTATAAATATAACTGCAAATACTCTCTTAAGCAATTTTAAGGATCGCTGCCCTGTCGTGTTTCCTTCACCAGCGGCCTGAACTTTTCCAGATAACGCCGAATAGGACTGTGGCAATTGAGAGTCGCCAGGCCCGAACTCGGGACCTAGTGCTTACAAGACCGACATTATACGTTTAGAGCAAAAGCTAACTTCGACTCCGAACTCATAATTCGGGTACACATCTTCGCTCCGATGTCCTTGGCAGGAGCAGAGTCGGTTGCTGCCATACACTCCTACCCCTGAAGAGAAGGCCTCGGTCGAATTTCGGCGAGGAGGGGTTCATTTCAGAAACCCCCCTCCCGTGTCCCCATTCGAAACTCAGTTGAGGGGGTGAAATGCCGGGAGGCGTGTCATCTCGGACTTGACGTCAGTCGTGGTCATCCAGGAAGGGAATGGTAGGGCCTCTGGCTCCGCGACGCTGCCGTCTCGTGTTGAGATGTGAGATCGTTGGAAGGAGAAGGTTGCGTGTTTCAAAACGTCCAGTCATCATAGTCATCATTGTGGCTATTGAGAGTCGTCAGACCCGAACTCGGGACCTAGTGCTTACAAGACCGACATTATACGTTTAGAGCAAAAGCTAGCTTCGACTCCGAACTCATAATTCGGGTACACATCTTTAATCCGATGTCCTTGGCAGGAGCAGTGTCGGCTGCTGCCACAGGACCATAGGAGCCCATAGAACTTTTTCAGTGGGGCAAACAGAAGGATGAAATGTATTTATTTATTTATTACCCAGTCCACCCAGATCACCCAAAGGGTTTAGAGCAGTTAAAAGGGACGGCAGAGGAAAACACAGAGAAACAATGTACATAGACATCCGTATAGGCATACATAGGCAATATACATAGACATATGATACAAAAATGAATGTAAAAATATACGGACACATTATATGAATACATAGGAAATAAAAAATATTTTTAAATTTGGTATCCCATTGCGGTGGAAATAATGATCGATAATTAATAATTAATTAATTTGGTGAGAGATAGTGTATGCATTATCATGCGTCCGACAAATTACCCACCTATTTCTGCAATTCAGCGTCCACCTGTAACCAGACATAAGTTCAAAAAGATAAACATTAATTATCGACTACTTATTGAAGACACCTTTGATTTTCGTTATTTAATTATTTATTTAAACAAACATAGAATTTTCACTAACATTTACAATTACTAATTTTGCAATTTGTATTATTTTTCAGTTTAACTTGGAGGCGATTGTAGCGACGAAGTGTGATTGCAATAAAACAATTCTTAACTAACGCGAATATATGTTGTGGATGCAATGAGTAGGGCAGGCTCTTTTGCGTTAATTATCTTATCCAGGGCATTTTTGTGGGGGAAGCCTTCGTCTTGGTGATTATATTTTGAAACTTCTCTTCAACAATCATCATCCACGTTTAACTCACATACAACTACTTCGATTCCCCAACTTGTTATCAAATCATTCCCAATTCTATCTTCTGCTTTCTTGTACGAAAATTTGACTTGGTCTTCTGGCTCCTCTTTCATGTCTCTCCCTTGCGTCCATTGGCTGGTGAGAACGAAAAGTTGTGACTGGCAGAGATACACTGGGAGTAATTTCTTGAGGGCCTACGGACCACGTGACCTTTCAATGTGCGTGGGAATTCGTTATTGCCCCCATAAATTTCTTTGAACTAAATATCAACCACTGGCGACCTTCTGGCTGAATCCATTGTTTTAGGCTTACAAAGTTCATTACCACATTCTGGTACTTGTTGTTCGAAGTCATGAATGCCTTAGAGGCTGCAGTCATTCAAAATGCAAAAACAAAGCGAACTTCTGACATCTAACTTCCCACAACTCCCAGAAAAGTATCGAAAATGTTTTTATTGCTGGCAACCATTAAAACATATTTATGTTGTTACGTTCAGGACTATATATCTTTAAAAATGTCACGGGCACAAACATGAAGTGATAAAATGATAGATAATTAATAATATGAATTTGGAGAGAAATGGTGTATGCACTATCATGCGTGCGTCCAAAAAATTAATCCACCTATTTCTGCAGTCCAGCGTCCACCTATAAAACAGAAATTCAAAAAGAATAATAGAAATTATTAAAGACACCTTTGTTCATTTCTGGTGTTTCGCTTCAAGGGTTGCAAAAAGAGCTCTGTGGGCGCTTGATTCATTGAAAGTGTATTATGGCATGCGTAGTCAGTAAAATAACAAAAATACACTAAAATTAAAACTGGAGAGTAATTAATTGCAAAATAATTATTTCGTGCCTTCAAATTTTATTAAAATTTTCACTATCATTCATTCATTCTGCCATACTTTTGTGACATTTCAAGAACTATATTTTTATAACGCAAGTATCCACCTTGCAGTATAAATGCATATAATCAAGTTAAGGTGCTCCCGGGTATAGCATTTAAATGTTTTTGTTCATATGAGTTTGGATTACGAAGATTTATATAGCTTCAAAGGGGGGGCAGCATTAAAATGGTTTTGAAAGGGAAAGCGACCACAACAGTTAGCGCACGTCTACAGAAGAAAATTTGGCGTGATTTTCTCAGATTGACTTGAGTTGCGCACCAAACAATGTGAAAACGTCACAGTTGACTCTAAAACTGTTGAATTCAAGGACATGTTGATAACATATCAAAATAACAATTCTTTAATGTCCATCACGCCATCTTGATCTTAAATTTCAAAAGTCTCAAGCCAAAACTGAGATTAAATCACCAAGTGTTCGTTTAGGAAGTGATGAGATTACTACGCTTGAAAAATAATTAACCTTCGCATCGCATAGGCTCAGAAGACCGTATCAACAAAAGAAGTTTCAAATGATGACACTAAGCCAAAAGTGATTTCGAGGTCTTTAGAATGTCTTATGTGTGACATAGTATTTGGCAACTGACATTGGAAATAGGATATGACATGACGTAACAAACGGAAATAATTTTTAAATATGCAAGAAATGAAAGAAAATGTATATTGTGAGGGTTTTTTCAATTCTAATTTAGTTTTAAATCTATATATTATTTAAGCTTCTTTAATATGCATCTGATATTTCAGCTAATATTTGACGCAAGATTACCAATCACAAATAAAACAGATTTATGAAGGAGTTTTCATATTATGGCAAGTGGTTTGTGCATTTCTTCTTTAACGGTACTATTAAGCATTTTTATGCTCTTTTACTTTCCTTATATACATAATGTATAAGGAAAGTATTGTGACGGGGCCGAAAATTCGAATTCGAGTTTTCGATGGGAGAGCACGTTTCAAGCGTCCCTGATCACGAATCGAAGATTTTTAAAGTGATGTCTGTGTGTTTGTCAGTTTTGAAGTGATGTCCGTGTGGAGACAATATCTCACGAACGAATGGAGCGATTCTAATGAAATTTAGTACAAAATCACAATCCGTGAATACTGGAAGCCTACTGTTTTAAAACACAATCGAATGTTCAGAACCCCCCTAAATTTTCGAGTGAAATTTTGAAAAAATCATCAAAAAATCAAAACCTTTAATAAAGTTACGCAAATAGACATTTCGATTTAAAATTAATAGACTTCAGTATTCAGTGATTCCATTTATAGCAAATTAATATCGAACACTTTATTTGTTCTTGAGATATCGCGTCCACAGCCTCACGGATACATACACTAACATACATGCACATAATTCTAATGTACACAAACTCACACGTATCACTTCCGCTCGTTTCAAATTCGGGGAGACATAAATCTCGCTCGTGAGTCTAAAACTCGAATTCGAATTTTCGATATCATCACAAAACTTTCTCTATACATTAAACTGTATATATGGAAAGGTAAAAATTTATATCTACGAATTTGTCTTAAATTTGCCTGCATCATCGTATGCAGTAATTCTAGAGTAAACACCATAGTAAACATTTATCTTGCAACATATTCACCTCATGCATAGTTGATGACACTAAAGGCATACATTTCATTTATATGTCTGAAATAATTATTAATGCAACAGTCGACAACATGATTACGTATTAGTGAAACAATATCCCCAAAGGAAAATTTGATTTTATAGAAACGAAATATTGATACAGGATAAGGAAAGATATAAATAATTTTATTAAAATATCTGTTGTGTCTTACACATCGCTCTCCTTACAGATAAACTCTTAGATATTAAGAGGAAGCAATATCGCAATGCAGAGTTTTCTTACAACTTGGTCCAATAATTTTGTTGTTACTGATTACAAAACATGTCATTGAATTCGCCTGAATTTTTTTCGAGATATCGGGCTTGCTTGAAAAAAGTAAAATTTATAATACCTCAAAATCCTGCGACAACTACTAAACCATGGAGTCTATTTATTTGTGGTGTAAAATACACACAAAGTGTTTATTTTTTTTTTAAATAGTGAACATAATTTTATGTTTTTTTTTTTATTTT
Organism: Amaurobius ferox; assembly: GCA_951213105.1. Classification (NCBI taxonomy): domain Eukaryota; kingdom Metazoa; phylum Arthropoda; class Arachnida; order Araneae; family Amaurobiidae; genus Amaurobius; species Amaurobius ferox. The sequence goes on from OX578144.1 coordinate 101,523,327, forward strand.
TCATTTATTTATTTATTTATTTTTACTTTCCCTGCAATACATGGTAATGTATATGGAAAGTATTGGAATCATACCGAAAATCACAACTCGAGTTTTCGACGGATCGACACGTTTCGAGACCACTAGAATACGAAAAAAACTATTTTTAGCGTGACGTCTGTGTGTGTGTGTCTGTGTGTCTGTCTGTCTGTGCAATGAATGTATCCACTCCATCTGAAAAACTAAAGGACAGAATTTCATAAAATTTGGTAGGTTTAAGTCACTTGGGTAAGACCCGGGTGCTGATTAGTTTTTGGTATGATTCGTAAAGACAGAACCCGCCTTTTTTTTGCGAAGTGGCCCACAAAATTTGCCTGTATCCACCCTAGCTGAAAAACTAATGGACCGAATTTCGCAAATTTCGGTAATTAAGTCGCTTGTAGGTCACCCTGGTGCTGATTAGATTTCGGTACATTTCGGAAGAAAATAACCTGCCTTTTTTTGAAAAATGGACTGCAAAAATCGTCAAAATCTACAAAAAAACTACGTATGCTCAAATATATGCATTAAATGCTTGTTTTATACGTAATTTTTAACGAAGAAAAGAATAAGACCAACCCCATTACACTAGGACTCCATCACATTAGGAGGGTACGATTCGGGATAAAAGAACCCGCTTTCTTTTGCGAAATGGCCCGAAAAAATTGCCTGTATCCACTCTAGCTGAAAAACTAATGGACCGACTTTTGCAAAATTTGGTAGACAAGTCGTTTGTGGGTCACTCTGGGACTGATTAGGTTTTAGTACGATTCGGAAAAGAATAACCTGCCTTTTTTGCAAAATGACCAGAAAATTGTCAACATCTAAAATAAAAACTATGTATACTGAAATATATCCATTAAATGCTTGTTTTACACGTAATTTTTAACGAAGAAAATAATAAGTTCAACCCCATTACAGTAGGACTAGTCGTTCTCGAAATATTTTAGTTTTTTGTATTTTCTCTACGCCACTTTTGAAAATAAATCCAGTTACCAAATGAGAACAAAATTGAATCAAATTGTGATTAATTAATTGAATAAAATTTAATCAAATTTTGATTAATTAATTGAACAAAATTGAATAAAAAGTGAATTAAATTTAATTAAAATAAAGAGAACATGGATATAAGTCTGCAGGGAAAGTCATGCGCTGTCCACATCAGGTTTTTACTTTCCCTGCAATATATGGTAATGTATAGGGAAAGTATTGGAATCATGCCGAAAATCGCAACTCGAGTTTTCGACGGATCTACACGTTTCGAGACCTCTAGAATACGAAAAAACTATTTTTAGCGTGACGTCTGTGTGTGTGTGTCTTTGTGTCTGTCTGTCTGTCTGTCTGTTTGTCTGTCTGTACAGATTTTGTATCCACTCTAACTAAAAAAGTAATTGACCGAATTTCATAACATTTGGTAGGTAAGTCACTTATGGGAGAATCTGGTGCTGATTAGTTTTGGGTACGATTCGGGTTAAAAGAACCCGCCTATTTTGCGAAATGGCCCGCAAAAGCTTGTATCCACTCTAGCTTAAAAACTAATGGATCGAATTAAACAAAATTTGGTAAGTCACTTGTGGGATCCCCTGGTGCTGATTAGATATTGGTATGATTCGGAAAAAAATAACCTGCCTTTTTTTTGCAAAATGGCCAGCAAAAATCGCCAAAATCTAAAATAAAAATCTACGTGTGCTCAAATATATCCATGAACTGTTTGTTTAATACGTAATATTTAACGAAGAAAATAATAATACCAACCCCATTACACTAGGACTAGCCGTTCTCGAGATATATTAGTTTTTTCGTATTTTCTCTACACCACCTTTGAAAATAAGTCCAGTTATCAAAGGAGAACGAAAATTGAATTAAAAGTGAATTAAATTTAATTAAAATGAAGAGAACGTGGATATCAGTCTGCAAGGAAAATCATGTGCTGCCCACATCAGATTTTTTACTTTCCCTGCAATACATGGTAAGTATTGGAATCATGCCGAGAATCGCAACTCGAGTTTTCGACGGATCTACACGTTTCGAGACCTCCAGCATACGAAAAAATATATTTTTAGCTTGACGTCTGTGTGTGTGCCTGTGTGTCTGTATGTCTGTGTGTCTGTGCAATGTATGTATATCCACTCTAACTCAAAAACTTATCTACCAAATTTTATGAAAATTCGGTACATAAGTCACTTGGTTATGACCCTGGTGCTAATTAGTTTTTGGAACGATTCGTAAAAACAGAACCCGCGTTTTTTTTGCGAAATGGTCCGTAAAAATTCTATGTATCCACTCTAGCTAAAATACTAATTGACCAAATTTCACGAAATTTGGTAAATAAGTTACTTGTAGGATACTCTGGTGCTGATTAGATTTTGGTATTAATCGGAAAAGAGCAACCTGCCTTTTTTTACGAAATAATCCGTAAAAATGTCATGTATCCACTCTAGCTAAAGTACTAATTGACCAAATTTCACAAAATTTGGTACATAAGTTACTTGTGGGATACTCTGGTGCTAATTAGAATTTGGTATTTTCCGTGAAAGAACAACCTGCCCTTTTTCACGAAATGGCCCTCAAAAATCGCAAATATCTAAAAAAAGACTGCTTATGTTCAATTGTATCAATTAAATGCTTGTTTTATACGTAATTTTTGCTGAGGAAAAAAATAAGAACAATTCTATTACCCTAGGGCTAACCATTCTCGAGATATTTGAGATTTTTCTCATTTTTTATGCCGCCTTTAGAAAAATGTCCAATTACGGAATAGAAGCAGAAATTGAATTAAAAATGTAAATTTAGTGGCATTTTGTGCAATTAAACTCAATTTAATGAATTCTTAAAAAAATAAAAAAAAATGAATTTGAGTCTGCAGAGAAAGTCATGTGCTGCCCTCATCAGATTTTTCTTTTTAGATCAACTAATGCAATAAATGAGAAAGTGCAATACCTCATGTTGACGTTCTGTAAAGGATGCCATCACTTTCAATTAAAAATCTATATAATAATTGTCTAACGTGTTTGTGTTTTTGTCCTTCTAGACCCTCCGAAAGATCGCAGTGGCCTAAACACTGAATCTTTGCACACTTACGGTATTACTGTCAAAACTGCGCCGTGTTCACGCGGATTACGATCACGTTAAACATGTGGATCTGTAACTCCCTCCAAGAAGTTGATGGTAGGATAAGGAAGGCACGGTTCCTGTGGCTGCCTCCCCCACTGTGTTTTGGTCTAAATTGAGTGGCACTTCCCGGCAGTCCAAACATATGCCTTACATCTTTGTGGTAGGTCGAACGGTCTGGGTCTCAACAACAATACTTACAATATTAACAATGAGAAAGGTCCTATCAAAAAGGTTTTGCTTTTTCTAGAAGTCTTATTAGAGTAGAAAAGTTTAAGCACACAACTTTGGTAGAAGGTATTTTATTACTCTTCTTATAAAACGTACAAAATTGAAAACGTACGATCTCCCATCAGTGGGTACATAAAAAGTAAAAAGGATCGTCCATATATAGACCAGTAAAGATGATAAATTTGCATAAATATAATTAATAAATGAACATTTGATTATCTAAAGATAAATACACAAAAAACATATAATATTTTTTAACGGATTCAAAAACGAGTATATCTCCATAAAAGTACAATTAAAAATACTATTGAATTACAGGAATGCAAATTCAGAAAGGACAGTCAAGCTCAATCCCCATAAGGATGACGTCAAAGATAACTATGAAGAGACTTTAATTGCATAGAGACGAAAATGAGTCGCCAAGCATAACTTAAAATTTGAACGGGGTCAAAATTACAAATCGAAGCACGGTAGAAATAAATAAAAAGGGATTTAAAAAGGTGAATATTACAGAGATTATTACAACGCAGTAAAAGGAAAGTTTCTTCAAACATAGGCAGAGAGTTATCATTAACAACATAATGAGGTTAATAAAAAGTTTACCACCTTTGACATCCCGAGCGTGTTATGTTAAACGGATGCTAGCATTGCGTTTGGTACTGCCAATATAAAATTTATAGTCACCATCGGTAGACAACATGGGAACCACATACACCCCAGTATAGCTTTTAAAGTCATCCATATCCCCAAGTTTATCAGAACGAATACGGTTAAATAAAGTAGTAATATTAGAGTAAGCAGGCCTGAAGCCAAATTCACAATGGCAGGATGTGAACAGGCAACAAATTCACTGTACCAATAATAACATGAGCTCTCACAAAAGCTAATATCAATACGGAGTTCCTGGATAGAATTACAAAGTAATTTAAATTCATCACGCTGAATAATACGCACTTCAGAAGAACTAAAAACAGATTTTTTAATAAAGTTGGAAGTGGGAATAATATGTACCTTTTTACAATGCATTAATAATTGAAGCCGGCAAAGCAACTTAGTTAATTTAAATTTTATTTTAGTTATAATTTTAGTTTAATTTAAGTTTTATATTAGTTTATAACAGTTTATTACACGAAACTGACTCGTAAGATTACATGTTTTCAGAAAAAGCAAGGGAAAAAATTCCTAGACAAAAATCAAGAAAGCACAAATATTAAGGGTCACATAGAAATATATCTCCTAGCAAATGATCAAAAACTGATAAAACACTATAAAACCATATAATTTAAAAACCGATTAAAAGATTAAGGTTGATTGAAAACACAGCTTTAAAATCAAAATTGGGAATAAAATACAAACCATTGCAACTGGCCAATCTTGCATATACATCCAAAGACAAAAAGCCAATATACACAGATCGATACAATAGTACAAAAAGAAAAGTCTATTCCAACATATGACATGATTAGGTGCTAAATCAAAAGTCAAATACAGGAAATGTTATTCACATTCCAATCAAAACTATAACATTAAGTTCACTTACGGAAAGTTTTTGTCAGTGCGGCAAAGAGTAAGGACGTCAAGTCAAAAGAAAACACTTTACTTCAAAACTCCTGAAGGATCCATTCATACAGTATTCAGGATGCAAATTTCAAATTAAAGTCACGCTGAACAGCCCAAAAGTACGTCAGATGACAGTAACAAACACAGTAACAAACACACTCGTCATATCATTTAGAACAGCTCAGTCAAGGTACAGCAGATGATTTCACTCATAACGAAACCACTCTTGTTACATGCACGTAGAACAAAAATGCGGCAAAGTTTTTGGATTTAAGGTCGAAAAAATACATACCACCTCAATAGAAGTATTCGGAGATTTTCAATGGATAGTAATCCCAAATCAAAGTCACGTAGAACCGATAATCAAAGTACGTCAGATAATTTCACTGGCAACAAAATACACACGTCTAATGCACGTAGAACAGCTCAGTAAAATTACGGCAAAATTCTTGATCAAAGTTGTGTGCTTATTCTTTTTTATTTGAAATCAGACGTGATACCAACTTATTTATTGTCTTATTAGAACCTTTAGAAGATCCCCCTTCCTTCCCTTATAAGGATGAAACGTTTCATGGTATCGACCACGTGACGTAACTTTGATTACTTTTAGGGACTTTATGTACTTATCCACGTGACACAACGTGACTACTTTTAGACGCTGAACGTCATACATTGTGAAACAAAATAAAACTTTTTAAAATATTGCAACTTATATTTTTAAGAGGGTCAGATTTCCTGTGTTAACAAGTCAAAATACTAATTACATAAAATATGCCTATTTTTCTAACTATTTGAATATTTTCTTTGGATTCTCGGAAAAAAGTTCAAAAGACTAATCCCTGGTCCGAACTTTCAGAAAATCGATAGGAATCTGACTTTTATCGATTGAAATATTCTAACCAAGTGCCCTTTAAATCGATCAGTTTGTTTATGGGATATTGCAACCAAAGACTCATAGACATTGATACAATAAAATAAAATCAAGGACATAACGTCGTTAGACGAAAAATCATTTATTAAAACATCTTATAAGACGTACAAAGTATTTAAAATTGCCACAGCGCTTTCGAGCGTTAATACAATCTTTCATCAGTGGCTACATGAGAAGTAAACATGGAATGTTCATGCTTTTATATAGACCAATTACACAGAAAATTTGCATAAAAATATAAAATTTGTAAATGAACAGACTATTACATAATTAATTCAAAATTAACCCAAGAAATATACACGGAAGATACAAAAAATATACTTTAAACGAATTGAATTTGGAAGAATATTATAAGAAAAGTACTATCATAAATATATTAATTTATTACATGAAAAGCACGGATTATTCAAATTGCAAAAATATTACAAGAAAACTACTATCATAAATACATTATTTTATTACAAGAAAAGCACAATTTCGAAAGAACAGTCAAGCCCGATTTTCATCAGAATGACGCCATAAATAACTATGAAGAGACTTGAATTGCATAGAGTCAAGAATGAGTCTCTAAGCATAACTTAAAATTTGAACGGAATCAAAATTGCAAATCGACTCACAATAAATATAAATAAAAAGTGATTCATAAAGAAGAATATTTATGATAGTACTTTCCTTGTAATATTCTTACAATTTGAATCCGTGCTTTTCCTGTAATAAATTAATATATGATAGTACTTTTCTTGTAATATTCTTAAAATTTTAATTCGTTTAAAGTATATTTTTTGTATTTTCCGTGTATATCTCTTGGGTTAATTTTGTATTTATTAATAGTCTGTTCATTTACCAAATTTATATTTTTATGCAAATTTGCTGGGTAACTGGTCTATATATGAACATACCATGTTTACTTCTTATGTAGCCACTGATGAAGAGCGTATTAATGCTCGAAAGCGTTCTGTCAGTTTTAAATACTTTGTATGTCTTATAAGATGTTTTAATAAATGCCTTTTCATCTAACGACGGTATGCCCTTGATTTTATTTAGTTAAATTCAGACGTGATACCAATTTTTGATTATTGATATGGTAGCTTATTCGTATACTAAAAATATGTAGATCTGCGAGTTGATCAGTTATTAAACCATTCCATCTTGCAAGTTGACCACCGAACATTCTACCAGAAATATCCTGAATTAAATAGTAGGACCAGAAGATATCGTTTGGCATAATCATATAGTATCCACTACCATGCTATAGACCAGGGTTAGGCAACCTTTTTCACTAGGAGGGCATATTTCAGAAATGCGGGATTTCGGAGGGCACCGTGGGATGAAGAGAAGGGAGGGGGCAATAATTAAACATGAAAATATTAATGCAACATTAATTTATTACATAAATTTTTAATACATACACTCAAATTTTAATTGAAGAAACATAATCCTAAAATTGATAATTAATGCGATATTTGACATTGCAAATCTGCGGCCAACTCGTTGCAATGTGCCACATAAGTTGAATTCCCAGTTCTCGGGCATTGGTCCAAATGAGCGTCAGTGAGGCTTGATCGGTATTTTGATTTTAAATATTTCATATTGGAAAACAAACATTCACAAGCATATGTCGACGCGCAAAGAGGGTTCAATTTTAGAGCTCATTTTCTCAACAATAAGAAGCTATTTCCATTCACTAAATTCCAGAATTTTTCTTCGTTATGATGTAATTTTAATTCAATTGTTATATTTATAAGTTCCAATTCCAAGTCCTTCTTATTGGAAATATCGAAATATTTTGCGATTTTATTAGTCCCATCGTCCTCTGAATGAGAGAAATGATTAATAAACAAGAAAGATCAATCATGCTTAAAGCATTGATTATGAAACACTTTCCAACTTCAATGCAATTTTATTTAAACATGTCTAAAATGCAATACATTCCTCGGTAATATTTTAAAACTTATCACAATACTACATTAATTTATTATATTTGAAACCTTAAACCTTCATCGAAAAAAAATAACTTCATTCAAATGACGGCATTAAAGTAAAAATTGCCTGGTTTAAACATCTCTAAAATGTGATACATTCCTCGGTAATAATTTTAGAATTATCATAATACTACGATAATTTATTATATTTGAAAACTTCATCGAAAACAACTGAAATTCATTCAAATGACTTCATAAAAAAATAACACGCCTGACTCTCTCTATAAAAGCAACATTTCATTCATAAATAATTCCCCCATTCATGTCATTCATCACAATACTATAATAATTTATTTTATTTAAAAATTAAGACCATTGAGCTACAAGCAAGTAAACTCTATGCGTAAAACTTCATCGAAAAATATCGTCCGTCTCTTTCTAAAATCAATGAATATTTCATTCACATCAGCTAAGCAGACTCCATGGACTAAATGATTTTGTGTTAAAGAATTACAGCGATTCTAATACAACTCATTCTACATATTTTGCTGTTTACATTTTACATAGGTGAAAAATAGGCTTAATAGTAGAAATAATCAAATTTGGAAGAGCATTTAAACTGAAATATATTGTCATTGCGTTGTGTCAGTATGTAGATGCACAGAATTTAGGCAAAAATAAAGTAGTTTTAGGACGGATACAACACTCAATATGAATTAAAAAGAACTTTAAAAATCACGATTTTGACACAAGATGGATGCCATATATCATTTTGAAGTGGGTCATGTGATCGTTTCATATCATGGACACGTGATCGCTTCATATAAGAGGTGTTATTATTATTTTAATTTTTATTTAAAAAACAACTGAATATATTTCGCTGAATTTTTTTTTATATATTTTATGGAACAATTTAAATATTGCCTAGAATTTTCGAAGCAATTTGTGAATTTTAAATCCGCTTAAAAAATGCTTGAAAAATTAGGTCCCATAGGGCTCAATGTATTCCATTTTTTCAACTCGGGTTCAATCCAAAACTAATTGGGTGATATTATTCATTTATATTCCCATAGGTCCTATAGACCGTCTGAACAACATACTAAAATTTCATTTTGATTAAGTCATTTTTACGGCAGTTATCGTGCTAACGGACAGACAGACAGACAGACAGACAGACAGACAGACAGACAGACAGAATGAATGAACAAAGTCATAAACACTTTTCAACTTTGTTGTAAAGTGTTAAAAACGTTAAGAATGCCTCCAATTCGTAGAATTCTTTAAATCTGGTACTATCGTCCTCCAATAAGGAATCAAACTGATGGATGGTAGCATTTCCATTGCAATAATTTTCTATTACCATTTTTTAATTTGGGAAGTGTGATAAATTATCTTTCTCCATATGCGATTCCCAGAGCGCCAATTTATCTTTGAATGCATTTACCGTCCTTATCATAGAAGCGATATAATGATTTCTACCCTGTAGTTTCAATTTTACCGTTAAATCAGTTAGAAAATCAAACTCAATTAACCAAGGTTTTTGCTCTAATTCTACATAAATTTCATTCCTGGATAGTGTAAATTCTTTCACCTATGGTAATAAATTTTAAAACCGCTCCAGTACATTTCCTCCTCTGAGCCACCTCACTTCTGTGTGTGTGATAAGATCTTCAAATTCTGCACTATCTTCTTGTAGAAGTAATTTAAACAATTTTTGTTGCATTGCCGCTACTCTCATTGAATTTATCACTCTTGTTACTGTTTGTATAATATGCTGAGAAGGAATTATCTATGAGCATAATACTTTTTGGTGAATAATGCAAGGATAAGATGCAGATTTTGAAAATATCGGGTATTCCTTACATACCATAATGAAACCATTATTTCTTCCTTTCATTGCAGACGCATCTGTTGTAATTGTGGACAATTTTTCTAAAGGTACATTATTTCCCACTAGATACTTTTTAAAAATCGAACGAATATCGTTGCCTTGTACGTCCTTTTAAATGTAGAATTTTCAGAAATTCTTCTTTTACAGGAAAGTCGTCAAAAACCATCTTTGCAATAGCACATAATTGAGAAGTGGTCGACACGTCGGTGGACTCATCCACTTGCAATGCAAAGAATACACTTTTTTGAATGTCATTATTCAACTGTGATTCAATGTCAGTAGCCATCATTTCGATTCTTCTAGTTACTGTTCTCACTGATAGTTGGATGGCATTTATTGCCGTCTATATTTCGTTTTTATTTTTATAGTCATCAAATAGTGTTTCTGCAGTTAACAACATGGCTTATTTAATAATATCACCTTCTATAAACGGTTTCATTTTCTTTGCCAATAAATATGCACTTTTGAAAGAGACAGAAGTGGATTTTCTTGATTGGGAAATTGGTGTGGTAAAAAAAATCTGCTCTCCAGTTGAGTTTTAGTTCAGCACTTTTTTTTCTTTATAATTTCCGAGTTTATTGGAATATTTGTATTGGAATTTTTATGAGCAGTGATGAAATGTCTCTCCACGTTATATTTTTCAGCAATCGCTACACTTGAATTGCACATTAAACATACACTTTTTTTTTATAATAAATGAAAAAAAAATTCTTCTTCCAACTCAACATTAATATGACGTGTCATCTGCTTTCTATTTCTGTTTTCCATAGCGAATACAATAATAATAAAAATATATGTAATCAATTACATTAAACAATCACAGGCATACTTAGAACTCGAAATACAAATTCATGAAATGGCAAGTTTATGTACGAACAGCGGTTACGAATGTAAAGCGTAGCAAGCCGTGGCTGGACAGAGTATACGAAGATAGTGGGGACAGAAAATAGTTCACTCACTATATGCGGAATAAGATGTCTCTAGAAGTCGAAAATTGATTCATCTAGTCATCTAGAGTTATCTAGATGTCGCTAAAATTCAGTTTTTTCAAAAGTTTAATTGTACAATTCGTAAAATTGTTAAAATGGAAGATAAAATAAGAAATTTTACTAAATTTATTCATTACAACTACGAATGTTTGTTGATCCTAAAACTTAGAATTTAGATGTTTGAACGGCGAGCACCTTAAAATTGCTTCGCGGGCACCGTGTTGCCGACCGCTGCTGTAGACATTTCCTCTGTCCCCATAGTTGTAAACTGATTCGACAGTGGTGACGGCTGATGAAAAAGAACACGCAACCAAACTTCTCGACAAGGATTTCACAATAAACATACACATTTTTTTTCCTTATAATAAATGAAAGAAGATTGTTCTTCCAACTCAACATTAACATGATGTGCCATGTGCTTTTTATTTCTTTTTTCCATGGCGAGTACAATAATAATAAAAATATATATAAACAATTACATTAAACAATCACAGGAATACTTAGAACTCGAAATACAAATTCATGAAATGACAAGTTTATGTACGAACAGCGGTTACGAATGTAAAGCGTAGCAAGCCGTGGCTGGACAGAGTATATGAAGATAGTGGGGACAGAAAATAGTTCACTCACTATATGCGAAATAAGATGTCTCTTGATTCATCTACTCATCTAGAGTTATCTAGATGTCACTAAAATTCAGTTTTTAGCAAAAGTTTAATTGTACAAATCGTACAATTGTTAAAATGGAAAATAAAATAAGAAATTTTACTAAATTTATGCATTAAAACTACGAATGTTTGTTGATCAAATACCTAAAACTTAGAATTTAGATGTTTGAACGGCGAGCACCTTAAAATTGCTTCGCGGGCACCGTGTTGCCGACCGCTGCTGTAGACATTTCCTCTGTCTCCATAGTTGTAAACTGATTCGACAGTGGTTACGGCTGATGAAAAAGAGCACGCAACCAAACTTCTCGACAAGGATTGCTACGCCACTAGTGGCAGCACTATAGTCGAACTGTATCTCATCCTCGAAACAATCTACGTCGCACGCTCTTATTAGATTCCTGATTGAAAAATGTTTACCTCTTGCAGTCTCATTTGCCATTTTTATGGTCTTTTGACTGGGCACGATTTTACTATGAAAAATATTATTCTGGTCACCACTTCTTGTACGATTCCAACTTGCAAGTCAACAAACGAACATTGCACGACATCCATCCCGAATTAAACGATCGGACCAGTTCGTCAACTATTTATTTATCCCGCACAGACATGAGCTAGCTCCATAGACCCATCAAGTTAAGACCTAAATAGACGACTGCTCTTCACAATTTTCGTATTCTAGATGGTCTTGGATATACTTGAGAAAAGTTAAACATATTTTTCGACCTAGAGGTTAAAAAGAAAAGCAAATATGTGCTTTGTAAAGCATATTTATAACTGCATTCCGTCTTACTTGAATTCATTTTTTTTTTCAGTTTTCCTCGAGAAAGGAGGTATATGAACCTTAGCATTAGAATAAAAATAGTGTCTTTCTCCGCGTTTTTCTTAAGACAATGCCCCTCAACTAAAATCTTCACGGTCTCTGCTTAAAGTTCCGTTTAGTTACACATGCATCGCGGATCTTCTGAAAATGTATTTTTTTTTACTGTCGTAATTTTACTTAAAGGACTGCAAAAGTAAATGAAACGGAATGCAAGTGAAGGAATTAGCTCAAAAAGAATTTCATTAAGGCGTTCTCCATTACTAACTCACTAAATACTTATTGTATGCATCAGTATTTTATGTGCATGCAACATTTATATTAATTGTTAACAAAATGTTGCTATACTATTGTTTTTGCGAGAAACTTTCCTTGAAACATCTATTTTTCTGAATCGGCTGATGGAGCTGAGATGCTGACTGATTTGGATTCAGCATCAAATTCTGGACGAGAATGGGAATTCACTGAGGATTTCCAGTTCCGGTTCTTTTTTCATTTTTGGTTAAAAATTTTTCATTTTACTTAAAACATCTAAAATTGACTATAGACAAAGCTTAAAGCTTAAGAGAACTGATATGGATTTAGCATCAAATATGAAGTAGAATGGTTCACTAAGAATTTTCCCTTCAGTTTTTTCTCCACTTTCGATTCAGAAATTTTCTTCGAAACATCTATTTCTCGGGACTGAATATAGGTGAATAATGACTGATGTGGATTCGGCATCAAATTCCGTAGAGGGGTTAAGGGACTCGCACTATATATTTTCACTTCCAATTCTGGAGATGTCGCTTTTTTTTCCCCGTCCGGTTAAAAAAATTCTTTTGAGACATCCTCTTCTCAGAATTGGCTATAGTTATAACTAAGAAAATGACTGATATGGAATCTACATAAAATTCCAAAGGAAATGAAGAGTTCACTAAGGATTTTCATTTTCTGTTCTGGGAATGTAACTTCCGATTTTTTCTAAATTCGTATAACTGTAAGAAACAAGTATGCAAAAGAGAATAAAAAGGTTTAATAGCTCCTTCAAAAATAAAGTGTACACACCAGTCCATAATATTTAGAGTGTTTTTAATAAACATATCAAGTTTGATTTCATAGTTCTATGCACGAAAAAATGGCATTTAGAGGATCCGAATCTTCGTTTTGCTACACAGTAAGATTATTTATTTATGGTGCTTTTGTTTATGTTCGAATACTTAATTTCCTTCTGGTGTTTTTTATGGAGGTTAGTCCTTATTTTCTGACATTTATTTTAACTAAATTCATATTTTATACTGATATATTGCGTGAATGTTTTGCTTGCATTTGTTTGCATCGAATATTATTAATCCTGTTCTTGGTGCAGCAAATAGCCCCGCTGGATCTATTTTGTGCTTGACATAAAACATTAGCGCTAAATAGTCGTTGACTGCTAACCGTGAATTGAATGCCAGCAACAAAATTTGCCACGTTCCTTAATTTTCCAAACATATGTGGTGACCAACCACGTGGTATTACTGTGGTGACCAGTAATACCACGTAGTACTTTACTGGATTGAGCTCAGCCTGTACGAGTTTGCGCAAGGCCACGGTTATGGTCATAAAATTCGTCTATAGGATGCGTTCCAAATCTTGGAATTATGTTAAGTTCCACCAAGGTGGCTCGCTAAATTGCGCTTTATTAAGAGCGGAACCGATCTACTGCCGCTGGCCACAGCACTAAAACTAACATGATCTCTAACAAGAGGGAAATTGATCAACCGATGCTGATCATTATACTAAGAACGTGATACCTTAGGAAACAAACCAACTAAGCATGATGTTGTATTCATCTAAAAGATGCAACAAAAGCATATGAGTGATGTTCTAAAATTCAAAATAAATTCCACATTCTATATAACGCTCTTCCATTTAATTAGCATTTTGCGAAAAGGGTTTCTTCTATGTCAAGTCTGACTTGATGTTGCAGTCCCACTTCTCATACTAAAGCACTGGGTTCATCCCCATTGATCAAAAGTCAGACTAATACCGTGAACTTAGTCTGCCCCTTATACATAAACCGTATTATACATTTCAAATAATGCCCTTGTTGTTTGATCCCAAGTTAAATTTCATTAATGTACTAAGTTAATCTTTAGATTTAATTTTCATGATATGTGCACTCTGTATTGCAATCTAGATTCTATAATGTGTTTAATGTTTGAGACAAGAAAATATATACTGTCTGTCGCGATCCAAACCTGAAGCGAAACAGGATATCTAGCTGCATGTTAATTTTATGAAAGTAGTAAAAATATCAAAATTTTAAGTAATAAGTGCTGAAATATTTAATAATTAATGTATAGGTAACCTAGTAACATACACAAATGTACAAGTTTTGCTAGACAACTAGAAAGTTACGTTCTGCGTGCGAAAGTTTTTTAATTATTTTTTTTTTATAAACTTAACATCGACTTAATTCGATCTCAGATATCTGAGATCCTAGATCGAAATTTCAAAATTAGACTTCTTCATGACCTAAAAATGATTAGTTCGAGCTATTTACAAAATTTTATTCGAATCGGGTAAGCTTTCTTATGCCCATAAAACTTTTGCACATAATAAAATTTGAGTCGATGTTAAGGTACCTATGCTACGCTATTAGCAACACTCAAAATTGATAGTCCAACAAATATAGTTTTTGGCGTGCTATGCAGAAACATGTTTGTAGTTTCCTGTTCGTGTTTTTCAAAATTTCGCTGCCCCTCTCTTTTACACAAAAATAATGAAACTCAGAACTTACATAAAACTAACAAACACAGAAGTCTATCGAATATGCACGTTTCAGTACTTTTATATTAAAGTCGTAAGTGATATTCCACATTCTTAAACGACGTTTTTCAAGTTTACTTAAAACAACGGATGACAATTTTGCGAAATATTTTCCCCCATACAATGTCAACAGTCTCAGCCCCTTCCGTCATAAAGCGGAGAGACAGGAAAACTGCAACTACGAAATGGCCCGTAAAATCCCGCTTAAAATCCACACAATTCAGAAAATGCACGATTTCACACTCAATTGGCCGCAACAGAACATGCGTAAACTTTCACATTCGTTCGACGTATTTTTGAGTGAAACGTGAAAAAGGCAGGATCCATTGTCCATCTTTCGAATTTTCATAAACGTGACGTCAGTGACCTTCGGTAGCAGAGGATTTCCTGAATGGGCTTGGCGAGGCACGCAAAATGCATACAGAACATAAGCCTTAAGGTCGATTTGGTGAATTACGGGACAAAATTCCAGCTGGACACTGACGAGGCTATGATCCTGTCACGTCTGTTGAAAGCGGACAAAGTCTCTGAAACCCTAAATTTGGAATATTTTACTGTAATACCTATTCTTACATGAAGAGATCGATTGTTGGGTAAAAAAACTGCGCAGTATCATTCTAAAATGGTTTTACAATTGATGGCAAAATTGGATATTTACATTGTTTCGAGGGATTTAAATATGAAAATATGTAGAAAACGCACAGAAAATCATATTTATTACATTAGGTGTTTCAAAAGGTTTGCACGGCTAAATCTCTCATCTGCGATTGGTCGCAGATCCGTGTTTTCCAGTTTAAGAAATGTTTCAAATAAGGTAGACGTTCAAATAACGAAAAGTGTGGGTCACACTTTCAGTAAAATATACAAAATTTAAACTTTAAAAAAAGGTAATTTAGCAGAAGAAATAAAAAATCTATTCATTTTTCAACCATTGTGCAAACTTAACTTAAAATGATGTATGAAGTTTACACAATTATTATACGTATTCCATATTTATCAAATATTTTCTAATTTACAAATTATAACTCACTTTTTTTCCCCTCGACGTTTAGATTCGATGTGCTTTTACTTTGCTTATAAGCATAACCTTGCTTTATTTCAACACACAAAATCTTCGATGTATTATCGCTAGTCGCAACGCATTTACCGCATTCCTTTCATTTATTGGTACTACTCGTATTATACATTATGCAGAAAATCCTCAATATCCGCTTGCTTTTAAGGTCAGATAATAAAAAAGAAATTAGTATCTAAGACAGAGGACTGGCGGCGAGGGAGATTTTTTGTATGATACTTACCGAAATCTATATTGTATCGATACACAAGTACTTATAGTGAACACAGGCATTTATACAAAGTATCAATGTACCATACGGCCATGTATAGAAACAACAATAAGCCGTAGTAATGGCTCGTAATTAGCAAATATCTGCTTATTGAGATTAGTCTCTGCTAACTTAAACACTAAGACAATTCAACGCAGAGCTGACACCACGGTATTTTTAATTTCACATACTGTAAAATATAGTAGTATAGAATGGTTAACTATCTTTAGTATATTTTTATAATATATAGCATTTAATAGAGTATTTAAATATATTTTTTAAGTTGTATATATATTTTTTACAAATTATAACGTAGTTATCGGAGGCTTTATCTACATAAGTAAATGCAAAATATTTTATAAATTAATAATTGAGTTTTTTTTATTTATTAATAATATACAATGGCAGTGACAACTTAATATTATAAATAGTATTTTTAATTATCCCCAATAATTTAAACTTCCAAATATTGAACATGTCTAATGGCTGTGCATATTTCCAAGCTAATATATATATATATATATATATATATATATATATATATATATATATATATATATATATATATATATATATATATATATATATATATATATATATATATATATATATATATATATATATATATATATATAGATCTATGTTTATTGATTTTAATATATTAGATAAGTAGCCTAAATTTTGTACCAAGAGATATAGCCTTTTTAAGGATTCATCTTTAACAATGCTTAAATCTCCAGTAACAATATGTCTTTTTGGATTTACATATATATCTATCAAAATTGAGATCCGTACACACACAATAATAATTTACATTGGTATCCACATTACTATCCATAGAGAGAGATTTAGAAATTCCGTTACAATTATAAATGGCTCTTCCTAAAGATTTGCTGTATGTAAATATCTTTACAACTTTTAAATCTTTGTTTTGAAGCAAATGGTTATTATTATTAAATAAAGCATTAAAGTTAATAGAATTATGAATAGAAGGTTTAAAAGATATACCAGAGAATGAATTAGAATATTGATTTTTACTATAATATTTATTAAGAAATGAATATAAATGGTTAGCTCCTGTAATAAGCAAATCTTAAAAGAAATCATTAAAATGATCATTTGACACGTTTAATTAAAAAAAAGTGGAATAAATATAACTAAATTTCCATTTGTTAAGCAAAAATCCATAATTTTATGATTCTTCATTCCTAAGAACTATTGAAGTTAAGTAAGGTTTGGATTTCTGATTTAATATCTAAGTGCTTATTTTTAGCTTTTCCTTTACCTCTTTTGAATTTTTTATGAAAATTTTTGTTTTATTTCAAACTTTTGTATTTGGAGTTTTATGAATAAATGATTATATATTGAATATTTACTATCTTCAAAGTTATTTTTTACAATATTACCATTTAGGTACAGCTGCGAAAACAAAAGCTCCCCACCCTCTGTTTATCAAGCATCGTTCATAGTTGAGAAAATTGAAAGATACCATTAGATTAGGAATAACATCCTCTACAAATTAATGTGCGTGTAATTTGCATAAGGGACCGTCTTCATATCTAAACGCGCACAAACTTTGAAATTTGCAATGGCGACACCCAATTTTGACGTTACCCACAAGTTCTGGAACCCCCCCCCCCCCAAATTATTCCAAATTCAAATTTTCACGACGTTTCTATCTTTATATCCGAAAATATTCAATATTCCGAAATGTGTAATTTTCGGTGATCAGCTCCGTATTGAAAACCGCAATTTGAAGGACGATGCTTCGTTGATTGACCACAGCACTGTTGTAAATTATTGAACTATCCTCTTGACATTTAGAATTATGGCTTACCTCACAGCCAAAGGGTCGAAGGTTCGATTCCTGCATGAGAGGGTGAGCATTTTCATGGCTGGGTGTGGTGTTATCTTATGTGTGTGTATGTTACTAAGACAGTGGGCCTGTAATGGGTAGGATTATGTGAGCATTAAATAGGGTACGATTTATAGGGGTAAAAAACAGTACTGGATACGTTGCTAAAAACTAATGGGTCAATAAAAGAAAGAATAAATAAAGAAGAATGAAATGTTTATTTTCAAATGTTATTTTATAATAATGTTTCAAAAAGAATTTATGAGACTAACAAATATCTGCAGATCACGCAACAAAACAACTCCGTTGGAACTTGGTGACGAATTTAAAAGTATCAATGCATCCCATACCATTAGTTCCCATTTATAACAATTCACGTTTTCACCCTTCAATACAGTAGCAGAATTACGTTGATTAGGTTGCATCTATACAACACTATTTATACAAAGTTTTTATTAAAACTGGGTAAAAATAAATGCCCGTTTTCTAAAATAAAGATTAACTTACAATTAATATAAGTTTTTCAAATTAGTCATTTTTTTAGCTAACATACGATCCCTAAAATCATTGTGATGCTGAATATTTAAACACTTCGAAAAAACTAGAGGGAGGAAACACCT
Organism: Amaurobius ferox; assembly: GCA_951213105.1. NCBI lineage: Eukaryota > Metazoa > Arthropoda > Arachnida > Araneae > Amaurobiidae > Amaurobius > Amaurobius ferox. The sequence goes on from OX578144.1 coordinate 101,542,058, forward strand.
GGAATTTTACATAAGCATATAAAAAGTCTTTGTGAATCGATTTTTATCAAAATATGTCCAGGTATATATTCATATTTTTCGATTATTGATTTCATAATTAATATTTCATACAAACAATTATATCTACAAAAATGAAAATCACGTAAATGTGTTTGGGTTATTTAGTAGTAACGTCATACACATAATCAGAGTGAGAAGATAATTACTACAGAAGATATGAATGGAAGTCTTGGAAACTAATTTAACATTTAGAGCTAAAAACTTTACATACTCGCAACTCAGAAACGCTTCACCCAAATGACTTGAAATTTGGTATCACAGGTTGAATTTTGCTCCAGATTCGAACTATGTTGTCAAATTTGGGTGTTGCCATTGAAAACTTCAAAGTTTGTGTGCGTTTAGATATGAAGACGGCCCCTTATGCAAATTATATGCACATTAATTTGTAGAGGATGTTATTCCTAATCAAATGGTATCTTTCAAATATTCCCTGCGTGATTATATAAATTTATCAGCCAGAACAACTCCATTCATGTGGAATTAAATTATTGCGTTAATTATTTAGATATGTATAATAGCTAGAAATAGTTGATTATATAGGAAAATAGCAATTTCAGCTTTGCTATGCAATAAAATAATAATAAAATAGTAATTATGAAAGCCAATATGCTTTGGGGCATGGAGTTAGGAAGTTACTTTTCCTCCATGCTTTGGCAGATAGATCAAATGGATTGTCATTACGGAACTGTTGCCAACTTAGAAATATGAATTCTTAAAGTTCATTTTAAAAATCAACTACTTTTAAACGAAAGCTGAGTTAATGAATGTGGCTGAGTATAGTTGTAATGTACAATGGTAGTGCAATAAATTTAAAAATTTAAATAATTTAAAAATTTTATAAATTTAAATAATAATATATGTCTGAACTCATTTTATAACCCTTAACAATCGCTGCTGTTTTATTTTTTCAAAACAATATGATTCATTTCGATATTAATGAGGGACAGAAACTTCAGATATTTTTATTCATCTCTATACTAATGATCATTAAATTGATACAGCACACTCACTCAGGATAAAAAATTGGATCTTCTCTATTTTGAAACCTTTAAATATACCAGTTCTATGACATTGAAAATGTGAGAACGAATAATCTAAAACTGGATTCGTTATAGAAATAACACGAGTAAGACCAGCTCTGTAATTAATACCAGTAAGTTTTATTTTTTATTTTTATCCATTTCGATGACGTCTAAACAGTAGATTCGTTTTTAAAAGCGTCATTATTTCAACACTTTTAGTTTCTTAGCAACACTAAAATTAGTACGTCTTTATGAAATAGTTACAATATATTATCGTATGCGTCAGTCGAAATCAGGCAAAAGCTTTATGTGCAACAGCTTAAATGCACTAATTGCCTTATATATAAATATATATGTATATATATATATATACGCACACACATACACACACACACACACACACACACACACACACACATATATATATATATATATATATATATATATATATATATATACAAAATTGTAAATCCAATGGCAGAATGTAAGTAGTAACTCATAATACACTATCTTAAAATTGGCCTACAAAATATAATGAAATAAAAGAAATTCAACCATAAAGAGGGAACTATAAAACGTAATGCAGGTCATAAAGACAAAGACAATCAACACATTTCAAAGGTGAGGAATGATATTACATTGTGTGTTATGTTAGATAAATGTATATTGCACTGTCATTCATATTCTTATTCTAATAAGTTTAGCTTATCTAACTTTTCATTTCTGAACTATCCTAATTCCTTTTGTATGCTTCGTATTATAGAAACATTATTTTTATATATATGTATATATATATATATATATATATATATATATATATATATATATATATATATATATATATATATATATATATATATATATATATATATATATATATATATATATATATATATATATATATACTCCATATGACCGTAATCAATATACGTGAAAACTTGTAAAGTAGACGTTTTATGAAAATTTGTAAAATAGACGCTTTATAATTTTATTTTAAATAGACGTTTTACAAAAAAAATGTAAAATAGACGTTTAATGAAATCCTATAAAATAAAGATTTTATTAAAAATTTGTAAAATGTACGTTCGATTAAAATTTGTAAAATAGGCATTTCAAGAAAATTTGTAAAATATACGGTTTAAGAAAATTTGTAAAATATACACCTTATAAAATTTTTAAAATTAAGGGACATAAAAGTGACGTTACGATAAAAAACACACTTTAAAGTTGTTAAAATTTGCAGAATTTGTGACATATACTTAGCAACCACTACTCTTTATACGATATATAAAACTCAGTTATCAACAGCTTTTTTGCACAATCGGCAATTCAACAACCAGCATCTTTCACTCAAGCATCAGCCACCAAAACAAATCTGAATCATGAGGTCACCCGCACACGCATAATGTTCCATATTCATCCTCACTGGAAAAGAAAAAAAAACTAAATAATCGCAAAAAAGGGGATTAGTACGAATGTCTGTATGAATAGGATCCCGACAATGTAGTTGCCCTTGTTCTTTGAAAAACGTCAGAAACGAGGAAACGAAAAAATATTTGCCAGTTTTGACACAAAGATTATGAACGTTTTATTCGAACATAAAGGTGTCAATTGAAAAAAGAATAAACTGGATTTTTTCAAAAAGTGATATAATGTTTCAGTTATCCTTGAGTTTTGTCACTTTCTCACGATATAAGGCGTAAGAACTAATAAGGAGACAGTCACTTTTGCATTTTGTTGCCCGGAATTTCCACTATGCTCATTTGGCAAATTGTGTGAGATGGCAAAATAACTGCAATTGTGTAAACGTTATGTTATTCATTATTTTTTACAGTACTTGCAATTAAAAAAAATCGTTCTATGTATATTTATAAGAGATCAATAACTACACTTCAGTCATGGAAATCATCGTTTCTTCATCAATCTCTTACCAATCAACATACCATCTCAACGATAGTGTCTTGAGATAATCTCAAGACAAAAAACGTAATCTCGTTGCAGTAAACACCGATTCACTAATTTTGTTAATACGATGGACAAAACTTGTAGTAGTAGGGTTAATAGATTTTCACTGCCGATGAACATTAGATTGATTGAAACTGGTTCAACAATACTGTTTAATGCCACAGCATAGAAGTTTCAAGCTATGAACCGTATTTATAGTTCTGAAAACTCTTCGTGAGGAGTTTTCAGAACTATACATCTTAACAATCAAATGCAGATCAAGATTCATCATTCATAAATTCCTTCCTAACTGATTTGAGGCATAGAATCATAAAAAAAAAGATTTATCCTAATGTCTGCTTGAATGGGACCAAAACAAACTAGTTGCAATTATCCTTTGAAAAACCATAGATTTCGATAGATTGACCTACACGGTATTTGCATGGGGCATTAATCTCTATAAAAACTTGGTAAATTGAGAGTGCTGTTTTTTCTATAGTACTATGCAAGTGTTTTTAGAAAAGTCCATTATAATTTATAAACCCAATGTCGTAATGTCATCCAAGTAACTTGTACCTATAGGAAAGTGACCAGCCGAATGAACTTAACCGTTGAATAAACGTACCCGTCGAATAAACATACTTTTGTAGCTCTCATAGTGACGAAATACGGAATTTAAGTAACTCAGAAACTAAAGAGATAGGCAAGAAGTTCAATTACAAAATGAAAAAGCTGTTCTTAATTAGTGCAAAACAATACTTGGTTCAATCAAACTTGGTAAAGTAACGCATTATCAGGGCTTGTAATTCTGTGACATCAGGAATGCTGTATGCTGTTCGAGATGTGGCTCTTTCCCGAATCCAGATGCCCGTCGCCGCTGATGACATACATTTTGAACACTGTCTATGTAGTTTACTCGGCAGGTTAGTTTCACCTGTATCACGCATACAGGTGAAATACTGCTGTGTTGTTGTAAATGTTTACTAATTTTACATATCTGGTCTTTTCTGCAAGTATTTCCGTTGAACAAAGTATCGTTTTGTACTAATTAAGCACCTCTCTTTCGTTTCGTAATTACATTTTTTTAACACTTTACAACAAAGTTGAAAAGTGTTCATGACTTTGTTCATTCTGTCTGTCTGTCTGTCTGTCTGTCTGTCTGTCCGTTAGCACGATAACTGCCGTAAAAATGACTTAATCAAAATGAAATTTTAGTATGTTGTTCAGACGGTCTATAGGACTTATGGGAATATAAATGAATAATATCACACAATTAGTTTTGGATTGAACCCGGGTTGAAAAAATGGAATACATTGAGCCCTATGGGACCTAATTTTTCAAGCATTTTTTAAGCGGATCTAAAATTCACAAATTGCTTCGAAAATTTTAGGCAATATTCAAATTGTTCCATAAAATATATAAAAAAAAATTCAGCGAAATATATTCAGTAGTTTTTTAAATAAAAATTAAAATAATAATAACACCTCTTATATGAAGCGATCACGTGTCCATGATATGAAACGATCACATGACCCACTTCAAAAGGATATATGGCATCCATCTTGTCTCAAAATCGTGATTTTTAAAGTTCTTTCTAATTCATATTGGGTGTTGTATCCATCCTAAAACTACTTTATTTTGGCCTAAATTCTGTGCATCTACATACTTTAACAACGCAATGACAATATATTTCAGTTTAAATGCTCATACAAATTTGATTATTTCTACTATTAAGCCTATTTTTCACCTATGTAAAATGTAAACAGCAAAATATGTAGAATGAGTTGTATTAGAATCGCTGTAATTCTTTAACACAAAATCATTTAGTCCATGGAGTCTGCATGGCTGATATGAATGAAATATTTATTGATTTTAGAAAGAGAAGGACGATAATTTTCGATGAAGTTTTACGCATAGAGTTTTACTTACTTGTAGCTCCATGGTCTTAATTTTTAAATAATATAAATTTTTATAGTATTGTGATGAATGACATGAATGGGGGAATTATTTATGAATGAAATGTTGCTTTTATAGAGAGAGCCAGGCGTGTTATTTTTTCTATGACGTCATTTGAATGGATTTCAGTTGTTTTCGATGAAGTTTTCAAATATAATAAATTATCGTAGTATTATGATAATTCTAAAATTATTACCGAGGAATGTATCACATTTTAGAGATGTTTAAACCTGGCAATTTATATTTTAATGCCGTCATTTGAATGAAGTTAATTTTTTTCGATGAAGGTTTAAGGTTTCAAATATAATAAATTAGTGTAGTATTGTGATAAGTTTTAAAATATTACCGAGGAATGTATTGCATTTTAGACATGTTTAAATAAAATTGCATTGAAGTTGGAAAGTGTTTCATAATCAATGTTTTAAGCATGATTGATCTTTCTTGTTTTTGCCTATCTCTGTTGATTTCTGAGTTGGTTGGTTATTGGTTCTGAGTTGGTTTTCTGAGTTGGTAAGTTCCGTCCACTAGGGATGAGTCAAACGTGGGTAGCGGACTCTACAACGCGGCTTGACTGCCGATAGCGACTTTCCTATAGGTACACGTTATTTTCTTGCAGCTATTAATAAAGTAATAATTAAAAATCTATAGGAGTATACAGACATTACTAAAAAACACTATATAATGTTCTGAGTTTCCATCAGAAACACTTGTTCTTTAGTTGCTAGAGCGTTCCTCAGAAGCCGCAGCAGTGACGTACCGTCATGAAGTGAAACACTGGACCGAAAAAGGGCTCTTCTAGAATGTCATAATTATTTTGAAAAATTAAGTAGACTGATGGAAAAATTTAAGCTATGTGAAAGTTCAATTTATAAGGATTTTAAAAATATGTCTTCTTAGAATTGCTGGTGATTTTTAGATATCACCAGCAATTCTAAGTTCAATCTCTCTTTCCACTTTCTTCCTCAGGATAACTGAACTGTGGTCACGATAATGTTGAAACGCATAAATGCATCAATAAACCTAGCACCATTTGTATTTATATTAGATTCTGTAAAGAACTAGATCTCGACACAGTTTATTAAGACGCATCATTAAATCAAAATTTCTTCAATTTTTCCAATTCTTATAACGATGAAAGCAAAATTAAAATTTTGATTGGTCCACAAAATTTTACATAAAGTTATGATTTACATCATACTGCTTCTGGAGGCATTGAATTTTAATAGTATTCAAGATATCTTTAAACTGGTAGCGCAGCCAGGATTCATTTCTGAAGGGGGGGGGCAGTGGTGAGGCGCAAGCATGATTTACATGATCAAGAAAACTATAAGGGCACACACTATAGACACTGCATCGCTCTCTCTCTCTTGTATTTGTTATGATTGTTGGGAACAAGAAAATATTATTGTTACATCATAACAATGCAAGCTCACACACTACGTTTCAAACTCTAAATTATTTGAAGCATTAAAAAATTGATTTGATGAGTTATTGTCCTTATTCGTCTAATTTAGCAAAATTACTCGAATAACGACAATAACTCATCAAATCAATTTTTGCTATGCGTCAGATAATTTATAGTTTGAAATTGCAGTGTGTGAGCTTGCATTGTTATGATGAAGAATGATGACACAATTCTCATTATTTTTTTTCAGATTTGAGTAACAGTTTCTGGCAGACAAATCACCGTATACCAATCTGCATTTTACTGTTCTATGACCCTCCGAAGCAAGGGTTGCAACATGACTGGATTTACCAAAAAAAGAAGCAATAATTTTCTTTGAAACACTTCGTGCGTACAAACAACTTTTGTATGATTTGATTCATTTTGAAACACTCAAACAATAGAATGATGATTTAATTCGGGTTCACAGGAACAAATCCACGGTTCGTCATATGTTAAAATGTCAAAGACATGTTTTGTGGCATCCGAGTTGATTCTTTTGAGATTCTCTTTGCACGACTTTTTCATGATCATGTAAAATTGATTGCACTCTGGTCCTTCGAATATCTCGGGTCATTGAATACTTCAGTTTTATCATTTGTGACATGGCCATCTAAAGTGATCATTTGTTGCCCAACATCAATCTTTACGAACGTCCCAGCGTTCGTGGTCGACCTTCACGAAATTTATAACTGGGAATCCTACGTCCAAGATGGGATTATTTAAACCAGGAATAAATTGTTGTTTTGGATAGTGTTTCATTACCAAAATTCGAATTCATTCAATCGACACACTGTTGCTGTGTCACCACCTTTTCTTTTTCGATCCAGACAGTTCGCCCTACCCGAAGGTGTAAATCATCTGTTTGGATGGCTGGGAAGTGACACCCAATTTTGACCGGAACTTAGTAGGGGACATCTACAGGGTCCGTACCCCTTCTCTTAACACCAACCTCTCGTAAAAACTTAACGACCCATACATTTAACATGCTTCTACCGTGAAAACGGGGATAGTTTGGGCAGATCCGGGAATCAAACTCTAATCGTACGAGTACAATCCTCGCGCGCTAACCACTGGGCTATCCCACACTCTGCTGTGTCACCCCTTGTCGAAAGGCATAATAAATCATAGCAACGAAAACCCTTCTACTTAATTCCATGTTGTGTCACTATCTTATTAACTTCAAAACGACCCCTTAAAAAGAATGTTATAGAATTTCAGGTTCGTTAACAGCTAAGGTTGACGTGAAAGTTCAAATTTTAAAAAATCTTCTCAACTGAACGCTATTATTTTTGGTATTACCGCATTCTAAAAACTTAAGCATTGGCCTTCGTAAATCTATTATGTGATTTAGGAGATATTTAGGTGGACGTTTTCTTTTATATATATTAGGTTACATATTTCCAAAATTATTGAAATTTCTGTTGCAATCTTCAAGATATTATGTATGTATTTAAGTACCTATTTTTTGTTTAAATATTATAAGTATGTCACCATGAACTATCCAGTTGAAGTGCTGTGTCACTTGCTCTTCGCCATTGTTTAATATGGAAGGACATTTGGGATGTTCCCTACTATTTTTCTGCAATTTTTTGACGCTCTCTATTGTATAAAATATTTTTTTTAATTTCTTCTTTTATTATTTAAATATTTTCATCTAGCATTTCTTTTTCTGCTTTTGGAATCGTTTATTTTTTTCTAGCATTTATTGTCTCTTCTATTTATGTTCATTTTTTTCTGTTTTTCTAAATGTTTTAGTAAATCCCAAGACGCCATTTGCTGCAGACCTTAACCTTTGATCGAAGTTTTGGTCACCATTCTGTATTCCGTTTGCTTAACCCAAATGGAGCAAGAGCATGTGTTAATACAAAGACAGACATATATCCTGCTTTCTATATTTGTAATTAAATATCTTTGAAAATTAGCTCATTATAACATAAGTAGTTGGAGGAATCCTCTAAAAGATATTCATATCTTTGTTTTTTTATGGAAAACAGTGATAACGCCCGGAATAATGATGATAGTATATTGTATATGATGGAATTGATTATTATTTGGCTATGCACGTTAATGGTTTTTATTAACATGTAAACCAAATGCATCTGTTGACGGTACATACACACATATATACACACAAAAGAGTCCATTTCAAATGTAGATAAAACTGCTATTGTCCCAGCTCCATCTATAGAATATCTTCTACCCAGGTGGAAATGGTTACCCGTTACGCTATGTACTATGTATATTGTTTGGGCGCCAGTGTAAAGACCTCGTGTTCCAATCGGATATGCACTGCGGATCTCCGGCCATAAAGTTAACGCTCTACCAACTGAGCTATTGGAATTATAGTATTTTCTTTTCTAATTGAAGTAGGTCCTACAGTGTGTATATGCATGTATGTCTTTAGATGTATCGAATTTGGCTCAAAAACTATTTACTGGCATATTAAGAAATTTGTCAGGTGAATTCTAAATCCTTATTGGAAGTAAATTGCCCTTGTTTTGTTAATGAGCGACTAAGAATTTGCATTTTTTCTATATTTAAGTTGGGCCGTGTGCACACACACACGTGTGCGCTGACGACACGATAAAATACTTGGTATTAATTCTAGGATGTTGTAAAGAACCTTGCTGCTCCAAACGGGAATCGAACCCTGGCTCTCTGAACTGGCCAGCCGATACTCTACCGTTCAGCTATTGGGATGAAATTGCAAGCTTTTATCGTCGAAGTGAACTCTATATTCTTCCCCCTCTAATGTCAGGTTGGCGGGCAACTGACATTGGAGGGTAACCTCCTGCTAATTTTACCTCATTTTAAACTCCTGCTACTACTATGTTTACACAGGTTAATATCGTGCGTGCTCGTTATCCTCTCAATTTGAAATTGACACTCAATCTTTTAGAGTCCACTGAATCTGTACTAATCGAACTAAGGTCACTTTCAGACCCATGACATATTTGCACTATCATACAAGGTTGATATGTTAGGTTGCCATTGTAAAGAGCCTTGCTGTCCCAACCGGGAATCGAACCCTGGTTCTCCGAACTTGCAAGCCGACGCTCTACCGTTGAGCTATTGGGGAGAAATTGCAAGCTCTTATCATCGAAATTGACTCTTCAATGTCCTCTAATGTGTAAATCTTTCAAAACTAAATTCAGAATTTTCGCACCCGTGTTATCTTTCTTTATATTTATATTACTATGCTTTGCAGTGAAGTAAAAATTAAAATACTTTCAAAAGAATTGCCATACAGTATAATAATGAATGTATACTGTGGGCATGTTATGGAATGCATACTGTACGGGTATTTTATGTAATGTACACTGTATGGGTATAATTTTTGCCCCCGTTACAACTCTCCTTATATTCATATTACTATGCATTGTAGTGAAGCAAAATACATCAAAAAGAAATTGCCATGCAGTATAATATTGCATGTATACTGTGGGCATATTATGGAATGCATACTGTATGGGTATTTTATGAAATGTACACTGTATGGGCATAATTTTTGCATTACATTCGTATTACAATGCATTGCAGTGGAAATAAAAATCAAAATGCTTCCAAAACATTGCCCATACAGTATATTTAATTCTTGAATATTATAATATTTGCTTTCGTGATGTCATATGTACGCTCCTGTGTCTTCAGCTTCTAAATCGCGAGACAATCAATATACCGATGGTTATTTACCTGAACTACTAAACTCATCAGAGGTTGTAGAAACTTCATTTCAAAGAATCCACGTTATGCTTTCTTTCTGTTTAAAGTCCTGCATTGTGTATGTATGTCTTTATGTGTATCGAATTTAGCTTAAAACTATTTATCGGAATATTAACAAATTTTTAAATTGAATTGAAAAACATTATTAGAAGTAAAATGCCCGTGTTTTGTTATTTTTTCACGACATTTTATTTATTTTTATCTGGTGTTTGTTTGTCAGTGTGATTCAAATCTTTCAGAGCCTAACTAATCAGGCTCTCTTAATCATAGCAATATGAAAGTTGGTATGCAGATGCATTTTGTGGTATATTTTAGTTCTTTGTATTTTGAACCTTTTTCGAATAGCCCGTCCTGGCTCCGCCATAGAAATGTTCTCGTTTTCTGGGAATAACTCAAAAACTGGAGCAGCTGAAAAGTCCTAATTTAGCATGTCGTTATCTTTTGTGATATATTGTAATTCTTTTAATTTTGAACTTTATTGGACAAGCCCGTTCTAGACCTGTCTGAGGAAAATACACGTTTTTTTTTTCGAAATAACTCGAGAACCGGAGCAGCTAGAAAGACTCAATTTGGCATGTCATTGTTTTTTGTTGCATATGTTGATTCCTATTTCTTAAATTTTGAATCCTGCAAGGGGGATAACTTGCCCATCTTAGTTCCACCATAATAATGTACTCTGTTCTAGGAAGTCCAAATTTAATTTGTCTTTGTGTTTTGTTGTATATTTTCATTTTTTTTATTTTGAATCTTTTTGGGTTAGCCCGTTATGTGCTCTCTATAGAAATATAATTTTTTTATGGATTAATTCAAGATCCGGAGAATCTAGAAAGCTCATATTTGGCATATGACTGTTTTCCTGATGTATTTGAAAGTTTTGTATTTTAAACCTTATTGGGCTAGCCCATCCTATGACCGCCATAGAAATGCATGTATTTTTTTCCTTCTTAGAAAAACTCCAGAATTGGTGTACCTAGAAAGTCCAAATTTCATACGTCATCTCATTCCGTCACATTCATGCAGTCCTCAAATTTAGATGAGATAAGCAACAATCTTCTTTACCATTTTCACTGAACCACTTCAGTCCCAGCAGATGTGTGACAAGTTGAATTGTCTTATTGGAGCCTGACCATATCCATGTTTGTATCTCCGAAATTCGTGACAAATATTCTTGCAGTGTTGTTTCCAGTACACTTATGTACATCAAAGAGTTCATTCGTCCCTCAGAGATGTACATTTCGCCCACACCGTCGGCTGCCATGTATCCCCAAATCATTATGGTGCCACCACCATGTTTCATAGTGGGCACTAAACATTCTTCCATATATTCCTCACCTACACGTCTCCTCACATAAGACACACCAGGTGTTCCAAATACCTATAGTATTGAAATCAGTTTACTAACATCCAAATGAGCTTTACAAAAGAAGTTGCTATATAGTGACTTCCATGCTAGTTTTGAATAAAATCAAATGAAATAAAACATACCTGAACATTTGATTCATCATACTACAGAACTTTTGCTCAATCTTCTTCAGGAAAATGGTGATGTTTCAAAGCCCATTCCAGCCGATTCTTTTTGATTATTTCGGAAATCCATTGCTTCTCCCTGACCTTGCAGCTTTTCAATCCAGCGTCTACAAGCCGCCTTCTAGTGATTGGAGCAGATATTATTTTTCTTGTTGCCTCTGACAATTCAGCAGCTAATTGAAATGAAGACTTTTCAATGCTAATCGTTTAAAAAATCGGTCATCCCTGGGTGTAATGATCTTTTCTCTCCCACTTCTTCCACTATTTAAATTACTACCAGTATTCTTAAGACGTTTGATAGTGTATTGCACCGTACATCTCGAAATTTCAGTTTTCTGGCAATTTCACATTGGCTGTTGCCTTGCTCGTATAAAAATTGAATTTTCAACCTTGTTCTTGTTTCTAAGCTCCTTAGTTTTTGGCATTTTATACAGAATAAGACCTCAAATTTAGATGAGATAAGCAACAATCGCGTGCACGTGTACAAACCAGAACAGCGAATGCAACCGACTGCTTTCACCAAACCTTGGAATTTCCAGTTATCGTACTGGAAATGTTTTATTGGTTGTCAATTGAAATGACGTTTGCATTTCCATTTCAACTTCTTACTACATATGCAGTCATAAACAAATGGGGTGATTTCAAGTAACACACCGGCAGTTAAAGTACGAAAATTCGGGCGCCGAATGCTTTTGATAAAGGCTGTATGTTGGGAAGACTTAACCCGTTAAAAGAAGAATCATATGCTAGAGTTCAAAACGGAAAGAAAAAAATTTAGACGTTGTATAATATTCAATGTGCTAGGAATCTTATTTTCATAGTCGACTTACTTATTTTTCTTCTTGTTTCAATTTCAATTTGCATGCTCTAACATTCTATTACCTCTACTCCTTTTATTTTATGTTTCCTAAGAATCTTTCAATTTTTAGCCTCTAACGAAATTTCTCGCAACACTGCTCTATTTTAGTTTTTTTGCTAGTATAAAAATCTGAGAGTTTTACATTTAATCCCGTTATTTTTTATTTTTTATTTATTTTTTTTTATTTTTTGGATGTTTTTTTGCAAGTACGCAAAATTCATAGCGGCAGAAGTAAAGTGCAAACGTTGAAGACAAGTGAATTGAAATTTATTGAATGATCTTATCAATTCATGCAAAACCAATTCTATAGAATTGCAAAAAAATAGTCTATAAAAGGAGCTTTATAGATTTATATTTAAATTTGAGTTTTGCGAAATTCGTCTGAGAGTTTTCCAGCAGTAGTTTAAAAATTAAATATATCTTTCAAATTCTTAATTTAAGTAATTTCATTCTTTTATTTCTTTATTTGGCAACAACCTTTATATTCATAACATACTTTTTTATTTAAATATAAATGTATTAATACTTTGTTTTGGGGCAAATTTAGATTGATTTAAGACTTTTAATTTCAATTCATCCTTCTTCATTCTTCATTCTTTTCATTCTCCTAAATAATTTTAATTTATTTAAATAGATTTATAAATATATTTAATTCTTCTAATAGAATTTATATAGATTTAATTCTTCTTAATTACTTTTGCCTTTTGCTCATATCTGTAAAGAAATAAATCTGATTATTTAGGTATTTAATGAAATAACATTATTTTTATGTATGTAAAAATTATATTGAACACCAGCTGTGACAAATTTAACATATATAATTACTTTCCTTATATACATTGTATAATGCATAAGAAAAGTATTGTGACGTGGTCGAAAATTCGAAGTCGAGTGTTCGACGGGAGAGCACGGTTCAAACATCCCTGAACACGAATCAACAGGATTTGAGATGATGTCTGTGTATGTGTGTTTGTGTGTGTGTGTGGAGACTATATTCTCCAAATGAATGGAGCGATTCGAATGAAATTTGGTACAAAACCTACAATCTATGAATAATAAAAGCCTATTGTTTTTAAACGTGATCGAATGCTAGGAAGACTCTAAAGTTTTTGAATAAAATTTTGAAAAAATCATTTTAAAAATCAAAATCTTGAATAAAGTTGCATAAGTAATCATTTCTTGTGTTATTTTTCATTAAAGAAACGATTGATATAAACTTTAGAACACTGAACTGTTCTCGAGATATTGCACATTTTTCAAATAAATTTTTCAAAATATCACGTAATATTAACTATTGTGAAATACGAGAACTTATCATGTGTAATATTACGCGATAAATTTGTTAACATCTTTCTCGTGGACTTAGCTCATTCCATTTATGAGAGAAAAGACTTAGGGTAATAGTTTTGGGTACCAATAGTCATTTATCTACTATAAGAATAACCCATATCTCCGCCCATAATGCTTGGCGAAGAATATTTGCTTTAGCAACGAATGCTTTAGCAACGAATTTGGCGGCATACCGCCAATTTTCTGATGTTTTTTAAATGTTGTAAATTGACGAAAATGTTGTCAAATTGATAAAAATGATAATAAATCAATGAAAATGACGATTAATTATGAAAAGCCAATATCTTGGAAATATTATGGGAGAAAAAAAAGAAGGAACGCTATCTAACTTTTTCATTTTAATCTTTCTATCCCTCTAAATTTTCCCTCTTATTTCAATTTTTAACACTTTACAACAAAGTTGAAAAGTGTTTATGACTTTGTTCATTCTGTCTGTCTGTCTGTCCGTTAGCACGAAAACTGCCGTAAAAATGACTTAATCAAAATGAAATTTTAGTATGTTGTTCATAAGGTCTGTAGGATCTATGGGAATATAAATGAATAATATTACCCAATTAGTTTTGGATTGAACCCGGGTTGAAAAAATGAAATACATTAAGCCCTATGGGACCTAATTTTTCAAACATTTTTTAAGCGGATTTAAAATTCACAAATTGCTTCGAAAATTTTAGGTAATATTCAAATTGTTCCATAAAATATATAAAAAAAATCAGCGAAATATATTCAGTAGTTTTTTAAATAAAAATTAAATTAATAATTACACCTCTTATATGAAACGATCACGTGACCATGATATGAAACGATCACATGACCCACTTCAAAATGATATATGGCATCCATCTTGTTTCAAAATCGTGATTTTTTTAAGTTCTTTTTAATTCATATTGAGTGTTGTATCCGTCCTAAAACTACTTTATTTTTGCTTAAATTCTGTGCATCTACTTACTGAAACAACGCAGTGACAATATATTTGAGTTTAAATGCTCATCTAAATTTGATTATTTCTACAACTAAGCTTATTTTTCACCTATGTAAAATGTAAACAGCAAAATATGAAGATTGAGTTGTATTAGAATTCCTGTATTTTTTAACACAAAATAATTTAGTCCATGGAGTCTGTATGGCTGATATGAATGAAATATTAATTGATTTTATAAAGAGAAGGACAATTTTTTTCGATGGAGTTTTCAGCACAGAGTTTAATTATTTGTAGCTCCATGGTCTTAAATAAAATGTTTAAATAAAATAAATTATTATAGTATTGTGATGAATGAAATGAATGGGAGAAAGTTATGAATGAAATCCTGTTTTTATAGAGAGATCCAGGCGTGTTATGTTTTCTATGACGTCATTTGAATTAATTTCAGTTGTTTTCGATGAAGTTTTCAAATATAATAAATTATCGTAGTATTATGATAATTCTAAAACTATTACCGAGGAATGTATAACATTTTAGAGATGTTCAAACCAGGCAATTTATATTTCAATGCCGTCATTTGAATGAAGTTCATTTTTTTCGATGAAGTTTTAAGTTTTCAAATATAATAAATTAATGCAGTATTGTGATAAGTTTCAAAATATTACCGAGGAATGTATTGCATTTTAGACTTGTTTAAATAAAATTGCATTGAAGTTGGAAAGTGTTTCATAATCAATGCTTTAAGCATGATTGATTATTCTTGTTTATTCTATATTTTTCTAAACAACTATCTTTCTTCACTTTCATTTTTTATTTATCTATTTTTTATTTATTTATCTTTTCCCTTTCTAAATTGTATTTTGAAATTATTTTTCTAAATTATCCTCTAGTTATTCGCTCTTGCATATTCGAATTTATAGTTTTTTTTCCCCAACAATTTTGTCATTCACAATAACCTTTTTCCCAACTATACCGAGTTGGACGTACCTGTAAAGATCAGTCTACTTTAACATGCAAACAGGACGATCGTGGATGAGGACCATGCTATTGCATTATGGTTGGGTATTTTCATTTTGAAGACATCCTTTCCCGACCATGCTTATAATTACTCATTACTTAATACGTGAGTTGCGTGGACTGGATTCTAATAATAATAATAAAAATATATATATCTTCGAAAGCACATAAGACTCGACTATAAGAATAAACTACTTTTTCGTCCGTCCTTAATGCTTGGCAAACATTTTGGAGGGCTGACACCAACTTGACGACTTTTTAGAATGTTGCCAAATTGACAAAAATGTCGCCAAATTGATAAAAATGACGCCCAATGTGAGGCAATGTTTTGCAATGTTTGAATTCCGTCATTTGAAGGGCATACCTTCTAGTACATAAGAAACGCTCTTCTATCCGTTTATCTGAAACACTTGCAATATATCTAGCGGTATTGGCAAATAATATTATGTGATATCGCCAAATTGGTGAATTTTTTCCCCAAATAAACAAAAATATCGTTAAAATTGCAAAAATGACATCAAGGTAAAGAATTAATTTTTAAAATATTTTAATATATGAGTCATTTTCTCTAAAAGGACTGTTTCATGTTTCATGTTAAAATATATTTTTTTTTCTATTTTTCCACTAGTTTTCAGCATTATATTTTAACATGGGTAGTTTAATAGCGGTCTTGGCAAATAATATTATGAGATATCGCCAAATTGGATAATTTTTTCATCAAATTGACGAAATTATCGTCAAAATTGCAAAAATGACGTCAAGGTAAAGAATTAATTTTTAAAATATTTTAATATATGAGTCATTTTCTCTAAACGGGCTGTTTCATCTTTCATGTTAAAATATATTTTTTTTTCTATTTTTCCACTAGTTTTCAGCTTTATATTTTAACATGGGTAGTTTAAACTAGAAAAAAACAGTAGCTGTGATCATTTTGGGGAAATTAAATTGGTGAATTTTTTCCCCAAATAGACGAAAATATCGTCAAAATTGCAAAAATAACGTCAAGGTAAAGAATTCATTTTCAAATTATTTTAATATATGAGTCATTTTCTCTAAACGGGCTGTTTCATCTTTCATGTTACAATATATATTTTTTTCTATTTTTCCACTAGTTTTCAGCATTATATTTTAACATGGGTAGTTTAAACTAAAAATAACAGTAGCAGTGATCATTTTGGGGAAATTAAATTGGTGAATTTTTTCCCCAAATAGACGAAAATATCGTCAAAATTTCGAAAATGACGTCAGGGTAAAGAATTAATTTTTAAAATATTTTAATATATGAGTCATTTCCTCTAAACGGGCTGTTTCATCTTTCATGTTACAATATATTTTTTTTCTATTTTTCCACTAGTTTTCAGCATTATATTTTAACATGGGTAGTTTAAGCTAAAAATAACAGTAGCAGTGATCATTTTGGGGAAATTAAATTGGTGAATTTTTTCCCCAAATAGACGAAAATATCGTCAAAATTTCGAAAATGACGTCAGGGTAAAGAATTAATTTTTAAAATATTTTAATATATGAATCATTTCCTCTAAACGGGCTGTTTCATCTTTCATGTTACAATATATTTTTTTTCTATTTTTCCACTAGTTTTCAGCATTATATTTTAACATGGGTAGTTTAAGCTAAAAATAACAGTAGCAGTGATCATTTTGGGGAAATTAAATTGGTGAATTTTTTCCCCAAATAGACGAAAATATCGTCAAAATTTCGAAAATGACGTCAGGGTAAAGAATTAATTTTTAAAATATTTTAATATATGAATCATTTCCTCTAAACGGGCTGTTTCATCTTTCATGTTACAATATATTTTTTTTTCTATTTTTCCACTAGTTTTCAGCATTATATTTTAACATGGGTAGTTTAAACTAAAAATAACAGTAGCAGTGATCATTTTGGGGAAATTAAATTGGTGAATTTTTTCCCCAAATAGACGAAAATATCGTCAAAATTTCGAAAATGACGTCAGGTTAAAGAATTAATTTTTAAAATATTTTAATATATGAGTCATTTCCTCTAAACGGGCTGTTTCATCTTTCATGTTACAATATATTTTTTTTTCTATTTTTCCACTAGTTTTCAGCATTGTATTTTAACATGGGTAGTATAAACTAAAAAAAAAACAGTTCAGTGATCATTTTGGGGAAATTAAATCGAAAATGCAAATTTTTATTTTCACGACAAGTAAATAGAGCATGACAGGGGAATAACACTTAATATAGGCAACTGCTTTGTTAGTATATATATATATATATATATATATATATATATATATATATATATGTATATCATAGCAAAATAAAAAGAAATTGTTTTGCTTTAATTGCAATATTACATTTTGAACTATATTTATCTTATTTGTTTTATCTTCTAGAAAGATAATCTAGTTTAAATGTAATTCACATGTTCTAATGTCATTCCCTTGTCTACCAAGAACACAGCTGAATGACGACAGGGGAATGACAAATCATGTGAATTTACTTTCTGAGTATATGAATTTTTATTTGCATTTAAGGGTAACTTCATATGCAGTTTGCTACACTAACTAGGCACACATATATGTTAAAAAATTTTACTTTTTTATTCTGGGAATAATTAATGACAGGAAAATAATATTACTTACCCAAAATTGTTCAGTTTTGTAATATTTCCCTGCACAGAATGATGGTTAGAACATAGTCAAATTCTTGAAATAGTGAATATAGACTTTCATGAAAAAGAGTATTTCCATTATATTTTGTCATCTATGTATAGAAAAAGGTGTTAAAATTTAAACAGCGGAGAATGGCAAAAAGCTAGGGGACAGTTGTTAATACATTGCTCTAATACATAGTGGATGTTTATTACTGTTTTTATTTTACATTGTCTAATTTAATATAAAACATCAAAGGAAAGTCGTCAAGTCAAAGGAAATATATTTAAGCTGCTAGTTCGCGTTCTTTCCAGATTAATAAAGCATCAGATTAATAACGCAGCACATGCCTTTCCTTATATAATACAATGAATTTACTCCTTTTATAGTAAAAAATAACGTGTAAGATCCTCGATACTGTGTTATTAAAGTTGAATTGTACATTTGGCGGTTTTCCGGATGACAATATGTAAAACTATTTAAAAGTACCCAATTAACTTATATTTCGCGCAACTCTAAATAAACAATTACCAATATTAATAGCATCCCCAATAAGCGACATAGTCCATATATTAAAATATTTTAATAATTAATTCATCAATTAGGAGTCATTTTCATTAATTAAGCTTCATTTTCGCAATTTTGACAATGTTTTTGTCAATCTGGGGATGAAACAACGCCAAATTTGCCATACATCGCTAGATTATTCACCAAGTTCGCCAAAAGCATCAGGAAGTGTTACAGACAAACGGAGAGAAAAGCATTTCTTATATACTGGAAGGTATGCCTGTCATATTACGGAAATCAAAACTTGCGAAACATTGCTTCTCATTTGGCGTCATTTTTATCAATTTGGCGATATTTTTGTCACCATGGCAACATTTAAAATAGTCTCTAAGTTGGCAAAATCCCGCTAAATTTTTCGCCGAGCGTTACGGATGGACAGAGAAATGGGTTTTCTTAGAGTCTACTCTTATATTCTTTACTAGATATTGAACTCAATTAGTCGTCATTTCATTGATTTAATGTCGGCTCCATCACTTTGGAGAATTTTTATCAATTTGGTGACATTTTGGTCAATTTGGCAACATTTACAAAGTCAGCAAGTTTGAGACAATCCGACAAATTCGCCACCAAAATTTTGCAAACGTTACGGACGGGAAAATAGGTTATTCGTATAGTAGATACTTAGAATTATTTCCAAGATATTGAATTTTCGTCAATTAGTCGTAAATTTTCATTGATGTAGCATCATTTTATTAATTTGGCGACATTTTCGTCAATTTGGCAACATTTAAAAAAGTCAACAAGTTGGCAACATTTCGCCAAATTCGTCGCCAAAATCTCGCCAAGCGGTGTGGACGGAGAAGTAAGGTATTCTTATAGCACATAAATTGCTATTGGCGTTCAAATACAAAAGTATTACCCGAAGTATATTTTCTTATGAATGGAACAAGCTACATCCACGAGAATGATGTCATTAAATTTATCGCATAATATTACTTATGAAAAGTGAACATATTTCCCAATAGTTAATTTTTTCTTATTTATAAGATTTTTTTTTATAATTTTTTTTTAAATGTGCAATATGTCGATAACGGTTCATGCTCGCGTTCTAAAGTTTAGTTTCTGTCAATCGTTTTCTATAGAAGAATTACATGAGAAACGATTATTTGCGTAATTTTATTAAAAGTTTTGATTTTTTGATGATTTTTTTCATAATTTCACAGGAATATTTAGGGGTTCTCAACATCCGATTGCGTTAAAAAAAAATAGGCCTCCAGTAGTCACGTATTGTAATTTTTGTATTAAATTTCGTTCGAATTGCTCCATTCGAAATATCGTCTCCACAGCCTCACTGACACGCACGCACACACACACACACACACACACACGCAGACAAACACCACCCCAAAAACGTTTGATTCGTATTCAGGGATGCTTGAAACGTGCTCTCCCGTCGAAACTCGAATTCGAATTTTGTACCCCGTCACTATACTTTCCTTATACCTTATACTATGTATATAAAGAAAGTAAAATAACAGTGTTTCATGTTTTGGGGTTTTTTCGTCTTCGCACTACTTTGTAACTCTTCCACAGTCCCCCCCCCCCCTCTTATGGGTGGCCTTTCTCCCTATCTGTATAATTTTTGATTTTTGGACAATATGTGGTTTATTGTCGAAAGTCTAAACTATATATGCCCTTGTTTTACTCCAATGAAATCTGAAAAGAAAAGTAAAGTAGAAAGTAAAGCTATTCTTTTACATATCAATACCGTAACACAATTTCTTCAAAAGAACTTCTTGTGTTAACAGCAATGTAATTCTTCGCAATTAACAGTTTTTATAAAAGGAATAAAAAGCTACAATAAGAAGCATTACTCTACTTATTCTGCTTGCTGAACCTTTTGTCAGTGTTCAGACGCTATCACAAGGCATCCTCCATTTCAACATCACGTGACGTCTTGCGTCAGTTGTGGGTGGCTGGTTTTTAAAATGACGTAATAAGCTAGTTAATATTCCTCAATCCAATGGGCGGTATTTCAACACGGACTACTTTGTAAGATAAAAGGATGAGACAAAGAGATTTAATTCGTGAGGGATGGGTGCATTCTTGCAACTATCATTTAGAATTACATGAATGCGGAAATTCAGACAGAGTTTATATTTTCATAAAAATGCTGTTTATTATTATTCATTTTCGAGGTCTTCTATTCCGATTCAAGGATAATTGAGTATTGAATAAAACAATATATTTGAACTTCAGCCATTTGGACTTTATTTTTCTGCTTAGAATGAAATATGTTGGGATTAACTTTTTTTTTATCGCGGTGTGAAACTTCTTACAAAGTTATCATCTATTGCAGTCCTTGTTGTCAAAAGTAATATATGGCATTTAATTTATTCGTTGAATAATTGCATATATCATTCTATAGTGTGAATGGAATGATTTTGCATATTTTAATGAAAACCAATTAAATATACTTCTCCAACTGAGCAAATTTATTTTGAATTTGTACAACATTTTTTTTCATTCCCATCCTTGTTGTCAAAAGTGAAATATGACATTTAATTTATGCCTTGGCTTTTATATATTCGTTGACTCTGATTAATGTTTAGTATGATTAAATGACATAAATATTTTTTACAGATTCTGATGAAAACTAATAAATATATTTCTTCAGGTTAAACAAATTTATTTTAAATGTATGCAAGAAAATATTTACATCTTACGATTCTGAAGTGCATAATAATCCATATTAAAACAAAGACAAACAGCAAATAATCGAATACATGAACTTAGATAAAGAGATCTCCCTATGAACTAAGATAGAGTTTGTGACAAAAGGCGAATTATGGCGACTTATAATCCCGGATTTGTGCTTCATTTTACAATTAAGTGATATGGTGAATTCACTGACTTAAATTCGTGTAGGATTTCAATTTTTCTTTTTATGATGTAAAATATCTTAAAGCGTGAGGTACTGTGCTAATCATAAAAAATCTGATGTGGACAACACATGACTTTCCTTATATAATGCAATGAATTTACTACATTTACAGTTAAAAAAAATGGTATTCTTATAGTAGATACTTATATTCTTTCCAAAATATTGATTTTCTTCAATTAGTCGTCATTTTCATTGATTTAGCGTCATTTTTATCAATTTAGCGAGATTTTTGTTAATTTGGCAACAATTAAAAATGTCGCTAAGTTGGCGACATTCCGCCAAATTCGTCTCCAAATCTCGCCAAGCGTTATGGATGGAGAAATAAGTTATTATAGCAGATAAATGACTATTGGCATTCAAATGCAAAAATATTATTTAAAGTATCTTTTTTCATGAATGGAATGAGGTAGATCCACGAGAATGATGTCACCAAATTTACCGCATGGTATTACATATGAAAAGTGAACATGTTTCTCAATAGGAAATATTTTTTTTTATTTTATATAACTTTCTGATAATTTTTTTGAAAAATGTGTAATATCTCGAGAACGGTTCATGTTGGCATTCTAAAATTTATGTCAATCGTTTTCTAATGAACAATTACATAAGAAATGTCTATTTGCGTAACTTTATAAGCGGTTCTGATTTTTTGACGATTTTTTCAAAATTACACTCGAAAATTTAGGGGGAGGTTCTGAACATTCGATTGCATATAAAAACAATAGGCGTCTACTGTTTACGGATTGTGATTTTTGTACCAAATTTCGTTCGAATCGGTCCATTCGTTCGTCAGTTATCGTCTCCACAGACTCACTGACACACACACACACACACACACAGACATCACTTTAAAAATGTTTGATTCGTGATCAGGGATGCTTGAAACGTTCTCTCCCGTCGAAAACTCGATTTCGAATTTTCGACACAGTCACAATACATTCCTTATACATTAGGTATATAAGGAAAGTAAAAATATCTCAAGGATAAATAGAAATTATGTAATGAAATTGACATTACATTTTACGAATACCGTCCAGGGACCTATTGCTGTAATTTGAAAGGCTGAGTCCCTTGATCCTGGCGGCTAATTTGTGTACATTGGTGGCAAATTTGGCATAATATCGTCAACTTGGCGACTTTTGACGAGTTTTAGAAAATTCTCAAATTTTGTAGATTGGCTGACAACTTCATGAGCTACGTGTTTTTTACAGAACTTTCCACAGGAGGTGTATCATCTGCCGAATCGAATACAGAACAAAATTTTTCTTCTCATTATATACATCTTTTAAGCTGTATTATAAAACAATTTTGGTAAAACATTTAAACTTTGGATATGAGACATCTGCGCATCGACGGCATAATCGCCCTTGTGGAATGACTGCCAGTGTTACGTCAAAATGTATCATCATCGATAACTCTGTTATTTTTGCTCCAATTTGGACGAAATAATCTGAATTATATTAATCTATCAAAACTGTATTATTAAAATAATTATTAAGATAAAAATATTTTTAAAATACTAATAAATAGTGAAATCTCTTAATAGGTAGCTTGTATTGTTGTCACATACAACACACATATACCTTTACAGATTCAAAATATACCAAAATGCTGATGTTTTACGTCAATCTATAACGAGCAACATAATTACTAACTATAGTTTCCTTCGTTTAGACGATAGCTCTCATTGTTTTAAAAATTATCAAAATGAACTTTCTGCATCATTGTCTGCTTGAATATAAACAAGAAATATTAATTATGCATAAAGCATTGATTATGAAACACTTTCCAACTGAAATTCAATTGTATTTAAAAATATCTAATATAATACATTCAGCGCTGATATTTATAAGATATGCCATTAAATAAAATGCAAAACAAATATTCTGAAATGGTTTATTTTTATTTCATACAGCTACTCAACGCTACCCGAAAATGATGGATTCGCAGACGTGGGAAAGTGGCTTAAGGCATAAAATTCAATGTTTCATATATCGGTAAATATTTATCGTAGAAGAATTTAACTTATCTGGTTTAGACATTAATGCAAGAAGAAATTTTTAGTGATTGGAAAATTTTGGATTGAGGGATTATATAAAAAGTTAAATTTCGTATATTTTAGACAAACACGTTTCTCGAATCTACGATTAAAGGTTAAAAAAATTAAGGACATTACATAACATTCCGGGTCATTGTGTAGAAAATATACGTTTATATATAACATTACGAACTTATAAAGAGTCCCCACGCATTCGCAAGATAAATGAGGAAATCTAAGTAAGCAACATAAAGGAGTCAAATTTTAGCAATCCTCTAAATTAAAACCTTAACTGACGAAGCTCCAGTATTAATTATATCCCCTTGACCGCATTTCAAGTATAAAAGCAAATTACTTATTTTGAAACAGTCTTTCAATAAATACGACTTATTCTATTTCCTCAGATACCCGAAACACAATAATGTCCCACTCTCTTTCGAAACCATCTTTTATTATTTTCACTACAAATATTTTACGAGAAACATGACCTCAATTTAGACCCATCCCGGCAAAACATTAATTATCTTCATCGAAGCCATTTTACTTCCGACTGTAGCGAGAGGCGACACCACCCAATAAGAGTTCTACAGCATATTTACTGTATACAACACCCCAAAGGTAACGTTCTGGAACAATGACCCTGTATTTGCAAGTATACAAACAATGGTGCACGAGTTAAAAACTCTACAAACCACTGTAGTGCTCTGTTGGATTTCGTTCTTCATAAAAAAGAACGTGTCTACAGAGTTTTTTAATGTATTTTTTTCCATAATAGAGTTGGGTAATTCGATTTCGTTTTGTCTTCTGAGGTTCAAATTCTATGAGGGATCAATTGAATTTGATTCAGCAGACTGTTCTTTCATGTTGGAACAAAAGTAAACAATGTAAATAATTTCCTTATATTATTATATTGATACAAGGGATTGGATATAAATGTCTTAAACCTTTAAAAATTTTACTCAAAAGTCACTTGCCTGCTTTTGTATTAAGGTATCGAAATACTTCTTTTGTCTACTTTGTATCATTTAATCAGCGCGTTATGTTGAATTAATAATTGCAAAAGAAATTAAATCAGTACAACTCAATAACTTTCGACTACTTTTACTAAAACATGAAAAATGCTTAGCAATTTTGATGGAGGACATAAACTATATTAAGAGAATGTGCTATTGCCTTCAAAAACAACTACAAGAAAAAACAGTTCATTACACCTGAAAAACAATAAATTGAAGATATATGTGCCTATATGATAGGTATCCAAAAATATGAAAGTATATCTCTGAAATTGTTTATTATATAAACTTCTAGTTTGTGCCATTGCAGAGAAATTCTTTCAAAGATTTTTAAATCGCTCACGTGTATATGCTAACGGGTATCTGTTCATATCATGAGCCAGCTATTGACCATAGAGGAGCTTAGTAACAGATTTAACACCACTGAATTAATTTTCTGTGGAACTATTAAAAAAAACTTTGTCTACTAGATCAAGATAAATGAATTTTAGTACCCAAAAGCTCGCAGGACAGACATTGTGGTTGCAGTTAGACCGAGCATGATTCAAGTAACGCGAAATAGCGTCTACTTTCGTCGAGTATTTTGATTATTAATTTATAATCTGGACGTTTTTTGGGCCACCGAGGGTGCCAACACGAAAATACAGTAAAACAATTACAGTTAGACAGCAAACTTTGTCAGTTTTCATTTATAATGGTATAAACCAAAAATGTCTACAATAGATACTTTATGAAATATAATTTCATTATATTTTAACTTTCACCACGACAACCAGTGTTTAATTTCAGAAGAACAGAATTATTCAGATGTATATGATTTATATCATATCAGACAATTTTGAATTAAAAATTAATTTATATTACATAAAATTAGTTACATTACAAGACCATGAAAAATTCTTAGAACATGTGACAACATGTGACAACAAAGGAAATACTATAAATTAAAAAAAAACTATGTTGTTTTCCAATGACATAAATTGCTTATTAAATATGAGGAGCTTATTAAACAAGAATATATTCGCTAAAACATAACATTTTTTAAGAACAAGACTATTTGGATTGTTAAAATTTTGAAACAGTTGATTTTTAATTAAGTTCGAAATTAAATTAGACACAATTAATTACATTAATAAAATATTATAACCTATCATTTTACTTTATTAATTTGAATACAACTGAATTTTCTATGATTCTTAAATGGGAAAACAAAATTTTAATTAAAAATATTTTTCTTAAATACTTCTGATTTCATTCCAAGTTATCAAAAGGTATTTTTTCAACTGCGTTTATTTAGATAAATAGATTGTTGCATTTAATTAATTATTTAAATCATTTCAGTCTACGTACAAATCCGCTATTGACAACTTCCGCTAAAATATGACAAATTCATAGTACTGTGATGACTTAGTTCCACTTTTATTTCAATAATATGTAAGAGGTTTGTTTGTTTGCTTGTTTGTTTTAATTTTTAACACTTTACAACAAAGTTGAAAAGTGTTTATGACTTTGTTCATTCTGTCTGTCTGTCTGTCTGTCCGTTAGCACGATAACTGCCGTAAAAATGACTTAATCAAAATGAAATTTTAGTATGTTGTTCAAACGGTCTGTAGGACCTATGGGAATATAAATGAATCATATCACCCAATTAGTTTTGGATTGAACCCGGGTTGAAAAAATGAAATACAGTGAGCCCTAAGGGACCTTATTTTTCAAACATTTTTTAAGCGGATTTAAAATTCACAAATTGCTTCGAAATTTTTAGGTAATATTCAAATTGTTCAATAAAATATATAAAAAAAAATCAACGAAATATATTCAGTAGTTTTTTAAATAAAAATTAAAATAATAATAACACCTCTTATATGAAACGATCACGTGACCATGATATGAAAGTATCACGTGATCCACTTCAAAATGATATATGGCATCCATCTTGTCTCAAAATCGTGAGTTCTTTAAGTTCTTTTTATTTCATATTGAGTGTTGTATCCGTCCTAAAACCACTTTATTTCGGTTTAAATTCTGTGCATCTACATACTAAAACAACGCAATTGCAATATATATGAGTTTAAATGCTCATCCAAATGTGATTATTTCTACAACGAAGCCTATTTTTCACTTATGTAAAATGTAAACAGCAAAATATGTAGGATGAGTTGTATAGGAATTGCTGTATTTTTTTAACGCAAAAGAATTTAGCTCATGGAGTCTGCATATCTGATATGAAAGAAATATTCATTGACTTTACCGAGAGAAGGACGATTTTTTGCGATGAAGTTTTAAGCAAAGAGTTAAACTTCCTGTAGCTCCATGGTCTTAATTTTTAAATAAAATAAATTGTTATAGTATTGTGATGGATGACATGAATGGGAAATTATTTATGAATGAAATGCTCCTTTTTCAGAGAGAGCCAGGCGTGTTATTTTTTCTATCACGTCATTTGAATGAATTTCAGTTGTTTTCGATGAAGTTTTTAAATATAATAAATTATCGTGGTATTATGATAATTCTAAAATTATTACCGAGTAATATATCACATTTTAGAGATGTTTAAACCAGGCAATTTATATTTCAATATCATCATTTGAATGAAGTTCATTTTTTTTATCAATGTTAAAGTTTTCAAATACAATAAATCAATTTAGTATTGTCAGAAGTTTTAAAATATTACCGGGGAATGTATTGCATTTTAGACATGTTTAAATAAAATTGCATTGAAGTTGGAAAGTGGTTCATAATCAATGCTTTACGCATGATTGATCTTTCTTGTTTAAGGTTTTGTGTTAGAAATCAGTAGAAAATCACAACAGCTATTCCGTCAATCGCCATACTCATCGTGATATTTACATATAATTTAATGATTGTGAGGTCAAAAAAACCTTTCGATTATTATTTCCTTCATTTTGCATTATAGTTTATGTTTCTTTAAACAAACCACTCTAACTGGTTAGGTTGTTAGACCAATCGCCGAGCTAATTAACATGCGTTTCTGATCGTGGGAGATTCTGGGATGACTCTAGTAAGATTTCGACGTGAGTGGGCTGAAGTGAAGGAGAAGACACAAAGATAAATTTGGATGATTGCGGAATTTGGCTGGCAGCCTATTGGAAGGAAACCCACTTAGATACAACTATGACTGGAAGAGTCTAGTATCCTGGGTTTGCTAGCAATATGGTACGAGGTAAAAGAATACGCTTGATGAGGAATACCATTGGTAAGGGACACTGACTTTGTAAATCGTCTACGGAGTAACAATTATCACCAGGCTCTTTAAGTGTAGTATCTTGTATAATTGTAATTCATTCTGGACTAGTGCAATAATAATTATTGTCTATCTCGTCAGTTAGTTTAAACAGTCAGATGCTGTAATTTCTGTGTAGTTCACAATAAAAATAGTTTGATTTAAATCAGCGTGTCCTGTGTTATTGCCCTGGACCAAAAGGTCATGTACTTCCAGTAAAATGTAGGTTTGAGTTATTTACTTTGTTGACAGAGGTAAGTGCGGATAGGTAATCCTGCAAGATAAGTATACTCATTTATACAATAGAGTAACCAATAAGGACCAATGAAGGTAGATATTCCACATGTTACAATTTGGATCCAACGGCCCTACCGTGCTGAAAACACCGGTTCTCGTTAGATCACCGAAGTCAAGCAGCATCGGACGCGGTTAGTACTTGGGTGGGTGATCACCTGGGAACACCGCGTGCTGTTGGCACATTTGGGCGTAGTAGTCCGGTGGTTTGCGCGGGATTTGCACTCTGCCACAACTACCGCCGTGTTCATGCGTAGTACGAACACGTTGAAAATGTGGATCCGTAAGTCCTTCCGAGAGGTTGGTGGGAGGGGAAGGAGGGTATGGTCCCTGTGGATGCTTCCCCCACTGGGTTCCGGTCTAAATTGGGTGGCACTTCCCGACCGCCCAAACAGTTACCTTACACCTTCCTGGTAGGTCGGACGGTCTGGGTCTCAACAACAACATGTTACATTTGTGGATTGCTACATTTCTCTATGTACTTTGTGACATGAACTGTTTTACATTAGAACTGTCGAACTTAGTAGAAGGATTGACAGAGGATCGACCATGGCGACAGACAAACGGAAGAGATGACATTTCAGTATCAGAAAACACAAAGAACTGTATTCCAAAATTTATGGCGGACAATAAAGCACCAAACTCCCGGGCTTGTCAATTCAAACTGACTTCAAACAAATAGAGTCAGATCCAATCAGTGGCAAATGCTTGAGTCTATGAAAATGTAAATGTGGTGTAAAACCCATATATGATTTCTTAAAATTCTATATTTGGTTTGAAAAATTTATTAAATATATATATATTAAAACGTTTGGATATTGCATCTATTTCTCTAGAAAATTATTTAAAATTATGCAATATGAAATAAGAAAATAAGTTTCAGGCATACTGATATGGAAGGTAATATTTCTGCTTTCAGATTTGTTATGCAAGATAATACAATATTTTGTTGAATTAGCATCTAAATGTTTTAACTGTAAAATTCATTACATGCAATTTTTATTTTGAGGGAAATGCTTTTTCTTGTGAGTGTGGAGTTTTTTCTTGTAAGTCAAAACATAAAGCTAGCTTAACATAAAAAGAAATTTGGACAATTGAAATTTTTCTACGTAATGTAGCCTTTCCAAATGTAGCCTTGAGCAATTAAAATGCTACTAGTTTATCTTAAATTTCTTATTCATAATATGTGTTAAATCTTCAAACACATTAGTTTTAAAATTTTTAATACAACGAATTTTTATAGTAAAATACTCGTCTTTCGTTCCAAAACGGAACTGGTAATCCAACACTTGTTTTAATCCCACTAATGCCGAGCTATTACACCTTTTTTGTAATGTAAGACATTACTTTAACTTATTTAGAGCCTGATGTTCCAATTTAACTGCACCAGAAATTTGGTCATCTTCCAAATATCTAAGATTATAGTAAGTTTAATTGTTATAGAAGATAAAATATATAATGGTATGAGGAGTTACAACAAGATCGAAGCCCGTCAAGCAATAATAGCTTTTGCACTAAGAGTATGATTTCAAGTACACTCAATGCCTGGATGTCCCCGAAAATGTTTTCCATTTCATTTAAGACACAAAAATGCATTTTCAATTGAATAGTCGGCTATATTTACTTTCTTTATATACATCATGTATAAGGAAAGTATGGTGACTGGGTCGAAAATTTGAATTCGAGTTTTCGACGAGAGAGCACGTTTTAAGCATCTCTGATCACGAATCAAACATTTTTGAAGTGATGTCTGTGTGAAAGTATATGTGTGTGTGTGTGTGAAAGAATATATATATATGTGTGTGTGTGTGTGTGTGTGTATTGGTGAGTCTGTGGAGACGATAACTGATGAACGAATGGACCGATTCGAACGAAATTTGGTACAAAAATCACAATCCACAAACACTGGAAGCTTATCGTTTTTATATGCAATCGAATGTTCAGAACCACCTTAAATTTTCGAATGAAATGTTGAAAAAATCGTCAAAAAATCAAAATCGCTAATATAGTTACGCAAATAGATATTTCATATGCAATTTTTCATTAGAAAACGATTGACATAAATTTTAGAATGGTAACATGAACCGTTCTCGAGATATTGCACATTTTTCAAAAAAATTATCAAAAGCTCATGTAAAATGAAAAAAAGAATATTTCCTATTGAGAAACATGCTCACTTTTCATATGTAATACCATGCGATAAATTTGGTGACATCATTCTCGTGGATCTAAGTCGTTCCATTCATGAAAAAAGATACTACTTTGAGTAATACTTTTGTATTTGAACGCCAATAGTCATTTATCTGATGTAAGAATAACTTATTTCTTCGTCCATAACGCTTGGCGAGATTTTGGCGACAAATTTGGTGGAATGTCGCCAATTTGGCGACTTTTTTAAATGTTGCTAAATTAACCAAAAACTCGCTAAATGGCTAAAAATGACGCTAAATCAATGACGACTCATTGATGATGACGATATGGAAAATGACAACTCATTGACAAAAATTCAATATCTTGGAAAGAATATAAATCACTACTATAAAAATAATCTATTTTTTTACAGTAAAAGTAGTAAATTCATTGCATCATATAAGGAAAGTCATGTGCTGCCTAAATCAGATTTTTTCATAGTAAAAATAACATCCAATATCCCGCATTCTATTCCCAAAGGAAATTCAGGAGTTAAACTCTTGTATCCAGGTCTGTACCCAGTTATTACAAACTGGCTGTTACACCACGTCAGCAATGGAAGAAATCACTTTGAACTTTTACAGCCTGATCATCTATCTTAACTGCATCAGAAACTTGGTCATCCTTCCAAAACCTAAGATAAAAACAAGTTTCTTCCTATATCAGTTAAAGGTTATTTAACACTGATGCGTTACAGCAAGAGCGAAGCCGATCAGCATATGGTAGTTGTTACACTAAGAGCATAATTTCAAGTAAACACAATGTTTGAGTATCCTAATTTTTTTCGCTTTCATATAAGAAACAAAATAATTTTCTGAATTAAATTGTCAGCCATTTTCTTCATAGAAAACCTCACCCAACAAATCATATTTCATTTCCAGAGGGAATAGAAAACCAAATACTAGTGCCCAGTTATGCCAAGCTAATTGTTGCCCAACTTTGGAAATAAAAGAAATTACTTTAAATTTTTTGCAGTCTAATATTCTATTTTATCTGCACCATGAACTTGGCCCTCCTTCTAATACCTACATATATGGCAAATTTACTTGTTATAGCAGTTAAAAGATACCTAGTACTGATGAGTTAGTTGCAAGCTGATCGAAGCCGATCAGCATATTATAATTTTTGCACTAAGAGCATAATTTCAAGCAAATACAATACCTGAGTGTCTCTGAAAGTGTTTTCTTTTCATGTAAGTGACAGAAATTCTTTCTGAATTAAATTGTTTGCCATTTTCCTCATAAACAACTACACCCAACAAATCATATTACATTTCCAGACGGAATCTGAAATGAAACAATAATCTCCTGGTTTGTTCCCAATTATGCCAAGCTAACTGTTGAATCAGTTCTGCAATGAAAAAAAATTACTTTGAATTTTTTTACAGTCTGGTGTTCTATTTTAACTGCACCAGGAACACACCCTTAAAATATGTAGGCTTATAGCAAGTTCACTTGTTATAGTAGTGTGGCGGTTGGTAGTCGCCGGGCTCCGAACCGGGGGCCCTTTGCTTACAAGACCGACATTATAATCATAGAGCAAAAGCTAGCTTCTCCTCCGTTCTTATAATTCGGGTACAGATTCCAAGCATCTTTGATCAGATGTCTTTGCTGCTGCACACTCCCTCACCTGATGAGAGGCCCCAGTCGAAATTCGGCGAGGAGGGGGGCCGCTGAGGAAACCTCCGCGTGTCCCCATCCGATAACTCAGTTGAGGGCAGAAGGCCGGGAGGCGTGTCGCCTCGGGCGTGACGTCAGTCGTGGTCAACCAGGAAGGGTGTGGCAAGGGTTTAGTGCCTTTAGAATTTATGAGATGGCCTAAAAATGATACCTCGGATACTCACAGAACGCATTTAGAAATGTTTAGGTTAATTCCGTAGTTATCTAGACGTTGGAATATTTGTTTTAGATGGAGCTCGTGCTCTTCTTCACTCTCAGGAAAAACCAAAATGTCATCTCAATAAGCAAAACAGAAATTTTGATCGCCTAGAATTTCATCTATGAAACGCTGAAAAGTTTGAGCTGCATTACATAATCCAAAATTAAAATAGGGAAATTCGTATAGACCAAATGGTGTCGTTTTTGCCGTTTTAGGAATGTCAGGTTCGTAAACTGGAATGGCTTGATATGCGCGAAAAATATCTAGTTTAGAAAATACTCGCTTGCCATTTAGAGCGTTCGAAAAACCTAAAATGTTCCTTATCGGGTAACGGTCAGACAATGACACCTAATTCAAACGACGATAATCTCCTACGCAGTGAATTTCGCCGGAGCCTTTAGGCACTACGTGGAGGGGCGACGCCAGTCCCGAGTCAGGACCGAACTCGGGACCTAGTGCTTACAAGACCGACATTATGATCATAGAGCAAAAGCTAGTTTCGGCTCCGTTCTTATAATTCGGGTACAGGTTCCAAGCATCTTTGATCAGATGTCTTTGCTGCCGCAGTAGTTAAAAGACATTTTGTACTGATGAGTTGCAATAAAATCGAAGCCGATCAGCATACGGTAGTTGTTGCACAAAGAATAGGATTTAGAGTAAACACAGTATCTGAGTGTCCCTGAAACACTTTCCATTTTATTTCACTGAAAAAAATTCCTTTCAATTGAATAATCACCCATTTTCTTCTTAGTAAAACCGCACCCAGCATCCGTATTCTAGTCTTTTTCATTGACAGCATGGAAATGCCACTAATATCAGCGGACATAATATTGAAAGGTGTCATAAATACCTGCATTTGTCTTCAATACTGCAAGGTTAGGAGAAAAATTATGTGCAATCATCTTTGTACATAATGATTTTTACGACGTATGTGCAAAGACATTTCACAGTTTTACTTCTTAATGACTCTTGAAACAAAAGCATAAGTTTTCATCAATCTTGCTCAGAACTGAAAAAGTGCGCGTTAATAGTTAAAAGTCTAATAATGATTCGTTGTGGGTACTTATTAGAAAATGTCCTTGAAATTTCAAACTTCCTCTGATGATTATCTTTAGATAAATATTCTCGGTTTTGGCGTATAAGTTAAAGTGAACTCATCACGGCAATTTTTTCCAATCACGAAACTTAAGATAAAAGTAACATGGTTTTCATCCACAACTTTTTATTTTGCAATGATTGCGATCAACTTCTTCTGATGTGAAATATCCTTATGAGCAATTTGTGAGTTTAACTGTATTTATCCTTATGAGTTTAACTGTATTTATTAATTTAAATACAGTTAAACTCATTTAATCACAGATGATTTCAATTCGGGTCATTTTCCTGAATCCTACTATTTCAGGATTATCAGGGAATTTTATGTTAATCTAATACTGCTGTTTGGATTACGCGATGTGGAAGAAAAACAAAAAGTGATTTTTAATGATTTTGACGGTTTTAAAACGTGATCATACGTCAAAATCTCTAATTCTAAAAATGTGAGGAAACAGTGTTTTCTTTATATAATTGAATCATAAAGTAAAAATGTAATATATTATCTGCAATACATGAATTTTATTGATATCATTTTTAATTAATCCCGATACTTGAGAAACCAGCTATATGACAAAAAAATTATCATGCGAGCAAGATGTAACAAGCAGGCCCATACCAGTATATCACATGGTATTAGTACTACTAAAATAGTTCTAAAAATTCTAATGTGTGCTGCACATGACTTTCCCTGCAGACTCATTAATCACGTTCTCTTTATTTCTTCGATTATTCATTAAATTGAGTTTAATTGCTTGTATTATTGTATGTTTATTTGCGTGTATTTTCGTTCAACATATCTGACGTGCTTGTTCTCGGCTCCTAAAGCACGTGGTCGGCACGCAGTTTCATCTTTCAGAATATTTTCACATATAAAATTATCATGTCATTATGTTACGTCGTCAAGTCATTTATGTAGTCTTCCTCGACGAACTTGTTTCCGGCTCCTAGTACCCATAGAAACCTGAAACTCTTCACGCAATTTCATCTCGCTGATAATTTTCATCTATCAAATTTTCACGTCATTGAGTTACGCTGTTAGATTATTTACGTACGTCATGACAATGTTTTTGTTCTTTTCATGCATTTTATTTGCGAATTATTGTTCAGTGTTTTCAGATGGAATGTTATTGTGGTTCTAATGCAAAGAGCAGGCTCATACCAGTATATTACATGCTACTAGTACCACTAAAATTGTTTAAAATATGCTTTGTGAATTTCATTGAAATGTATATGAAAATAGCATTTTGCATGCTATTTTATGAGCATATATAATGCTACATAGTGTACCCCATGTATAATACTACATAGGTTTATATGTTAATTACGTCAAAAAAAAAGAAGGGGGCGGATATAGAAAAGAAAACTTAAAATAGAAACGAAAACTAAGTACTAAAAAATAAATTATAAAAAAAAAGTTTTTAATGTTCTCCCCTATCCACATTGGAACATTAAAAAGTATGTAGAAAATAAATTTTAAGCACAAGCGGAATTGAACCTAATCTAGAATGTAGTCAGATTCGATTCAAATCTGTACTGAATATGTCTCATCATTATTCAAATTCCATATTATGCAAGACTGTTGAAACTACTTCATCTGTCTACATCCTCTTTTCACTTTGAACATTTTGCATAATGTCAATTTCAGATAATGATAAGATTTATAAAGTGCTAATTTGAATTGAATCTGCCTACACCCTCAATGTGGTTCAATTTCATATGTAATTAAAAAATATATTTTCTACTTTATCATGTGCCAGTGCTGTATAGGGGAGGGCTTTGAAAAACTTTTTTTCTCATAATTTGTTCACCAGAAATAACAACCCGTTTAGTTTTATACAACTATTTTAAATTACAGTTGTATATGGCGGTTACTATGTACTCATTTTAAAATTTAGTTTTTTAAAACGAATGATGTTTTACCCAGAAACGTCGCCTCTAACAGGGTATTGTACTTCTAATCATTTTGAAACTTAATCCCTATCTTCCGATTCTCATTTTCTATGCACAAACGCCTGCCCAATATGGCGGCTGACATCCGGCAGTCATTATCCTTTGTTTTGTTGAAATGGCTTTCCGGCCAAAAAAGGCTTTGACATTCAAATGAATAACGTTTCGTGGAATGTTTTCAATGCACTACCAACTGAATGATGTTACACTGTGGTCTCATTCTACTAAACTGGGGCTTAGAACTAACTCTCTATTTCGAATGTTGTCAAAGAGGTTGAAGCGTTTTGTTGGCGTCTGGCTCGGTGTGGTTTAGAAAACAAATGTCCGGCAATTGCGTCGGGCTGAAGTTTATTGACCTAATTTGATGGTAGTAAGTGAATTTGCTATGCAGCGTGTGATATCTTTCGCCAGCAACAGTGGTGGATTTTGAATATCCCGTCCTATAGCATCAAAATATGCGTTGAATCTGGCACAATTTGAATGATTGGTCGCAGATCCATATGTTCCAATTTAAGAATTACTTCAAATGAGACAGCCTTTAAGACTACAACAGTTTAGGTCATGTTACACGTTTTAGTAAAAAATCATAAAATTAAATTTTTTGACGGGCGTTCTACGTTGGAAGTTCCAATTAGTAAATTGTTACTTATTCAATTAGAGTTTCTATTGGCGGTTTTCTAATATTCAATATTAGCTGTGAAGAAATTGTCAAAGTTATAGGACTAAAACCTGTTTGACCCGATCAAAAAAAATGGGGAAAATATAGATTTTAGGTGTCCTATAAAAATTGAATTTCATTAGATAAAATTTCCGTTGTTATCCATTCCCGAATTAACCGCCAAAATAGTCCTTTATTTATTGATATATCGGATAATTTTGATCGTATAACAATAGAACTTTTTTTAACTATTGAAGGACAATATGTTTTAATAGATTTTCTTTTCAATGTAACCCGTATAAAATGTTGCAATTTATACTTTTTACTAAAAACATGTTCAAAATCGATCAATCATGTTTCCGTGATAAAAATCAATCAATCATTTTTACGTGATAAAAATCAATCAATCATTTTTGCATGATCAAAATCAATCAATCATTTTTGCATGATCAAAATCTATCAATCATTTTACATGATCAAAATCAATCAATCATGTTTACATAAAAAATCAGTCAATCAGTTTTACTAGATCAAAATTTGCATACATTGGATGTCTACATTAAAGCCTGTCTTAAATTAGAACCATGGATCTGAAGCAAATTGTCCAAAAATATTTAGTAGTCGTGCAATATTTTTTAAACACACTGTGTACGATATAAAGTGAAGGTTCGTGATCAATAACTCCTCATTCACATTTATCGCCTTATAACAATTCCGGGACTAGATGGAGCAATTTTCAGAAAGTATTATTTCATGCTTTTTAGGTATCAGGTAAAAAAAAATAAATGAAACCTCATAGTGATGACACAAAACTCTCCAAATAATGAGGTATTTTTATTAATAAGCAACATCTATGATTGGAGTATTAGTGGTAATTTCGGAGTGTTTCAAAAAATGTAAACATTTTGAATGCTTACACATCTGAAACTCATAGACAAAAATGTAAACAATTTTTTCTTGTTTGGAAATACGGTACAGATTATGAATTATTTCAATGTATATAATACTTTATAACATAGTTTAAAAGTGTTTATGACTTTGTTCATTCTGTCTGTCTGCATGCACGACCGTTAGCACAATAACTGCCGCAAAAATGACTTTATCAAAATGAAATTTTAGTATGTTGCTCAGACGGTCTGTGGGACCTATGGGAATATAAATGAATAATAATACCCACTTAGTTTTGGACTGGACCCGGGTTTAAAAATTGAAATACATTGAAACCTATCAAAATGAAATTTTAGTATGTTGTTCAGACGGTCTGTGGGACCTATGGGAATATAAATGGATAATAATACCCACTTAGTTTTGGACTGGACCCGGGTTGAAAAATTGAAATACATTGAAACGTATGTGACCTAATTTTTTAAACATTTATTAAGCAAATTTAAAATTCACAAATTGCTTCGAAACTTTTCAGAAATATTCAAATTATCCCATAAAAAATATGAAAAAAGTTTCAACAAAATATATTCGGTAGTTTTTTTAATAAAAATTAAAATAACAAGAAAGATCAACCATGCATAAAGCATTGATTATAAAACACCAACTCCAATGCAATTTTATTTAAACATCTCTGAAATGCGATACATTCCTCGGTAATATTTTAAAAATTATCACAATACTACATTAATTTATTATATTTGAAAAATTCCTCGGTAATATTTTAAAAATTATCACAATACTGCATTAATTTATTATATTTAAAAATTTAAATATTCATCGAAAAAAATGAACTTCATTGAAATGACGGCATTGAAATATAAATTGTCTGGTTTAAACATATCTAAAATGCGATACATTTCTCGGTAATATTTTTAAAATTATCATAATACTACAATAATTTATTGTATTTGAAAACTTCATCGAAAAGATGAAATTTATTCAAATGATGTCATCGGAATATTACACGCCTGGCTCTCTATAAAAGCAGCATTTCATTCATTAACATTTTTCCATTCATTTCATTTATCACAATACTATAATAATTTATTTTATTTAAAAACTTAAGACCATGGAGGTACAAGTAATTAAACTCTTTGCTTAAAACTTCATCGAAAAAATCGTCCTTCTCTCTGTAAAATCAATAAATATTTCATTCATATCAGCTATATTGCAGGCTCCATGAACTGAATAATTTTGCTTTAAAAAAATGCAGCAATCCTTATACAATTCGTTCTACATATTTTGCTGTTTACATTTTCCATAAATAAAAATAAGGCTTCGGTGTAGAAATAATTAAAGTTGGATGGTCATTTAAATTCAAATATATTGTAATTGCGTTGTTTCAGTATGTAGATGCACAGAATTTAAGCAAAAATAAAGCAGTTTTAGGACGGATACAACACTAAATATGAATTTAAAAGAACTTTAAAAATCACGATTTTGGCACAAGATGGATGCCATATTTTATTTTGAAGTGGGTCACCTGATCTCTTCATATAATGGTCACGTGATCACATCATATAAAAGGTGTAATTATTATTTTAATTTTCAGTTAAAAACTACTGAATGTATTTTGATGACATTTTTTTTATATATTTTATTGGATAATTTGAATATTTTCGAAGGAATTTGTGAATTTTAAATCCGCTTAAAAATGTTTGAAAAATTAGGTCCCCTAGGGTTCTCTATATTTCATTTTTTGAACCCGGATTCAATCCAAAACTAATAGGGTGATATTATTCATTCATATTTCCATAGGTCCCATAGACCGTCTGAAAAACATACTAAAATTTCATTTTGATAAAGTCAATTTTTACGGCAGTTATCGTGCTAACATACAGACAGGCAGACAGACAGAAAGATAGACAGACAGACATACAGACAAAATGAACAAAGTCGTAAACACTTTTCAACTTTGTTGTAAAGTGTTAATAATTACACCCATTTTATATAAAGAGATCACGTGACTCGCTTCAAAATTAAATATGGCATCCATGCTGTGTCAAAATCGTGATTTTTAAAGTTCTTTTTAATTTTTATTTAATGTTGTATTCGTCCTAAAACCGCTTTATTTTTGCTCAAAATCCTGTGTATCTACATTCTGAAATAACGCAATTACAATATATTTGAGTTTAAATGATTATCAAACTTTGATTATTTCTACAACGAAATCTAATTTTCACTAATGGAGAATGTAAACACCAAAAGATGTAGGATGAGTTGTATAAAAATTGCTGCATTTCTTTAACACAAAATTATTTAGCTCTTGAGTCTGCAATATAGCTTATATGAATGAAACATTAATTGATTTTACATAGAGAAGCAGACGATTTTTTCGATGAAGTTTTAATTATAGAGTTAGATTTCTTGTACCTCCATGGTTTTAAGTTTTCAAATAAAATAAATTATTGTAGTATTGTGATGAATGAAAGGAATGGAAAAAAGTTATGCATGAAATGCTGCTTTTATATAGAGAGACAGGCGATTTATATTTCGATGACCTCATTTGGATAAAGTTTATTTGTTTTCGATGAAGTTTTCGAATATAATAAATTATTATAATATTGTGATAATTTTAAAAATATTACCGCTGAATGTATCGTATTTTCGAGATGTTTAAACCACGTAATTTATATTTCAGTAATGTCATTTGAATAAAGTTCATTTTTTTTCAATGAAGTTTTCAGTTTTGAAATATAATAAATTAATGTAGTATTGTGATAAATTTAAATATATTACCGAGGAATGTATCGCATTTTAGAGATGCTTAAATAAAATTGCATTCCAGTTGGAAAGGTTTTTTTTATAAATGCTTTATGCTTGATTGATCTTTCTTGTTATATTTTGAATCTATTTTAAACTTCAAAAAAGTATCTGATCGTTAGAGATTTTTTTTAATGTTGCTTATTTTCGCTTGAAATATCTTCGATATTATATATAAAAGATAGATACAAATAAGCAGCAAAAATATGTATTAGGAAATGCAGTTTCTAAGTCTATAATCTGCGTTTAAAAAGTGCTTATAATTTTAATAATTGTCTTCTGTATTTAAAAACGTTTAATACTTTTCCTTTTCTCAAATTTATAAAAAACTTGTATTTCAAAAACTAAAATAGGTAACTATGAGCATTGAGCTAGAATTCTGAAGCCCTTTGAGAACCCTATAAGTGTATATAATTGGATTTTGTGTCGAACTCTTAGTTTTCGAAGTTTAGTGGTTATAATTTCGATATTTTAGTATTTTAACCAGTGTTTTCCAGTGAGTGGAAAAACTGTAACATTTTAAATGTCATTAGTGTTGCAGTTCAATACATTTATTCACCCTTTACAAAAATATTGGTGCACAAGCACGAGATATTTTATTTTGTTTAAAAAAATAAGATATAACAAAATAAAAGTAAACTGGGCTTGATTTGCATTAAATTGATTTGCATTTTAAATTGATTTGCATCCAAATTATGTTTGTATATGCCAAGCTCTTAATTTTAGTTTAGATATGTTTAATTTTTAATTTTTAGGAGAAATCCAATTCCTGGTTTCCCCAAACTTATTTCAGAGAGGACCAAGGTGGACTGGTTTATTGAGACACTCATGCAGCCGATCACTGACCTTTTTATTGCATGTTCATTGAAAAATTGTATATTTTTGATGGTGTTTAAATTAACCTGATAGGCTTATTATGGCGTAATATCGATGGTGCATGTGTCCGGTGTATCTATGCGTGCAAATGGTGCTGATGGTCGTGGATAAAAGAGAAATAAATTTTGGCTTAACTGTTATACTCCTACATATGGCGTGCTTAACTTGTATTCACTATTGATTCAGGAAAAGTGTCTTATGTTAATTTAACGTATAACTCTACAGAAGACATTATCGAATAGTGTATCGTTAAATTGAGTAAACTAGAATTATATAGCAATTGTCAATGAAATATCCATATATCAATTCAGAAGTACATAGCATTTGAATGACAATAATGATCCTTTTCAACAGTTTCCTTTAGGAAATCGTAAACCATAAATGCATTTATTTATAGGAACTTCAAATGTAAATATATTCGAATCGATTTCACTTATTCGCTTTATATGATATTACACATAAAACGATTCCTGAGAAATGCCATGTTACCTTTTGAACCCACAAGTACAGTCAGAATTATAACGGTCAAGGTCAGGTGAACCGTGAAACACTTTTGAACGCATTAAAGTTCTTGGGAGAATTATGTAGAAACATGCAGTGTTTTACAGTTTGTTGACATTGAAGCTTTTATGAGTGAGGATAGTGTTTTTATTGCAGGAGCATTTTCAGACCGGTTTCGTTCTTTGCAGCTCTTCACTATACAATAGTGGATACCCGCAATGCCAGCAAAAAATCTTGCTATGTTCTGCAATGTTTTCATTCCCTGTGAAGATTCACACTGTTTATCCAATGCCAGAAATGAAAGGTTATCCATTTCTCTTTTAGCCATCCAGCAGAGATACGAATTTACCACACGTTTGATTAAAAAGGTGGTTGGTCGCTGCAATAGCAGCTAATTTCATCATAGTATTTCAATTGGTCAACCTTCATAGTGACCTTGAATCCAATTTTAGTTAGATGAGCCCACAAATAGTTGTGACATATTACCAATCTAAAATCCGTTATAAAGTATCTTCTTCGAATTTTCAATAGAATTTGGCTAGTCAGTGATTGCTTTTAAAATTCTCCAACAGCTCATTCACAAGTTTTTCCAACTGCCCCACAAATTCAATCATACCACGAATCCAGCACGAAATACCATAAAAATTGATCTCCAACTACACAAAACTGTAGTTGAAACTGTTGAAGTTAATACTGACAGAATTTGCCTAAAGTGGCTTTGATGCAACCACTTTACACGTTTAATGTGTATATATTAGACGTTTAATTATGTGAGTATTATAATGTTTTTTTTATTTCTAATGGCAGAGAATAAGACATACATTATACAAACAGAACAAATATCCCGTACATATAACATGAACAATCAATATGTCAAACAAAGGCCAGAACCGAGATCCTGTCAGCCGTCATATGACGTTGCCCCTGCGCACCAGTGGGTGTCGGAACACACTGCGCCTAACATCACAACATCCATGTCCGCAGGTGGGACTCGAACCCACAACCCGGCAAATGAGCGATCACTAGGAAACGCCTGTCTTGACCGCTCGACCACCGCGTCGACAGTATTATAATGTAATTCAAGTAATTTTTTACATGTCAGTGTGATGCAAATGATACTATATCTGGGAGCAATTCGGGAGACTCAATATTCAAGAATGTTGTTGAGATCTTAAACTAAATCTAATACTTAACATTTGGTTCTCGAGGTAAAATCTAGTAAGGTATCGACTGGCGGGGGTGCCTTCTATCCCGGCTTTATTAAGATCTATCACTTTGTTTCGAAGTGAAGGGAAATATAATATTTCAGTTAATCTCATACATAGCTGAAGTGATGTAGGTGGTAGAAACTCTGGCAACACAGTTAGAAACAACAACGCCCAAGTGCTGTCATGAGATCACATTTTGTATAATACTCCGCAACTGAAACACGAGCATAAATATTGTGCAGATGTTCGACCCAAACAGGCCGACCTACCAAAATATGAAATATATCTATTTGAATGGCCGGAGCAGTGTCACCTAATTTAGATCGGAGCCCAATGAGGGCGGTATGCAGAGTGATTATACCTTACCACCAATATCTGGGAAATACTTACCTACCCACATATTTAACGTGTCCGTACGCCGCGAGAACACGGAGACAGTTTAAGAAGAGCCGGGATAGAATTTGGATCAACCGAATGCAATCTCCGTGCCTTAATCACTGAGCTCACCACCCCATGTAGTATAAATATTGTGCTATAGAGCAAATGGCATTGTTTATGCCCTCTTGAACTGTGCTTTCTAGAGAGAATGTAAGGTTATTCAAGTAATTCTTATCAGAGCATAAGTGATGTGTTTCTACTTTCCCGATCCTACTGATACATGAGAGATATTGTAATCCCAAAGGTACGTTACATAGATAAATACAGTGGTATTATTAAAACAATTCCCAGTGTAGTGACGTAACAATTTGCAGTGCATCATTCACATTTTTGTTCATTTCAGCAATTATGTTCGATAATAATTTTTAACCTAAATTATCTAATTTTAACCTAATTTATAATCTATATTATTTCAAGAAGAATGTTAACAAAATTAGTCTTCCCCAGAACAGATATGTCTGAAAATCAATAGAATTTTGGCGTTTATTGACTGAAATAGTCGTAATTTTTTCTAATCGCTCATGTTTTTAGAAATATTTCGCCTATAAATAGGCCGACACGAAGGGATATAGAGCTAGAACGAAACATCAAAGACATATAGACTTGGAGCGAGGTATACATATAGAGAAGGGGGGAAATTGAAAATAGACTTAGAGGGAAAGTGACACAGAGAAAAGCTTATACAGACACTTGAAAAGTGAAATACTCATAAAAGGCAGGTAGATAGGGGAGAGAGAGGGGAAGGGATGGAGGGGGTGAGAGGGGGAAGGGAGGGAGGAGGGGAGAGAGGGGAAGGGAGGAAAGAGAGGAGAGAGGGGAAAGGGGAGAGGGGCGATAGAGAGCGAGAGAGAGGCAGAGGGACGATGGAGGGCGAGAGAGAGGCAGAGGGAGAGAGAGAGGCAGAGAGGGAGATTCGGATTTATAAATGCTCAAATTGAGTAATTATATCCAAATCCAATGATTAGATTTTACAATTACCACACAAATGTTTTTCTTTTACATAAGCATACTATGTATTTTAGCGCAAATAATAGTAAAACAAAATTGAGACTATAGTGGAAATTTTAAGTCGTCCATATAATATTCTTTGAAGTTGATAAGACAAATAAAACTGATTAGATTTTCAAAGTTGATAAGACTTCATCTGAAGTTCTGTATATGGCTCTGGATATACACTTATTGGTCTTAATTGCTATAAAACAGTGACCAACAGTCCACGACTGTATGTAATATGAAAGTCGTACACGACGCTGCTTTTTCTAGTAATATTTTTTTATTCTTTACCTCTTTTGTCTGCATTGTGCTGCGTAGAATAGATTGCGTTGCACTTTATTAATTAATATCAAAAGCATATATTGTATAAAGAACCAATCATTGTCTTCATCTTCATAACTCAAGGCATTGAAAGAATGGGGTCAGAGTGGGCCAATCATACTGCGCAGATTTCTTATAGCGAACCGTTGTTGATTAGTGGTAATCTCAGTAGTTTAAGGTCATTTTGTGTTTAAAAATGATTTAAATATAAATAAAATCTTTAGAATCTTTCCATGGATCGCAAAATTTTGGTCCTTGGCCATTTGAAAGCAATAGATAAGTAACCCTGAACATGTGTTACAAGTGACGCTAATTAAAAATATCTTTAAAAACACTGGTTGTAATTTGAGGTGCTTGGTTGAATCTTTTAGGCGCTGCATCTAATGAGATGATGGCATACGAACTAATCATTTATCTATAATGTTCATATGTACATATCTAACATTCAAACAAAGTTGCTCATTGAAGCTTTTCGGAATGGTGTGTTGTCTTATTAAAATTTCGACATGTTGCATTATACATCTGTGCAA
Source organism: Amaurobius ferox (assembly GCA_951213105.1). Classification (NCBI taxonomy): domain Eukaryota; kingdom Metazoa; phylum Arthropoda; class Arachnida; order Araneae; family Amaurobiidae; genus Amaurobius; species Amaurobius ferox. Next base: position 101,586,903 of record OX578144.1, read on the forward strand.
TTTAAGAGCTTTTGTATTATCAGAAAACATACTTCACCTCTTGTTAGTGTTTTTTGTCTTCTGAAAGGTGTATTGAAAGTAACAGTAACATGGTAGTTTTTTAATTTAGTTGGTACGTGTAGGTTAGAGATCTGTCCGATCTGATGTTGTTCCTATATTAGTACGTAATGTAAAGTGAACTCTTACAAAAGGTTAAAATCATTTATGGAAAATATTAAAATATAGTGTACTGCTAATTTTCTAGCAAATTTAAAGTGAATTGGAGTAAAAGTGAGACTTTCTCTTCATGTACTCAAATTTGTTTTTTAATCCTCTGTTATTTTGACTCAATGAAACCTTAACAAAGGGTTACAATAATTCATGGAAAATATTAAAAATTATGTACAGCCAATTTCATAACAAACTTAGTGTGAATTGAGGTCACCGTTAAACTTTCACTTCGTGTACTCAAATTTTGTTTCTAATCCTATGTTATTATAACTCATTGAAGCACTGTCGTTACTTCATAAGTTCTTGAATAACGCCAAATTTTGTACGTTGTTGAGCAAATTTTTCTTAAATTTTATTCCTTTTCAAATTTTCAGGCCATTTTCACAAAATGAAGTAAAGTTTTATTTTTATCACAATCTGATCAATGAAAAAGAAAATTCAATGTCATCTGTACCAGACAATAAAATTTCTGGAAAATCTCAATGAATTACTTACAGTTATAAAAATTCAGAATGTAGAGTAGAACGTATTACCCGGTATTGCATGGCCCCCTACATAAGCATCCACTATATACTGTTACAGTTGCAGATAACAACACTCAATTTCCAAATTACCTGTTTTGAAATAAAATAATTTTTTCAACAGAAATAAATGAAAATACGAAAATACTTATAACCACAAAAAAGTTCGTTTAACCTCCGAAACATTACCATTTTAACGAATGTCCATCCAATTTAAATAAAATTTTAACACAATATTCATGATTTCAATGTAACACCAAATTAAAAAAAATAGAAAGATAGCTTTTAAAATTGCAAGGTAGAAAACTCAAAAAATAAACGCACTCAGCTATCCTCGACTATTTACTCCAGACAGAAAGTCTACCAACTGTTCTGTAGTTAAAGAAACAAAAGAAAAGAAAGTGTGGTTAAAGCCATAATTTCTCCTCAAGAGTTGGAGATATGTGGTGCAGTCGAGGGGGGGGGGGAACTCTATTAACAGAGCTTGCGACAGAGAACAAAGATATCAAATTTTATGCTTCACTTAAAACTATTTAACAATAATAAACTATTTAACAATAAATTAATAAATTATTTAATAATAAATTATTAATAAATTATTAAGAATTTGTTTGAATGCGATATATATGGTATTTTTAGCCAAACTGCAGAATTGTGCTGATCTTAGTTGTTTTGGACGCGATGATAAATATATCAGATAAAAAATGCAATTTTCGATGTATATTAAATTAATTAAATAAATGTGAAGAAATTTCTCTACGGATTGAGTTTAAACATCGTTGAAAAGAACGTTCTATGATATTACAGACTGTGTCAAGATAGAAACTCTGTGATCATAGTTTTGGTCACTGAGGATTCTTCAACAATAAAAAAGCGACTTGACTAATTTAGGAGGTTACTCCCGCTCCCTGGACCTTATTCCACTGGGACTCTCTGAGGATACATGGAAATATTGGTGTATAAAACAGCTGTAAAATCTCGATGCGAGAATTGTTATTGCTGAGGACAAGTTCAACACCACACCAGGAGTCTGCAAGAGGGTGGTATAGTCTTTCAATTGCCGGTATCGGCTGTGCAACAATGCCCTTGGATACCACTTTCAGTAGCTACTTTGAGTCTTTCTCTGATGCAAGTGGAAATGTGAAAATCCTAAATTAGTTAAGTCTGTTCCTTTCCCACTGTTGGAGAAGCAACGTGGATATGTAAATTTACTCTTTTCTGGCATTATTAGTTTAATGTGGCACTGTGCGTTTAATTCGACACTATGAGTTTAATGTAACCTAAATATAATTTTAGAACCATCTCTCAAAAAATTACTTAGCTATAGATCAAAATATAGACTTCCCCTTTTATATAGCAAAATGAAAATTATTGAAGCTATAGATATAGATCTTGATAAATGTATTTATAAACTTTTAGGTAAATGCCACTGTCCTATTGAAGCTTTTAAGGGCTGGCAAATGCACGTCACTTGGCATATTAAACAAATGCTTAATAATTTACCTATCATATCATATAGACATAATTATAAAGATATATTAAAAGAGATAAAATTACCACTAGATAACTTTGTAATCACTTATGTAGATAAAGCAGCTAGTAACTATGCGTTTATTTCCAAAAATATTTATTTGGAAGCACTTAATGAACAACTTAATACAGCAGTTTCTTTAACTCCACAGGCAAACTATTCTCTGAAAAACTTATTGCGTACTAAAAGCTACTTAAACTAAAACAAAGTATAAATTATCCTTACATGGTACATATACCAAAATCCCATAAATCAGGTATTACATTCATAACTGTGACTATTGAGTTTAATTCATATAAAAATGCAGCGGATAAAAAAACTTCTATCTATTCTAAATCAACTATATGATCATTTCACTCAACAGAGAACTCATATTATCAGAAAATAATTTAGATCTGGTGGAAAACTTAAAACAACTACCAAGCATTTACGATATAAAAACATATGATTTTAAAGACCTATTGAATAATATCGACATACACGATTTATATAAAGTCTTAATAAATTTATATGAACAATATTCTAAATCCACAAACCTCACAGTATCAAAATTTACCCTATTAAAATTAATAATATACGACGAATATTTATCTCAGGGAACTAGCATTTACAAATTAAAACAGGAAATTCCACAGGGACGAAGCTCATCCATCATTATAGTCAGCTTATATCTACATTATTATGAAATTAAGCACAACTTCCAAAGTCATATCATGTATCGATTGATTGATGATTTCATTACTATCAAGATTACTAAAGATGCACCAAATTTAACGTTTCAATTTTATCCTCCCAATCTAGAATTTATTGAAAATGTTTACTCTTCACCATAGCTCAACTACCTTGAAGTTAGTTTACTAATACAAAATGAAAATAATCTTAAATTTAAGATTTTTGACAAAACTGCTTCATATAATTTCAAAGTCAACAAAATTCAACATTTTCAGCAAACCTCTTAAAATCTGTGTTTAAAAATATAATTGATAATCAGTTAATACGAATAAAACAGTTAAGTTAACCATGTTACTTTGAAGACTCATCAAAAATCACTACCCTCTCAATCTTATTTTTCTTTCCTTATATATATAATGTATAAGGAAAGTATTGTGAAAGAGTCAAAAATTCGAATTCGAGTTTCCGACGGGAGAACACGTTTCAAGCATCTCTGATCACGATTCGAACATTTTTGAGGTGATGTCTGTGTGTGTATGTGTGTGAAAGTATGTGTGTGTGTATGCGTGTGCCAGTGAGACTGTGGAGACGATATTTAACGAACAAATGGAACGATTCGAATGATATTTGGTACAAAAATCACAATCCGTGAATACTGGAATACTATTGTTTTAAAACACAATCGGATGTTCAGAATCTACCTAAATTTTCCAGTGAAATTTTGACAAAATCATCAAAAAATCAAAACTTTTAATGAAGTTACGCAAATATACATTTCTTATGTAGTTTTTCCTTAGAAAACGATTGACATAAATTTTAGAACGCTAGCATGAACCATTCTCGAGATATTTCACATTTTTGAAATAAATTTATCAAAAAATCCTATAAATGAAAAAAAACTGTTAAGAAACATGTTCACTTTTCATATGTAATATCATGCAATAAATTTGGTGACATCATTCTTGTGGATCTAACTCGTTCCACTCACGAGAAAGGATACTTTTGAGTAATACTTTTTTATTTGAACGCCAATAGTCATTTATCTACTGTAAGAATAACTTATTTCTGTCCATAACGCTTTACCAGATTTTTGCGACGAATTTATCGGAATGTTGCCAACTTGGCGACATTTTTAAATGTAGCCAAATTAACGAAAATCTCGCCAAATTGTTAAAAATGACGCTAAATCAAAGAAAATGACGACTAATTAAAGAAAATTCAATGTCTTGGAAAGAATATAAGTATCTACTATACGAATAACATTTTTTTAAAATGTAAAAGTAGTAAATTTATTGCATTATATAAGGAAAGTCATGTGCTGCCCACATCAGATTTTTTTTCCTTTATAAAAACCCATTTTAAATTTAAATTCCAAACCTCAATTCAAATTTGCTCAATTTACAGCATCATATTGATATGTCAGTCTCAACATATTTTGAATTACCCAATGTACTATTCATCAAGAAGTTACACTATGTGATACACATTATCTACCAGCATGTGGTCCTTTTTGGGAATAATTTAATAGATTTATATACTAAAAAAATAAAATTTAATTCAGTTTCAAATCTTTTTAGGAGTAACTATTCAAAAATAAAAAAAATATTTCAATTAAATTTATGGAATTTTGATGATTCAACACATTTCTTTCAACATGGTGCATTATTTGACTGTAAACCATTTTGAGTTAGTTCCAGATTCAACATCATGTTATTTTTGTACCTACTTCAGGCGACCAGAGTAACACATTTTATTATTTTATACATATTCAATTTGAATTTTATGATTATAATATTAAATCATACCATTGATCAGGCTTAAGAATTTAGTTGTATCTACTTTATTGTCACTTCTTATCCAATTTCTCCTTTCTTCTACGTCGCGCCATCTGCATAAAGTTTGTAATAAATATTACTGTTATGCACACAGATACGTAGAACTTCAATATTTGCGTACCAGGTATGGTCTTTGAGAACGTACGCGTTTTCGGAAGTACTTTCCAATTTGTTTTCATATTATTTTAATTTATTGCATTTATTTTGAGTGTGATAATCTCACAGTCCTTGGGTACCAATAAAGGTCTAGCTCTTTTTGTCGATATATTCAGCTCTTTCACTGACAAATGCTACTTTTCACTCAATCTTACAAATGAAACAATTTATTACGAAATATATATATATATATATATATATATATATATATATATATATATAACTATTAACCTCATCTAAAACAATCTACTGAAAATATACCCAAAGGCGCTAAGCTGCTCAAACAAGTACATTTATATACTTTTTTTTAACAAGAACCAAACGTTTAAATAGCAGTGCAGAAAATCGTTTTTTAAGTGATCTGGGCTATCTAAATGAAGCAATTGCAATAAGTTACCCTCTACGTTTTCTTAGTGACGTATTATGTAAATTTTTCAGCATAACCGTAACTGAGAGTTACAACTTGTATTTAAATGGGAGTACACTTTCGGTCTGATCTGAAGATGCGCAGCATTGCGGATGTCATTGTTTAACAGTCTGATGTGTTCAATTTGTACAAAGTATGTGTCTATTACTTTTTGGAGGTTAGAGTGGTGAAGTGTATGCGGGGCTTGTTTATCTTGCTATTGGTGTTTATCTTTGTATTGGTGTAAGATATTTGATATTTACAATGTATTTTGAATTTCTGTTTGGATGTTGTAAATCTCGTTGTTTAGGATTAGGTGTAAAGTCAGTATTGGTCTTTCAACTTTTATACATTTTTAGTTTTAGTTTCTGTACTAGATTTGCGACATTGTATCCGCTTCCGGGAGTGTCGTCATGGCATGACGCTGGCTAAACCGGGAAGTGGGGGTCACAATCCCTCCCAGCGAAATTTTGATACATTGTCATTCTTCAATTTTCTATTTCCTTTGTGGTATATATATATATAAATATATATATATATATATATATATATATATATATATATATATATATATATATATATATATATATATATATATATATATATATATATATATACACATATATATATGTATATATATGTATATAAGAACATTAAAAATTAATGGTATTTAATCATATTGCATAACGATACATTTAAAGCTTCGTAAATCAAAGGCCGCTCAACATATATATATATATATATATATATATATACAGTGTGACAATTATTGAGCTTTATGAAACAAAAAATAAAATTTTCAAGAACTACTGAGTTCAAAAATTTTATGCAAATTTTTAAAGTAACTACAGGTATTCGGATTTAGTTTATGACATGTGTTCGATATGCTTGCCATCAATGGCTATGTTGTGGCGCAGACGAATAGAAAAATTCTGCAAAACTCGCTGAACTGCCAACACTCATCACAAACACTACCAGTTCTCTCGAACTTTTGAATCAAGTTTTTGATTGTTACAACACTTGGACCGCTTGTCTTCAGCTTGTACTCGGTCGCAAATTTCCTTTGAGCCGCAATCGGACTGTTATTGCTCGACTAGTAGGCCTTGACGATCGATATACGCTCAGAAACGCTGTATTTCCATATTTACACCTGAAAAATGAACAAGAACAATAATAAGAGTGTGCATGCTCAAAACAAATCCCAACATGCCTTGCATTCAACAGCCAAGTTTCAACTGAATTTCGCCAACGGTTCAAAAGTTATCAAGGTTTATTTTCATATAGCTCAATAATTATCACCCTGTATATATGTATATATATATATATATATATATATATAAATATATAAGGGATGAGGTTTTGCTACCATTTTAGTGTATGCTGACCAAAATATTTCATTTTGCAACTTGGTTTAAAATCGAAATCATGATGTTTTATTCTTCAAATTTGCTTATGCAGACAGTTTGCGGAACCAGAATAGAGATTCTTATTCATCGTTTTCATTGGAATGAAATTAAGTATTCTAATAAAATTATTCATAAAGCAATATCATAAAGAACTTTTTTAAAATTCCAACATTTTCAGTCGCGGGAAACGATATCTGCTAGTTGCATTATATTTTAGAAGCGAAACCAAAATTTTCTCATTCAACATAAAAAAATAAAGATTTTGCATATCTGGTTGCATGAATTTTGATTTGAACTGTATACATAATACTAACATTTCTGAGAGCAAATCCATAGAGATTCGTGAAAAGTAATAAGATAGGAAAGTGAATTTCTATGTTGTTTTCTCTTATTTCTTTTAAGAAAGAAATGTGAATGCATTTCTAAGAAATTCTGTCATTGATACAAAACAAAGAACATTTTTATCGAATTTGGATTCAAAACCGTTTTTGAAATATTCTTATCTGTTTCCTCGTTGCATTAATTTTTAGAGCTTTTCTTACAATTTTACATCCTATTTTCCCAACTCTTTGTTATTCTATTGTTACACACTAATTCTATTTTTACATACAAAGCACTTTTAATATTTTTTCAGAAAGATGATAAAATATATTTTCAAAATAAACACTTGCGAAAATGCGCATAATGTTTGTATATCAATGTAAATTGTTCAAATTTTTTTATAAAGTGCGTTATGTAAAGGTTTTGCATAATAAGTATATGTGGACGTTTATGCATACGTTATATAATACTTACAAAAATAAAATTGTGAATATTAATTCTATTTTTATATACAACGCACTTTTAATATTTTTTCAGAAAGATGATGAATTGTATTTTCAAAATAAACGCTTGCGAAAATGCGCATAATGTTTGTCAATCCATGTAAATTATTTATATTTTTTTATGAAGTGCGTTATAGAAAGATTTTGCAATTCTATAGTATGTGTGGACGTTTATGTATACGATATATAATATTAACAAAAATAAAATTATCAAAGTATTAATACAGAATAAGTGGAATAAAACAAAATATAATTCAACACATTGTATTAAGATGTAAAAAAAAATAACTTTTTACAATATTCGAAATAGAAGTAGCATTTTTCAGATTTATCGGAAAATGAGGGTATTTAAAAACTATCGTAAATGATTTGAATTCTATAAATTATCTGAAAAGAACGGTATTTTATATGTATTAAAAATGATATCCTATAACTTTTTCGTAAAAGTGATATTCTATAAATTATGCAAATAAGTATTCTATGAAATTATGCGAAAAAAATGTTCCATTAAATTATCGAAACAGAAATCCTAGAATTATCACAAAACGGGGTATTCTAAAAATAATCCCTAAAAATGGATATCCTATAAATTAACCGAAATAATTGTATTCTTTATCCAATGTAAAGTGGTATTCTATAAATTATATGTAAAAGGGGTATTGTGTAAATTATACGGAAAAATTATATTCTTAATATAGGAAAAATGGAGTATTTTATAAAAATATACAAAAAAAGTGTATTCTGTAAGCTATTCAATATAATATTATAGTATAAATCATGGGGAAAATGGGAATTCTATAAATTAACCTAAAAAGGGGTATATCTCTATATAATAAATAGCTGGTTACAGGCCCCGAAAAAATATATTTTTTTAATTCTCTGTTAAGGTTAAGGTCAAACCAAAAGCATTAAATTAATTGTAAGTTCAGTTTAATTAGAATAAATTTTTGTTACAATCGGATTAAAAATTTCTATTTATTATACAATTAAGTAACTATTTTATTTTCACTATTTTTACACTGTGCTCATTTATCTTCATAATCTAACCTTTCATTGATGAAAACGATGTTGCCACTTCGAAAGACGTAATGTTTAAATGATATATACAATTAAAAAATAAATGTATTTTTCTGAGATTCAATAGTGACGCAATCGTTTAGACTTTCGTTATCGTTAGCTATTGTTGTCGCTCGATTTTAAATGTCTTATTGCTGTAAATATATAATCGATATTGCTGTAAATATATAATCGATATTGCTGTAAATATGTCAGACCCTATTAACAATACTTTTGATTTACATATATATTCTGTATTGTGGAGAATGCAATTAATAAAAATCAAGTGTACAAATATTTTAAAAATATTTGAAACAAAAAGAAATGCAAAGAACTTCTCACTGTTAGGCCTATTCATTAATATAATCATACGATTACATCCAATTTCTATCGAAGTTTATTATTATAGCTTATTAATTAACACATATTTTCATTAACCTGATCCCTAAACGTTTTATAATATTTTCAGAACAATAGTCCACGTGACGCGCATTTCAAAATTGCAACTGCAATTGAAACGATCTTTACGACCTTTGACATTAAATATGTGTCAATACAGCGCTTCATTTAAAGTTCATGCGGACGTGAATAGTCTGCGGTTGTAATTCAAAGCGAACTTCCCTGCAGATGATAATGTGCTCTTGTTGCAATAAATGTTCTCTTTGTATTCATTTAATTTCGTTTCATTTCAGAAAATTTAGAATTAGTCTTATGTTTAATGTAAAAACATATACACAAATATAGTTTGGCAACAGTATTTTTTATTGCTGTTAAAAAATATTTGTTTTTTTTATCAAGTGCGTTTTGTAAAAACTTTCATATTAACAAATGGAATGATTCATAAAGCTTTAAACGTAGACCAATAATTTATTAAAACCAAATTAAATGATCAAATTAAATCAATTAAATGATCAAAGGTTTAATTAATTTCTAAATCAAGAATTTTGAAAATGAATTGAAATAACTAAAATGATCTATGAAAAAGATTGATTATATTTTTGTCAATCGGAGACGAAAAATCGCCAAGTCGCCAAGCTTTTGCTAAATTATTCTCCAAGTTCATTAAATGCATCACCAAGGGTTACAGACAAGCGGAGAGAAGAGCATAAAGTACGCCCGTCGTATGACGGATATCAGAATTTGCGAATCATTACTTCCATTTACCATTTATTAATTTGATGACATTTTTGTCGCTTTGACAACATTTAAAATAGCCAAGTTCGCGAGATCTCGATAAATTTCTCGCCAAGAATAACGGACGGACGGACTAAGAAATAGGTTATTTTATAGTCTACGTTTATGTTCTTAGATATTAAATGTCCATCAAATAGTCGTCATTTTTATCAATTTGGCGATATTTTCGTTAATTTGGTAACATTTAAAAAGTCGCCAAGTTGGCGACATTCCGCCAAAGTCTCGCTTAGCGTTATAGATGGAGAAATAAGTTATTTTTTATAGCAGATAAATGACTATTGGGGTCTAAATTCAAAAGTACTACGCAAAGTATCTGTTCTCATGAATGGAACGAGTTTGATCCACGAGAATATTGTTACCAGATTTATAGCATGATATTACTTATGAAAAGTGAACATATTGCACATTAGTTAATATATTTTTATCCTCTATGAATTTATGATAGTTTTTTTGAAAAATGGGCAATACCTCAAGAACAGTTCCTATTAGCGTTCTAAAATTTATGTCAATCGTTTTTTAATGAAAAATTACACAAGAAATTACTATTTACACAATTTTATAAATATTTTGTATTTTTAATGATTTTTTTAAAAATTTCACGCAAGAATTTAGGTGGGTTCTGAACATCCGATTGCATATAAAAAAAATCTGATGTGGACAACACATGACTTTCCTTATATAATGTAATGAATTTACTACTTTTCGACAGTTAGTCGTCATTTTCATTGATTTAGCGTCATTTCTATCCATTTGACGAGATTTTCGTTAATTTGGCAACATTTCAAAAAGTCGCCAAGTTGGCGACATTCCGCCAAATTCGTCGCCAAAATCTCGCCAAGCGTTATGGACGAAGAAATAACTTATTCTTACAGTAGATAAATGACTATTGACGTTCAAATACAAAAGTATTACTTAAAGTATCTTTTTGCATGAATGGAACGAGCTAGATCCACGAAAATGATGCCACCCAATTTATCGCATGGTATTACATATGAAAAGTGAACATGTTTCTCAATAGGAAATATTTTTTTATTTTATATGACTTTTTGATAATTTTTTTGAAAAATTTACAATATCTCGAGAACGGTTCATGTTAGTGCTCTAAAATTTATGTCAATCGTTTTTTAATGAAAAATTACATAAGAAATGTGTATTTGCGTAACTTTATTAGCGGTTTTGATTTTTTGACGATTTTTTCAAAATTTCATTCGAAAATTTAGGGGGTTCTGAACATTCGATTGCGTATAAAAACAATAGGCTTCCAGTGTTTACGGATTGCGATTTTTGTACCAAAATTTGTTCGAATCGGTCCATTCGTTCGTCAGTTATCGTCTCCACAGACTCACTGACACACACACACACACACACACACACACAGAGAGAGAGACATCACTTCAAAAATGTTTGATTCGTGATCAAGGATGCTTGAAACGTGCTCTCCCGTTGAAAACTCGAATTCGAATTTTTGACCCCGTCACAATACTTTCCTTATGCATTATGTATATAAGGAAAGTAACAATAGGTTTTCAGTATTCATAGATTGTAATTTTTGTACGAAATTCAGTTTAAATCGCACCATTCGATCGTAAGATATCGACTTCATAGACTCACACACACACACACACACACACACACACACACACACGCACACACACACACACACACACACTTTTCACATACATACACACTTTACACACACACACACACTTTACACACACATAAACACACACACTTTACACACACACACATACACACACACATACACACACACACTTTCACACACACACACTTTACACACACGCACACACACAATACACCTTTCTGGTAGGTCGGACTGTCTGATTCTCAACAACAACAACAACAACAACAACACACACAGAGAGAAAGAAAGAGAGAGAGAGACATCATCTTAAAAACATTTGATTCGTGCTCAAGGATGCTTGAAACGTGCTCTCCCGTCGAAAACTCGAATTCGAATTTCGAGTTTTCGACGGGTTATTCTTCGTGATAGATGAATGAGCAAGTAGATTTGAAATATGCAAAATTAGATAATTAATTAAATAAGTAATTAACGAAGTAGAAAATGAGGGAATTTCATTGAAGTCTTACTAAGACGCTAAGGAGGGAAACGCTTCACATTGGCAGATTTTATTACGAAAGTGAATCTTCCTACATATCAATCTTTCTCAACCTTAGCGAGAAAGCGGCTTAGTAAATAATTAAGTCGAAAGCCCGGCCCCAACGTATTTACTCGTAAATGCCTTTCCAATTTTGCTTAAGTTCATACATAAATTAACTTAAGCATTAATAATTAATCATGACGTAATCATAGTATTAGTCATTTATGTGGCACGTTGAAAAATCTAAAATTGCATTTGAATAAGTTATCTATCACTGTACTCATGAAATCTTGCAGCATATTGTTAATTTCCTCAGGCCAAAATCATTAAGTTAATTTCTGTTAATTTTCATTGTCATATTCCATTATGATGACCAAAAATTTATATTATTATTCAGTACAAAATTGATTACCTTTTTATTACATTCATGTCGGTTTGAAAACATTGAAACGGTATTGAAAAAAATATTTCTCCATTGTAATTCACCATAGAAGTCAACTGAACAGACTTATTCATATTAAAGTTTAAATGCAGCTTGGTCACTTATCTATTGGATACATCGCTGTTATATATAGGATACATAGCTTACTAATTGGATACATAGTTGTTATACATAGAATACGTAGCTTACTTAATGGATACATAGTTGTAGACGTTCTGGTTCTGGGCTTTTCGACATATTCACGAATATTATTTTTCTAAGAATTTTTGCACTATAAAATATTTATTCATAAAAAATTCCTAGAAAACTAAAACGACGAATTCCAGGAAAATCTCTCGCGGCAATGCGGCTGAGAAACGCTGCTACATATGATTTTGAGTAAAAGCAAATCCATCATTCTAAAAAAGAACAAAATATCTAATAAAACCTAATTAATGATAAAAAAAATACCAGCATGATGACTTTAAGACGATTTTAGAGAAAACAAGAAAGATCAATCATGCATAAAGCATTGATTATGAAGCACTTTCTAACTGAAATGCAATTTTATTCAAACATCTCAAAAATTCGATACATTCAGAGCTGATATATTTTAAATTATCAGAGTACTACAGTAATTTATTACATTTGAAAACTTAAAACTTCATCGAAAAAATGAACTTTATTCAAATGATGTCATCGGAATATAAATCGTCTGAGTCTCTAATTAAAGGTAATGAATATGCCATTCATGACACTTCCATTCCAGACTCCAGAGCTAAATAATTCTGCGTGGAAAAATTCAGCAATTCTTATACAACTCATCTTACAATCACTTTCATACATTATGCATCCATTAAAATTAGGCTTCGTTGTAGAAATAATCAAAGTTTGATAACCATTCAAACTCAGAAGTATTGTAATTGCGTTGGCACAGTGTATAGATCCACAGAAAATACGCAAAAAAAAGTTTCTATGCCGGATACAACATTAATATAAATTTAAACGAACTTTCAAAATCACGATTTTAACACTGGGGAAAGAGATGGATGCCATATTTCATTTGGAAGTGGGTCACATGATCTCTTTATATAATATGGGTAGAAAGCCCAGACCACACGACCAACCCGAAGGTTTATGGTAGCTGTTTGTGTGGCCGGTATATAATATGGGTGTAATTATTTTAATTTTTATTAAAGCAAACTACCGAACGTGTTTTACTGAAATTTTTTACATATTTTATGGGATAATTAAATATATTCTAAAATTTGCGAACTAATTTGCGAATTTTAATTTCTTAAAAAATGTTTGAAAAATTAGGTTCCATAGGTTTCAATGTATTCCACTTTTCCAACCCAGGTTTAATCCAAAACTAATTGGGTGATATTATTCATTTGCATTCCCACTTGTCCCACAGACCATCTCAACAACTTACAAAAATTTCATTTTGATAAAGTCATTTTTACGGCAGTTATTGTGTAAACGGACAGACAGACAGACAGAATGAACAAAGTCATTAACACTTTTGAACTATGTTGGAAGAATTTAAGAGAAAACTATATCTCCCAAAACGCATCCTGTGATCATCCAAAAGACAGTTTAATAACTATGATCTCAAATTGAAAAGTTCAAATAAATATTTAGTTAGGAAACGTATATTGAAAGGAAGACAACGGAATTCTAAAAGTGATTACCTTTATTCCAAAGTTAAACTTTGAAGATGGAGATCATGTTGATTAATTACCAAGAATAAATACATATTAAAACTAGTCCTCCGGTAATATTCTACGCAATCACGAGATTCGAGAAATGTTGGTGTAAAAGTATCAGTTACAAAATTCAAAATTTCCCCATGCCATCGGCTTCCCCAAGTTGTTGAGCGATATATAAAGATTATCCCTGTGATTATTTTAAAAGTATGTAGTAAAAATGAAAAATAATTTCTTATGTTGAACTCCAAAAATATTATTCAAAACTTCCTAACTGAAATTAAAAAGTACAAAAATGCAGAAATGCGTCTAAGGATGCCGTCTTGCAGCCACCTTACGCAGCCACCTTGCAGCCCACCGTTATTACGTATAATGTAATGCAAATTTACTTGTAATTATTTCAAATCTTATTGTGCACTCAGAATTTCTAAAATAGAAAAAAAAGTAAAAGACGAAGCTTTAATTCCAATTATAAGAAAAAGCGCTTGGCTTAAAAATGCGATCATTTTAGTATAAATTATTCCTCAGGACCGAGTATTTATCCCAAGTGACAAAGAAAAAAAAAGCTAGTTTTGGGAATTTGAGATTGATAATATCTATAAACTCCGTTTACCGGCCTACAAGCTTTATACTGAAATATAAAAAGAATCAATATTTTTTATTTTTTATCAATATATTTTTTATCAATATTTTTAAGAAAAATACACCACGTGACGATGCTAAAAGCGAAAATGCGAAAGGTGCCAGTCATCTGTTGCCACTCATAAGAGATAAAAGTGGAAAATTAACTGTTGCCCCTCGTGAGATATAAATAGCAATGTTGCCAATAGGTAGAAAAAGTTGGAAATAACCCTATGAATACTACTAGAAAAAGTAAAGGCCAGGAGTCAAAGGACTATGAAGAAGTGAATACAATATAATGCAAATACGAGAGAATGACAATGATAAGCTAATAAATAGAAACTTCAGAAGATATTTAAGAATATTCAGCCAATTTAAACTTTTTTACTATACCATTAACAAAATATACTGAATAGTTATTTAAATTAAAAGTATTTTTAATGCTTTTCATATGAAAATTATGGTATTTTTTTCAGATAATCTAAAAATTCTGAAATTTTGATTAGGAATTATACTTCTAAATTCTTCTTATACTTAATATATATTTCTGATGAATTATACTTCTAATTCAATTTCAATATTAAAAGTATATATATATATATATATATATATATATATATATATATATATATATATATATATATATATATATATATATAGGGATTGTTTACCAATTGGGAATTTCAATGTTGGTATTACTTTTAGTTACCTAAAACCTATAGGCAGAAAATTTTTTAACTATAACAGCTTCTGCCAAAATTTGAATTTGGAAGAGAAAGACCAATGTACTCGTCATGAATCCAGTTATTCAGATAGCGACCACGGACATGTAATCACGGGCGATCTAGGTGTCATAAATCTATATAAATAAAATTGAAAATCTGTCTGTCTGTCTGTCTGTCTGTCTCTCTGTCTGTTTGTCCCATCATCACGGGAGAACGGCTGAACCGAATTTGATGAAATTTTGTGGGTAGCCTAGAAATAGCCCCACTTAAAATTTGGTCCATGTTTGGAGTTTCCATAACCAGTGGTTCTCGAGATATTAGTGAAAAACGAATATTTCGTTTGTCTCATCATCACGAGAGAACGGCTGAATCGAATTTAATGAAATTTTGTGAGTAGCCTTAAAATAGGCCCCCATAAATTTTACCCAAGTTTCGAGTTTCTAATACCAGGGATTGTCGAGATATTAATGAAAAACGGAACTTTAACCTAGGAGATCTACTCTCTAACTCCGTGGTTTATCCAAACGGAAAGGATGAAAATCGTTTGTTTAAAACGTCAACGTGAATTAAAACTTCATTTCTGAGCTTAGTGCAGGATTTTTGAATTAATTAGTCACTATCTGAAAGCATGAATTGTTTGAAACATGAATTTTAATGGAAAATCTAACTCCATGGTCAAGCATTTACTAAACAATGGAAAGTATAAAGAAATCAAAATGGTTATTATTTTTGCATTTTATGGGGAAGAGATCAAAATGGTTATTTAATTTCGCAGTTTATGAGGAAGATTCTTTATTATATTATGTTGCTCAGCAACGCAATTAAATTAAATGTGTTTCTTAATATTTGTTATTATTTTTTCTATTTGAATAATAAATAAGTAGATGTATAAATATATTTTGTAAATGAACGGTTTGATTTTTCTTTTAATTATATTAATTACGGACTGTGTACATCACTTTCATTTGACGAAGAGTTTTTAAGCTTTTATATTGTGTTTAGCTAATAAACTCATATTGTGTTTACCAATAAACTCATTTATCCGATTGTTGAAACAGAAAAAGAGTAGAAAGGGTATATCTTCTAATACAATTTCAGTGTTTGCATTTAGTATATACAAACGGGATCAGGATGTTTTATTTTTCAGATCTGCAATTTCAGAGCTACGAATTTGTCGGAATATCGCTAACTTGGCAACTTTTCTTAAACTTTGCCAAATTGACGGAAATGTCGCCAAATTGCTGAAAACGACGCAAATCAATGAAATTAAATTCGTTTTTTTAGAAGACAGTACTGAAATGATGTTTCGGTAGCATTTGTAGGTCAGTCTATCCATCCTACTTAGTAACACATTTATCGAATTTTTAAAATATCACCAAGTTGATAAAAATGTTTGTGAATCTATAAAAATGTCATGAAATTCATAAAATTGCGCTTAATAAATGGAATTACTTGTGTTTTGTTAGGGGATAATATTATGATGATGTTTCGTCAATTTGTCGCAAAATGGGACTATCAGTTTTACAGTCCCACTTGACGATAAATTTGGCGATTTTTTACGTTATCGCTAAATGGAAGAAAATATCGCCAAACCCTTCATGGAGATAGCATTATTCAGACGATATGATTTCCATCAATTTATTTGAAGCAACTGATATCATGTCGTTTAGCAATGGATGTAAATCCAATGTGTTATGTGGCATATGATTTTAATTAAATCTTTTCCGATTTGAATAATAAAGATATGTATGTAAAATAAATTTCATTAGCATTGCATTTTTGACTGGAAAATATCGATTACGGTCTTCAGGTTACACATTATTATTATTGATATTTTCGGGGATTATTGATTCAGGGATTATTGATATTTTCAAATTATTATACCATTGTTTTATTATACCATTTGTATTATTATACCATTGTTTCACATATTGTACGTTGTGCGAGTAATCTTCTATAAATGCACGTGTTATCTTCTAATCTACGAGAATATAAGTAGTACAGGTATATAGGCATATATTTTGATATATATTGGCATATATTGGAATCAATTACGACCTTCTGGTATAAAGATTACGGGGATAATTGAAATTTTCAATTTATAATGTCATCTGTTTTATTTCGGCAAAGATTTTTTAGACTCATATTGTAATAAGGGTAATCTTCTACTAACATACAGGCATATTTTCAAATCTGCGACAATATAAGTAGTATGGGTATATATATATATATATATATATATATATATATATATATATATATATATTCCCATATAATTTTAGTTCTTTCATTCTGGCATATATTGGAATCAATTACGGGTTTATTGATATTTTCAATTTATACATGTATTCTACTAATACAGGTTATATCTTCTAATATTCGCGTATATAAGTAGTACGGGTCCTATACAATTTTAATGCTTTCATTTAGCATATATTGATTCAATTCTTTTTTTTTTTTGTAAATTTGCTTTCGAAAGGGGCCAGGATGTTTGATTCTGCAGATCTGCCCGTGACGATAATTTTGCATGATGAGAACAGATATTCATAAGCTTCTCTTTAGGAGCAATAAATTTAATATTTTAACATAATTTGCATATGAATCTGAATTATAAGTTTCTTTATATCTTATACTCCGTACGAAGAACGGGTATGCTGCTAGTACAAATATAAGAACAATTTTCGAAAAAGGCACAAAATTTAGATTTCAAGAATTTGATAAAGCCGTACTTTCTGTAGAAAGGGATGTGATAAAATCCATCTATAACACTGATGTTGAGTACAGTTTACCTACTGAGGTATTCAGTGAATGGAAAAGTAAAAAAATCTGATGTGGGCAGCACATGACTTTCCCTGCAGACTTATATTAACGCTCTCTTTATTTTAATTAAATGTATTTCACTTTTATTCAATTTTCGTTCTCATTCGGTAATTGGGCTTATTTTCAAAGGCGGTGTAGGGAAAGTACGAAAAACTAAAATATCTCGAGAACGGCTAGTCCTAGTGCAATGGGGTTGGTCTTATTCTTTTCTTCGTTAAAAATTACGCATTAAACGAGCATTTAATGGATATATTTGAGCATACGTAGCTTTTTAGTTCATATTTTGGCAATTTTAGCGGGCCATTCTGCAGAAAAAGGCAGGCTATTTTTTTCTGAATCATACCAAAATCTAATCAGCACCAAGGTGACCTATACGTGACTCATCTTCCGAATTTTGTGAAATTCGGTCTATTTGTTTTTCAGCTAGAGTGGATACAAGCTTTTGCGGGCCATTTCGCAAAAAAAGGCGGGTTCTTTTATTCCGAATCGTACCCAAAACTAATCAGCACCAGCCCCACCCACAAGTGACTTACCTACAAAATTTTGTGAAATTCGGTCCATTAGTTTTTTAGTTAGAGTGGATACAAAATCTGCACAGACAGACAGACAGACAGACACACAGACACACAGACAGACAGACATACAGACGGACAGACAGACAGACAGACAGACACACAGACACACACACAGACGTCACGCTAAAAATGGTTTTTTCGTATTCTAGAGGTCTCGAAACGTGTAGATTCGTCGAAAACTCGAGTTGCGATTTTCGGCATGATTCCAATACTTTCCCTATACATTACCATGTATTGCAGGAAAAGTAATAATGAATAAAATTTATTACTGGTATAACAGGTATAGAGATCATGGCGAATTATTGAAGTTTAACAAAAAAGAATTGGAAGCTTTACAAAATAGATTTGTTATCACTTATGTAGACAAGGTTACGGCTGATTATGCTTTAACTTGTAAAAAATACTATATGGAGTTGCTATTAAATTGTTGTAATGATGAGAAGATGTATCTGCAAGTCAATCAATCTAAAATAGAAATAGTAAATCGTATTGAGGCAATGTATAAACTTTCCGGTATTGGTATTGGTAACATTAAATTTCCTTATCTCACGCTCATACCCAAACTGCATAAAAATCTAGTTAAATTTCGTCCTGTAACTATAGGATATAAGTCATACTTAACCAATGCAAACAAAAGGTAACTCATGGTGCTCAGGCCAGTTATTGCTGATCTCAGAAACCAGGGATCTTATTTCATAAAAAAAAGTTTTGAAGCTATTAATAAATTAAAGAGCATACCGCATAATGTGGTGTATAAGAGCTATGATTTTAGCGATCTTTACAATAATATTGATATAAATGATTTGTTTAATATAGTGATTGAATTGTACAATACACACAAATTGTATTTATTGATGTCGCTGACAAGGTATACTGCATTGGTGAAACTGGTCCTTTTCGAAACTGTACTTTACAATGGTAAGGGTTATTACAAGCAGATTAAAGGTATCCCTATGTGGGAAGTTGTTCTTCTGTTCTTGCAGACATCTATCTCGACAAGTATGAAACTGGTACCCATATACGAAATGAAATGGTTTACATGAGATACGTCGATGACGTGATTTTGTGTTGTAATGCTGCAGATTTTAAAATGGATTTTCGTTTTTATCCACAAACTTTAAAACTTATAGAAACTCCTTGCAATTCGGATGAAAGTTTAAATTATTTAGACTTGTGTATAATTAAAGACAATGATAAAGCATGTTTCAGACTTTTTGATAAGAGAAAAAATTTTCCATTTAAAATAAATTTCATAACACATTGGTCAAGTAATTTACATAAAAATGTTTTTCGTAATATTATCATTAACCAATTGAATAGAAATAAACGTTTGAATAGTAGGGAAAGTGATCAAATACTATACGATACAGAGTTTATGGATGAAGCTGTAAAACATGGTTACCCCATGGGTTTTGTAATTAAAATAATTTCAGAATTCAATGGGCTAACTGTAACTGAATGTAAGGGCAGATATATAAACTGTTAAAACTTTGTATAAATAGTGTTGTCTCAAGTGAATTGGGTTCGGATATTGGTGACGTTGACTTCTGGTTGGAGTTTTGTACATCGGACATTTTTGGTAAGATTAGTTTTTGAATTTTGTAGAGACGGGTTATAGGGTAGTTTCTTTTGTTAAAGCATAGAGAAATTGAACTGGTTTTTCGTGTATCTTTCAATTTGAATATTTGTATTTTTGTGGGTTTTTGCTGTTCGGTATTGATGGTATTAAAGCCATTCCATGTATAAGTATCGGCTTCCGGGAGTGTCGCCATGGCATAAAGCATTTGCTCAACCGGAGAGTAGGGGTCACAACTCCCCCCGGCCACTTGTGATACTTTTCGTCTTTCGCATTCTTCTATTGCTTTTCAGTTTTTAGGTATTCCTTTTGGTAAATATATATATATATATATATATATATATATATATATGAATATATTTATATATATATATATATATATATATATATGTATATATATATATATATGTATATATATATATATATATATATATATATATATATATGTATATATATATATATATATATATATATATATGTATATATATATATATATATATATATATATATATGTATATATATATATATATATATATATATATATACATATAAATATATATATATATATATATATATATATAAATATATATATATGTATATATATATATATATATATATATATATATATATATAAATATATATATATGTATATATATATATATATATATATATATATATATATATATATATATATATATATATATATATATATATAAATTGAAAGATTTTAAGCGAAAATTACGCATAAACTACTACTGAATATAAAAAAAAACCCATTACTAGCATATCTGTTACAAATGAGTAACTATAGACCAAGACTAAGGATAAAGATAGAAGGTAACATATCACTACAATGGTAAAGGGGGATGAGAAGAATATTAGGATATAAAATTCACAAGTAAAAGTATATAAATATAAATATAAATAAAAATAAAAATAAAACACGGCAAAAATGAGAAAGAAATATATATATATATATATATATATATATATATATATATATATATATATATATATATATATATATATATATATATATATGTATATATATATATATATATATATATATATATATATATATGTATATATATATATATATATATATATATATATATATATATGTATATATATATATATATATATATATATATATATATATATATATATATATATATATATATATGTATATATATATATGGAGGGTATAAAGAAAAAATATTAGAATTAAATGAAATATTAGACACTGCCAAGTAATAGGACCGAATTTATTTTGCAAAAATTTAAGCAGCGTCATTTTCAAGTATCTCAAGTAATGGGTTTCCCGGGGAAACAAAGAAAGCCCCAAATGTAGATAGCAGCCGTGCAGATTGTGAATGGCATGGGATGTCATATTTTTGAAATGATACGTGGCGTGTGTAGTTGCAGTTGACAGAAGAGGTAGAAGGTTTGAGAAAGGGTTGACAATGTACCTTTATAATTCGTAATTTACGTTAATTGGTGTTTTATTTTATGATTTTATATAGGTTAAGATAAAACTTGTCGATTTTAATAAAAATATTAATGCGTTCCTTACACCTCCCGTTGAACAATTCTGAGTTAGAGCTTAGATTTCATGATCAAGTTATCTAAAGAAGGGCGGTAATCCCTCTTCCCAACCCCTCCCACGATATGTAAAATTTAAGTTATTTTATAAAATTACTAAATTAGTCATACTTTGAACTTTGAAATTACTAAAATTTCCAACTGAGGAACCTCCCCGTTCCAATTTATATTTTGCTAACTGTGTCGAAATGTTCCTTAGATAAAACCATCCTTTACTGTTAGTGTCACTGATTTTCCTAATGTAAGGGATCTGCTGTTGCTTGAAATGAAACCGTTACTCATAAATTCGTTATTTATACTCTGTTACAACCTATCTGAGTGCATGAGAAACAAGTTCTGAGCAAATATCACTATTCGTAAACGATTTACATTCTCACCAAGAAAGCCGCTTTTCTGCACACACAATATCTCGGTGTACACACCCTTTAAGTGAATACACTCAGTGTGTTACTATACTTTCCGGAAAACATATGAGTAGAGCAGTGTTTTTACTTTATTCTCTTTCAGGTTACTTCCTTGTAACTGGTTGTCTCATTATAATAAAATTATCTGTGCACATAACGCCCTCTTAATAAATATATTTAATCCATACACACCCTTGTGGCGGATATGCTCTTAAAACTGCAAAATATTGAAGTCACTCAAGGAGTAGCACATGCATTTGTAACATTTTGAGATACAGTAGGAAAAATCTAATGTCTATTATGTAGTAAGATGTTGTATGATATTGTCAAATCTAGTAAGATAGTAATCTGGTAAGATAGTAATCTAATAAGACACGTATCTAGTACTTTAGTAAGATCTAATGATATAGTAGTCTAGTAAGATCTAATGATATAGTAGTCTAGTAAGATAATTCCAAAAATATTTATAGTAATATAATCTAGTAAGACCTATTGTAAGATAATTATCTAGTAAGATCTATTGTAAGATAGTTATCTAGTAAGATATATTGTAAGATAGTTATCTAGTAAGATCTATTGTAAGATAGTTATATAGTAAGATCTAGTGATATAGTAGTTGAGTAAGATAATTCTAGAAATATTTATAGCAATATAATCTTGTAAGATCTACCTTAAGATAGTTATAGTAAGATCTATTGAAATATAGTTATCTAGTGATATCGATATTGATATAATAATCTATTAAGTATTAATAAGACATTTTCTCTTTATTTTCTTAATTTGAGATACATCGTATCAAATAACACATAAAATGGGTACTGAATTTGAAAAATATATTGCTGTATTAAAGTTACCTCCTTTTTCACTCTCTCCTTCCCTTGTTATGCAAGATTACAACTTAGATTGTTAAGTTGGTTTAAAGTTATTTTTAGTTTTCCATACTGTTGTATAGAGAAAACATTGTTCTAAACATTATCGAATTCCAGATTTTGACGGATAAGCACGGTTTAGGGCCTCGTGAACCCATTTCTAAAACACGTGTAAAAAAATCCTTCTATGAATGTATGTATGTGTATGCATGTGTATGCATCTATGTATGCACATGAAGTATGGACATGAGAAAGCAAGAACGAATGCACCTACTGTTTTAAATTGTATGTATAGATGCATTATATGGAAATCTAGAACAAGATGGAATATTTAGAAAGTCGCATGATTAGAACTCACATAAAGCATTATTTTTTATAAAAAATAATGGCAATCCCTTGAATAATGATGGCAGTATATAATATGTGGGAAGAGAGTGACGTCCATAGGTGTGTGGGGGCATGCATACCCCTCAAGTGGGATGGAGAGCCAAGCAAAACCGATTTTTTAGATAAGAGATGATATAAACGAACTACCCAAACCACACGACCTGCCGAAGGTGCAATTTTTGCGACTGGGAAGAATTTTACCAACATAAAAATGGCCAAACGGGCCACCAGGCCAGCCGGAAGACATCCGCAGGCAACAGACCCTCAGACGCTCACCCGGAAGCCCAGGTACCCACCCGACCCAAATCAACCATACAAGCGTGATACCACCAAAATGACAAACCGCTCATCCACACACAAATATATTAGAAGAGAAAACAAACGACTAGAAAACATCCGCCACAGAGCGGGAAACATGGCAAACAATACGAGGGACTTAAAATGAACATGTGATTTTTAAAGAAATAACAAGGAAAAAACAACAAAGTACAAAACAACTTAAGAGCGACAGCTTAAAATAGCGTAAAACAAAACTGAACAAAAGTAGGTAACATAACAACAGATAACAACTTAGTACATATTAAAGCAAAAGAAGGACCGAAAACAAACAGCAGAGCAAATTGAGGCAAAGAAAGGAAAAATCAACTAATGGAGGGGCGCCCGTGATAAATGTTTGTAAGGGGTCGACAATTTGTATGGGCGACCCTGGGGGAATTGATAAGTTGAACTATACCATGGGTGCTAATGGAATCAAAAAAGCTAACAAAGATAATAAAAATGTATCCAAAGCATTGACATCACTGAGCTGTTGCCAGCTTTGAAAATAATCCTTGAAATAATACTAATTTTTATAAAGTATTTTAAATGAAAGTTTTGTGCACTAAATCTAAAAAAAGGGGAAAAAACCACATTTCTTTAACTATGATAATGGATCATGATACAAGTGTGATTAGGCATCATGAAATATGAATGTACAAGAAAGTTTAGTGGAGACTCACAAGTCAGATTTTCTTATTACTATTATTTTTTAATGTGTGATGCTTATATGGAAATTCGCGTGTTTCACACATTACATTTCAACTATTCTTAAATGCGAGTTTATGTAACTGCAAATTAATTTAGACGCTATGAACAGATTTTCTCCACAATTCTTTCATCTTCATAAAAAGATATTCACGCTTCACGAACCAAGTGCTGCACGCGAAATAATCACTTGTGATTGCGTGTGCAGACAGAAAGATCATTCCAGTGACGCGACACACGTTTCGTCGTTGCTTCATGCTTTGTCAACATTCTGCTTTTTTGAATGCACGCTTTCGTAGAACATTCGAAGTAAAAAAAAAATTTGGTGCAGCAGAGTAAAAAAATTACGAGTTCATTCAGAGTTAAAACATGACTTACTCTATAGAGCATATAACTTTAATAAAAACATTAAGCGATTCTGATAATAATTACCCAAATTATAATTTTCTCCTATATACTTGGTGGGGGTGGCAGAAGGAACACGCAGGCATCTTTGATAAAAACAACAAGTTTAATCTTAAACTGTAGAAAATCATAAAAAACGCCTATTAACGTAATTTGCAAATAATAAATCAGAATGTACATGGTCAACCCTTTGTCCAACCTTTCTACCGTCGCCTGCAGCCACAAAACGCCATGTTCCAACTCGCGCTTCGCACTTCACATCTTTCAGAACCTGGTTGCCAGCTCCACCTGTTGTCATAGATCTGCGTGGCTGCTATTTAAATTTAGACTCTTCTTTTCCTGGGGAAGACACTGCTTGAAAAATAAGAAAATAAAATGTCGAGAATAGAAATTGTTAAACCTTACATACTCTCTGCCGCGATTTCTATATAAAGTTACATTCATGATACTGGAAAATATGGCGTAAAACATAACCCAATTTGAAATCTTTAATTCAGTTTTGAGTTATTTAGAATTCTCAATTCTTCAAAAGTAACTGGTTTTTATTAAAACTTTCCAACATAAAAGAAAAGTGTTTATGACTTCGGTCATTCTGCCTGTCTATCTGTCCGCACGATAACTGCCGTAAAAATGACTTTATCAAAATGAAATTTTAGTATGTTGTTAAGACATTCTGTGGGGCATATGGGAATGACAATGAATAATGTCAATAGTTTCGGATTTAACATGGGTTGAAAAACTGAAATACATTGACCACTATGGGACTCAATTTTTAAAATTCATAAATTGCTTTAAAAAATTTAGGAAATATTCAAATTATCACATAAAATATCTAAAAAAATTCTTCAAAATATGTTGTGTAGTTTTTAAATAAAAATTGAAATAGTAATTACACTTATGATATATGGTGGATGAAATAAGGTTTCTTATGTGACTTGTATTGTTTGTTCCTGGCCACACACTTAGCAACAGTAAGCCTTCAGGTCTGTCGTGTAGTCTGGATTTTCAACTTATGATATATGGAGAGATCACGTGACTTATTGCAAAATAAGATATGGCTTTATAGTTTTGTTATAGATGTTTAAAAATAGTTTAAATTTATCTTTAGTGTTGCATCTGTTATAAAACCTCTTTATTTTTGCATATTATTTGCGTATTTAAATTATGTGCCAACGCAACTACAATATTTTTTTAAATGATCACTAAACTTTGATTATTCCTACAACGAAGCCTAAATTTAATGCTAAGCTATGGCATGCAGAATCTAAACAAATCATACGATTGTAAAGTGGGTTGTATAAAAATTGCTGAATTATTTAGCTCTGGAGTTTGGAATATAAGTGACATGAATGAAATATTCATTAATTTTACATAGGGTGGCAGACTATTTATATTTCGATTACGTCATTTGAATAATGTTCATTTTGTGTAACTAACATTATCTTTTTCGATTAATTAAGTTTTCAAGTATAATAAAGTACTGTAGTACTGTGATAATTAAAAAAATATCAGCGCTGAATGTATCACATTTTATAGATGTTTAAATAAAATTGCACTTCAATTGGAAATTATTTTATAATTAATACTTTGTGCATGATTGATCTTTCTTGTTTAAAATACATCCGTCGCAGGGGTTTAATTTGGGGGTTCCAAAGGTGGCAAAGCAAATTAAAATCTGGCAATGGATTTTTCGTTATATTAGCTATCTAATTGATGTATGTGATTTGTTTCGATATGCGTTCTGTCCAACGTGGATGTTTAATTTGAGAGTTCCAATGAGGAGCAAAGATATTTGAAATCACCAGTTTAATTTTTACGTTATATCAGCCTTATTGCTTTAAAAATGGCAAGTTTCGATTATTTATCGTTCTTTGCCACTCATAAAAATTCACCGCTAAAAAAGTGACAGCTAATGAAAGCTGATTACTTCGTGTTCTTTTTATGACGTTTTCTAAATGTTTAATCTCAAAAAGTTAAATGTTAACCAATTTTATCACTTTTATTTTAATTTTAAAAGCTTCAATCTTTTGTATCCATTAAACCAATATTATTTATCAATTTCACAATAGAAACTGCGTTTTTTCTTCTATTGTCTAAAAGAAAATTGCTTTAAAAAGCTTCAAATTTTTTAACGTATAAGTGAGTTTCGTAAAATTTAAAAAACATCATAAGAATTTGGAAACATTTATTATATAACATTTTATTTTAAACAACCAGGAATAGCATTATGGGTATCAAACCATCCTTGAAATTATATTGTGCTGCATTTTCTATAAATTCTTCAATATATTTAGCAACAGATTAACTAAACAATTTTCTTATTGCTGCTGTCATATGCGAACGCAATCGTTGAAGAAATTTTAAAGCGGATTAAAATTTCAGACTTTGACATTTTGACGCATGTATTGCATTAAACTTCTTAAACACTCAAACTTCTTGCAGTTGTATTGTGTTTCTAATGGAACACCACAACAAAAGAGACTGTAAAACAACACTTAGACACGGTTCCATGGGTTCAACATCCGTTCGAAGCACCATCAAGAGAAAAATCTCTAAACTCCAATAACGGATCTCATTAACACTCCCATTGAAAAGAAAAATTCAATGTCCTTGAGGGACAGATATATCTCAAACAATTAAAATGGACGTGGACAACTGTAAAACTTCAATTTCGTTTTGTGTAGGACAGTACGTAATGTTGCCAAGGTTTGCTCTTGAATGGAAATGGTCAAGGTCTGAAAGTATAAAAGATTTATGACAGCAGGAATTTATGAGTATGATTTATAAGATGGGCCAAGTAAGGACGAAGCATTGTGGGGCCGTAATTTTACAATAGGGGTCGTATTGGAAAAGATTTCTTAGAGGCCAATCAAGGGCCAATCAATATAGGCTAAAATGTTTGTATTTAACGGATGTAAAGAGCTGTTGTTTCTCAGGCTGATTGAAAAGTATGAAACGCTATAAACACTAATTAGTAATATGGGGCGATAGCTATATCATTGGTACGACAAAACTAACCATATGAGACGTAAAATAGATTAGGGTTCAAATTAAATTTTGAGTTTAGAAAATTTAATGGGATCAATGCAAGGCGTATTTTACAGACTAATTATGTTAGACGTGTATGTCTAACCTATTCTAACGCGGCCTAACGTAAATGTATATCTACCATAGTCGAAAGTGGATAACACATGATTTTTTCCACACATGATAGAATTTTTTTAACACATGCTAGAATGAAATTATTACTTTCCTTATATACATAATGTATAAGGAAAGTATTGTGACGGGGTCGAAAATTCGAATTCGAGTTTTCGACGGGAGAGCACGTTTCAAGTATCCCTGATCACGAATCAAACATTTTTGAAGTGATGTCTGTGTGTGTGTATGTGTGTGTGTGTGTGTGTGTGTGTGTGTGTGTGTGTGTGTGTGTGTGAAAGTATGTGTGTGTGTGTGTGTGTCAGTGAGTCTGTGGAGACGATAACTGACGAACGAATGGACCGATTCGAACCAAATTTGGTACAAAAATCACAATCCGTAAACACTGGAAGCCTATTGTTTTTATACGTAATCGAATGTTCAGAACCTCCCTAAATTTTCGAATGAAATTTTGAAAAAATCGTCAAAAAATCAAAACCGCTAATAAAGTTACGCAAATAGACATTTCTTATGTAATTTTTCATTAGAAAACGATTGGCATAAATTTTAGAACGATAATATGAACCGTTCTCGAGATATTGTACATTTTTCAAAAAAATTATGAAAAAGTCGCATAAAAAAAAAATTCCTATTGAGAAACATGTTCACTTTTCATATGTAATACCATGCGATAAATAGAGTGACATCATTCTCGTGGATCTAGCTCGTTCCATTCATGAAAAAATATACTTTGAATAATACTTTTGTATTTGAACGCCAATAGTCATTTATCTGTTGTAAGAATAACTTTTTTCTTAGTGCATAACGCTTGGCGAGATTTTGGCGACGAATTTGGCGGAATGCCGCCAACTTGGCGACTTTTTTTAAATGTTGCCAAATTAATGAAAATCTCGCCAAATGGATAAAAATGATGCTAAATCAATGAAAATGACGACTAATTGTCGAAAATTCAATATCTTGGAAAGAATATTAGTATCTACTATAAGAAAATCCTATTGTTTTACTGTAAAAGTAGTAAATTCATTACATCATATAAGGAAAGTCATGTGTTGCCCACATCAGATTTTTTTTAATGTTATTTATTTCCATTATATAAAGCTTTATCGCACTTAATAAACATGAAATAAATACTTATTTTAAATTACATAGAATTTGCAGTTTTCATATAATTCCTTTCTCAATTTGGCGAGTTTGTGCGTTTTCAAATCGCACCTCGCTAACATCCCTAACAATGACACATTTTTAGAATGGTTAATTTTAGGGAAATGGGAGTGGTTCTATCAGCTTGACCCAGTATTTGGCAATTTGGCTAGAAAAGTCATACATCGAGTTTTGCATTGTAGAATTTTCTTCAGCTGAGGTTATAAATGGGGTAAGATTTAGCAGAATCAGAGATGAAAAAAAATTCATCCAACAATGAAAGTTTATTTTCTTTGAAGTTTTGAATATTCCATTCCATAATCAGAACAAATCGTGTTGAAGAAATGTTATATTTACTAATGTTAAATAGTATATTTGCTAACGTTAAATATTATATGTACTAATGTTAACTGTTATGTTTATTATTGAGTTTTGAACATTACATTTAATAATGAGGCCAAATCTCGTTAAAAAAAATTTATATTTACTGAGATATGTTATATTTACTAATATTAAATGTTATATTTACTAACGTTAAATACATGTACTTTTAAGTTTTTAACAAGATAAAATCACACTGAAGAAAGGAAGATATTTTCTTATTTTTAACAATTTTTCATAATTTCGCAATATGTTTTCACTGTTACTTAACACTTGCTTTACATTATACATTATAAATAAATATTTAGTTTTTGCTTTACATTAAATATTATATTTACTTTTAAATTTGAGCATAACTTCCAAGATAAAATCACATTGAAGTAGAGAAGATATTTTCTTATTTTTAACAATTTTTATATTTTTGCAATGTGTTTTCAAAGCTACTTATCACTTGCTTTACATTAAGTTGATACATGTGACTTCACTTTCGTTCAAGTTCAAGAGCGGTTTTCACTGATAGTTACCCATTCGTGCCTAATGTGTTAAAGAGCGTGACGGAATATTTGCGACGCATTTCATTGCGTTTAAATAATCGAAATATTACACGCAAGTGTCTTCGGAAAAGGATGACTAAGTTTTGTGTTTTAATACATTGTTGTGCTCGCAATGACGGGTTACCTGCATTCCCATTCTCCAGTGGCCTAGCAATATAAAAGAGAGGGTCATTCCTCCTAGGTCGAAAAATTGCATTTATAAAATGCAAATCGTCCTGTAAGAGACGTCCCACAAAAAATGGAAGACACTCCCAATTGTTAGTTCCTATAGAAGTTCGCAGGAATTGTGATTTATTGCAAGTTTCTTGCTGATATTGCAGATATCGGCTATTACATGCTGATGAGTGCATAATACGTACGAAATCGGGCTATGAATGCTGGTATCGGCAACGGTGGTGTTTTCCATATTTTGGGGAAAGCCCCTTATAGGCGGTTTTTGCGTTTTATGAACTTTGCCTTTACAGCGTCGTGTGGACTGAGCTAAATTGTATATAGATGTGTGTATATAGATGTGTATATTAATTGTATATAGTTGTATATATTTTGTGCCTGCTACGTGGAAGGACTGAAATTGTCAGTTCCCATAGAAGTTCGTAAAGATTGGGCATATAGCAAGTTTCATGTTACCATTACACATATCGGCTATTTCATGCTGACAAGCGCATAAAAACTGCAAAACCAGTCCCTGAATGCTGGTATGTACAATGAGAGTGTATTTCATAAATTTCATTTGTGTTTGGGTCCCAATAGCATAAACATAATGTAGAACTGTTGTTCTGCCTTTCATCTTCACTCGCATTCAATCAACGCCCCCCCCCCCTCTTTATGAGATTCTGCCTGCATCCATACCTTTCTTAGATGAGGAGTTTTCCTCATCTGATGATTTTTCTTCATCTGATGATTTTTTCTTCATCTTTCCTATATGAAATAAAAATATGTGAAAAAAAAGTCATATTAATCGCTAAAGTAGTAATTGTTATTTAATGTACATTTTTAATTCTATTGATTGAAAAATGGAATTAGGTTATAAAATGGAAACATGAAGTGAGATATTCAACTTGTTCTTTATATTTAGATATGTACGATGAGTGCATAAATGGAGCAAATTCTTTCATTATAACATTATTACCGGCCCGTGGTGGTTAATTTCAGAAAGGAAATGAGTTCAACATTTAGTTTACTATTCTTTTGGTAAGAAAAATAAAAATGAGTTGCGAACGGAAATTGTAAAAGGTTGCTAGGATATGTTAATTGCAAATGCAAGATAAATAACTTTGGAATGAACTATTTAAAAGTTTAATCTGCACATATTCACGTGTGCTGTTTAAGTTTTATTTTATATTTTTTAATTAAATAAAATTGAAAATTTGCATAAAAGTTAAAATAACTGTGGAAAAGAAATATGCCCTAGAGATTTAAATTGCAAACGCAAGATAAATATCATTTTAATTGAAATGTTTAAAGTTTTAAACAGTTCGTCTTAGTCTGCTTTAGAAATCATCAATGTATTCGAAAACAGATGAAAGCGAAATAAATCTATATAAATGCAATTTAAAAGCTGTTTGTGTGTGGATTTGTCTTATCATCACGGGAGAATGGATACATCGAATTTCATGAATTTTTGTGGATAGCCATGAAATAGCCCCACTTAAACTTTAATCCACATAGATTAAGAAAAATCTTTAATTGAGTAAGAAAACTTTTTACTTTAACCAATGTAGCTTAAGAAAAGCATGGTGATCATCATTTAATTACAAGTCTTGTTTTAACAGTAAATACATTGGCGGATTTCTTAGATACCAGAAAAGACATGTGGTTGGGTGTCAAATCATAGGTTTGTCGTAATTCCTAAAATTACTGAAGCATTTTTGTACCAAATTTTGGTGGAAAGTTTTACATATTATGTAAATGAGAACGCAGAAAAAAAAATTCTGATAAATGTATATAGTTTAGCTATAAAAACGAGGTTTTTTTTAAATCAAAATCGTTGGCCCTTCGTAATCCCAAAAACCGTTTTCATGATTTGAACCAAGTTTGAGTGATATACGGTATACATTACCTAAATGTGACCTCAAAAGAAAAATCAGGAAAATGTATAGTTTGAATGTAAAAGGAGATCTTGTCAGAATCAGTGATACTTCGTAATCTCAAAAACTTCTTAAGCGATTTGAATCAAATTTATATGATATATTGTGTACATTACCTAGATGTGAACTAACTCCGAAAGAAAAATCAAGAAAATGTATAAAGATTGGATATAAAAGGAGATCTTGTCAAAATCAGTGATTCTTCGTAATCTCAAAATTCCTTAAATAATTTGAACCAAGGTTAAATATTATACTGCGAGCATTGCCTAAATGTAGGCGCAGAAACAAAATAGGAAAATGTATATAGTTTAGCTATATACATTATGGGATCTAGTCAAAGGAGGGATTCTTCGTAATCTCAAAAATCGCTTTAGCGATTTGAACCAAGTTTGGATGATATAATGGGAAAGCTGTAAAAAAATCAGGAAAATCTATATTTTTCAGCTATAAAACAAGATATTGTCAAATCCTTCTTGTTATCCTTCTTAATCTAAAAAAATCTGATGTGGGCAACACGTGACTTTCCCTATATAATGCAATGAATTTAATACTTTTACAGTTTAAAAAAATGTTATTCTTATAGTAGATACTTATATTCTTTCCAAGATACTAGATTTTTTTCAATTAGTCGTCATTTTCATTGATTTAGCGGCATTTTTATCCATTTGGCGAGATTTTCGTTAATTTGGCAACAATTAAAAATGTCGCCAAGTTGGCGACATTCCGACAAATTCGTCGCCAAAATTTCGCTAAGCGTTATGGATAAAGAAATAATTTATTCTTACAGCAGATAAATAACTATTGGCGTTCAAATACAAAAGTATTACTTAAAGTATCTTTTTTCATGAATGGAACGAGCTAGATCCACGAGAATGATGTCACCAAATTTATCGCATGGTGTTACACATGAGAAATGAACATGCTTCTCAATAGGGAACATTTGTTTTTATTTTATATGACTTTTTGATAATTTATTTTTAAAAAGTGCAATATCTCAAGAATGGTTTATGTTAGCATTCTAAAATTTATGTCAATCGTTTTCTAATAAAAAATTATATAAGAAATGTCTATTTGTGTAACTTTATTAGCGGTTTTGATTTTTTGACGAATTTTTCAAAATTTCACTAGAAAATTTAGGGGGGTTCTGAACATTTGATTGCGTATAAAAACAATAGGCTTCCAGTGTTTACGGATTGTGATTTTTTTACTAAATTTCGTTCGATTCGGGCTGTTCGTTCGTCAGTTATCGTCACCACAGACTCACTGACACACACACACACACACACACACACACACACACATATTTTCACACACACACACACACATACTTTCACACACACACACACATACACACACACAGACATCACTTCAAAAATGTTTGATTCGTGATCAGGGATGCTTGAAACGTGCTCTCCCGTCGAAAACTCGAATTCGAATTTTCGACCCCGTCACAATACTTTCCTTATAAATTATGTATATAAGGAAAGTAAAAATCACCGAAGCAATTTGGAACCAATTTGGGTGATATACTGCGTACGTTGTGTAGAAATTAAATGTGAAAAACATATATAGTTTGGCTCAGAGGTTCAATGCCTACTTGTTTCGTGAGGAATGTCTCGGGATTTGTTCGATTATCCAGTTTTAAATAAAGTATATACGCAATGCATTCTTAATACAGCATTTAAATGCAGTACTTCAACTATTATATGCGACAAATATAGTCAATTAATAATTTTTAGAGCAATTTTTTTATATAAATAGACCAAATGTGGAATGAGATTATTCTGCTGTATAATGCTATGACGTAATTCACTATAGCTTATGCAAATTTCAAATTGAGATAACGAAGAAAGTATTACTGGAAGAGCAATAAAGGGCCATTTGTGGGGAAGAGTTTTACTTTTCTTTTCAAATGATATTTTTTTGGACATTCACAAGTTTGAGTTGCAGGCTGTCAATTGTGAATTTTGCGGATTAACCATTATTTGATTTCTGGAATAACCACTATTTATCCTGGATTAACCGTTACTTGATTAAACGAATTAATCTGTATCCGGAGAAAAAATGAAAGAATATCCCTGTCGTTTTATTATTTTCGCGCAGAAGCTGACAAATCATTTTAGATACCGTTGATGGCACAAAACATAATCAATTTTCCTCTTCAGTGACGTTTCTATCTGCAATCTTGTTCTCCGTAATTTCAAGACGTATGAGCATTAAACCGTATTAGAATTCATTCTGCCTTTGCAACATCCTAGAGAATTATTTCTTAATAATTTGTTTACAACGAAAGTAACATCCTCTCTTCAATGATTTCGAATTCCATTGCATTGACTTTAAAGAGCATGACACTAAGTGGATGATTAAGAATTAGTTTCAAAAATTTAAACATGTATTATGGAATAACTTTTGACATTTTACCCATGACTAAATATTTCTTATACTATATTCCATTTAAATTGTCCCAAAACTATATCCAGAAAATCAAGATATTATGCATACTTTTTTGATAATAAAATTGAAATATAATAGTGATGTACAAATAGCTTGAATTTTAACATCAACTCCATAGCATTAAAGCTGTGGAACTTTGCGGCTATTTTTCTTACAAATTCAAGATTAACGAAAATCCTTTTAAAATATAGTAATTGCATTAAAGCTTTTAGTAGTATTTTAGTGTATTAAATGGGTGGTTTCAAATTGCACATATGCAGTAGTGTCGCCAGAAAATAATTCCTGGGGGAATTTTGTGACAAATAATCCGTTTCCCGTTTACCGAAATATCATTTATCCAAACTGTGATAAGTTCCGATGGGTTTCTGGAGGGAGCAATGACCCTTAACCCCCCCCCCCTCCCCTTGGCAACGCCTCTGCACAGATGAATTATTGGATACGGCCACTATAATGTATGTCTTTCAATGCTAGTTAGTTGTCATTTTGAGAAGGACTGTGTATTTGCCAGGTCCTGTTTTTGTGCATTTAGCCACGGTCCATTGTTACATTGTTTTAGTCCTATATATCATTTATAAGTAACTCTTTGTATTTCTTTATGTATCGTTTATTTTGCAAAATAGAGATTAATATTATTATTGTTATTATTATTATTATTATTATTATTATTATTATTATTGTTATTGTTATTATTTACTTTTATTATCATCATTATTATCATTATTATTATTATTATTATTATTATTATTATTATTATTATTACAATCCTGTTTAGGAAAATGGTTGTTCGTAAGCTTATCAGTATTTAAATAGAAATAGTAAACAAAAGATTACAGATAGTCCTATATATCATTTATAAGTAACTCTTTGTATTTCTTTATGTATCGTTTATTTTGCAAAATAGAGATTATTATTATTATTGTTATTATTATTATTAATATTATTATTATTATTATTATTGTTATTATTGACATTTATTATCATCATTATTATTATCATTATTATTATTATTATTATTATTATTATTATTATTATTATTATTATTATTATTATTATTATTACAATCCTGTTTAGGAAAATGGTTGTTCGTAAGCTTATCAGTATTTAAATAGAAATAGTAAATAAAAGATTACATCATAGCCTGAAGTTATATCTAGAAATAAACTACTACCTCAATCATTTGTATTTAAAGACCAGCTCTTTATAGCAGAGTTTCCAAGACTTTGAACAAAACCTCACAACAGTAAAACAAAATTCTAAATGTCCCTCGATATTAAACAAAGAGTGCAAGGTGTATTTAAATATTCTCGTACGGAGAAGACAGTCCAACAATCACAGAAACTAAAGGCCATTCTTTTTCTACAAATTCCAGTTCTTTTACCTACACCTCCACTCCAACAAATCCTATTCACATTTTTTTCCGGCTAATTATGCGAGGTTACAGTAATTAATTATTCCGCCAATCCCTCAATTTCAGGCCCCTAAACGCACGCGCACGTTACAACAAAAGCTACAAGATTAACAAACGCCCGAATAAAAGACTCCAAGCAGCTACGTTAACATTCCCAATCAGCAACCGATTAACAAGTGTACGAAGCTTTGTTGAGGTACCGCGTTTGAGCTGCTCTGCTGCCACAACAAGAAACGGTTTAAGCTTTAGAATAAATGATATTTATTATTATGAAAATGAATATTGCTGTAGTTGGGTGTTAATGAGACACGGTAAATGGGCTTCTTTGTATACTTGTGAAGGCAAATAGGATGGAATAGAAAGTGGTAATGGAACTATGGTTGAGAATAATGCAAAAGAAAGGTAATATTAATCTATGTATAGAAGTATTATATGCGAAATAAATATTAAATGCAAATCATCTTTTATATCATGTAAGGATACAGAACGTTTATTCTTTGATTTTACAGCTAAAATATTTTGTTTTATATTTTTTTGTTGTTGTAGTTTCACATGATATATTTTGGTTTTAAAAGTGAAACGTGCTTTTTACTTTCCTCGTGTTGTGCTAGAGGAAGGTATTGTGATTGTGACTTGTGCAGTTTTTCTTGATATATATTTTTTAACAGTAGATTAAGCAATATTTTTACTTTAACCGATATAGCCTATGAAAAGTATGCTGATCCTGGTTTAATCAAAAGTTGTGTCCTAAAATACAGCGGTACGGTCCTTAGATACTAGAAATGACTTATGTTGGCATGTGGGTGCCAAATCATTGGCATCTTCAAAAATTGAAAACCACTGAAAAATCATTGAAAACCACTGAAAAATTTTTGAAAATCACAGAAGCGATTCAAAAAAAATTTGCATGTCAGTTTTCATATAATATGTAGATGTTACCTCCGAAAAAATTCCGAAAAATGTATATAGTTTAGCTATAGAATGGGATTTTGTCAAAATCGGCGACCCTTCGTAATCTCAAAAACCGATAATGTGATTTAGACCTAATTTGGGTGGTATACTACGTATATTGAAAAGATGTGAATGCAGAAAAGAAATTTATGATATATATATATATGTATAGTTTGGCTAACAGCTCAAATGCTCACTTGCTATGTGTGGAAAGCTTCGGGATTCTTCACTGCAATTATGGGTTTCTTACAAAAAATGTGTTCAAGTTCGGTTGAAGTTCTGTAAAATTGCACTTTGAAATACCCTAAATTAAAATTCAAGATTAGATCTACTACGTAGATTCCTATTCATTTCCAGGTAGTTTTATAATTTGTCACATGTTATTATCAGCATTTATCGTTTTGATATAATTAAAAGTTAGAATTTTTTTTATTTTGCTAGAATCAAAATCTGCAGAATGAAATACATTTACTCGTCAAGTTTGTCAAGTGTTGCGCATTTTCTAACCAACCATTTCTGAAAAGTTATTCACCAATTTTACACTGGCGAGTGATAATCTACAGCTCAGCTGAACTTCCTTTCTGGTACGCATCTCATTTACGATGAAGTTATCTGTAACAACAGAGCAGTTGTATGATGATTTATAAAACGATTTCTAAACAGGCAATATTCAGATACAGCAAATACTTTTTTAAACGTATTTATCAACATATGCGTGGTACAGGACCGGTCAAGCGAAATTACAGTAATACTGCTTGTACATGGAATGCAGATGTTGATATCGTGATTTTTTAAAGATCATCAGATGTTGACCAGTACTAAAGCTTTTGAACGTGAGCATGGGTGCCTATAGCGGAAGGCATGGGTCACATGCCCCTCTTAGATGTTCTAGATCATAAAGGTTGACATCAAGTTAGATAATATTCTACGTCTTATCTTTAAGTTCCCACCTGGAAAATATTCTATGGATTCTCATGCAAGTGAGATAGAAATAATTAAGCGTATATTATAGATAATGCACTCACATGGAATGTATCCTTACCAGTTGCGAACAGTCCAGTCACAGGGACTTGCTGACTATAGCTCATGCATAAATACTTATTAATGATTCCAGAATAACTGTAATACAGAGAACGAAGCCCGTTTCACTAGAGATAGCAACAGTACGATTAACATCCTTTATTGGTATCAGTACTATTGTTTTTAATAGAAACAGCACTATTAACATCAACTTAAAAATCTTTAGAAGATAGATAAGATAAAGTCTTCAAAATAACAAAGCAATACAAAATCACCAGTGAATAATTATCAGAAATAAGAATGTAGAAAGAATTGATGTAAAACAACCCATTTTGAAATCTACATGAGCAAACTCATTAACAAAATTCAAATAACTTTCCATCAGCACCATTTGAAAAATTGAGAAGCTTGTGACACAAAATATAAAATACAATTGGACCAATGTTGGAAGCAATATGTACAAATTTGATAAACGAAATTCCATCAACACTCGATTAAAACTTATAAGAATGTAACAAAAGAGAAAAGGAAATAAGAATGTAATCAAAATAAAGAATATACAAAGTAACCAATTAGGAAGCTTCATGAGTTAATTTCATAAAATAAATTAAAATAACTTTGAAACAAACAATTTAAAATAATCAACGGTAAAAAATGTGCCACGAAATTAGGCAAAATATGACACAGATATATTTCCGGAAGAAAAACTTTCAATTTCAAAAACAAGACATACGGATTAGTAATGTATTTAAAAATATAGTATACTGGAAAAACTGAGTCGTATTAAACTGATTTCGAAGTTTTAATGCGTATTCATCAAGTAAGGTATAGGAAAGAAACGTATGTGGAAATGAAAACAGAAATTTTCATTAAAAACAGAACAACAAAATAGTAGCAAAACAGGGAATGAAACGTTTTGCAAAATAAAATAAGCGAAATATACCACAAAAAAGGAAGAAGAAACAATTAATAAAACGAAGAAATTAACAAATTTGGAAAACTGGAAACAAATGAGGAAATGGGAATTAAACTGAAAATTTATAGGCTGAAAAAAATAATGGAAAATTAATATTAACAAAAGACCAGAATTGAGAAACAATACAGAAATATTTAAGAAAAGTTAATTCAAAAATTGAATTAGATGTATTGAATTAGATGTAAGATCTTAGTTAGTCTCATAAAATATGTGCATATGACTGCAATTCCAGAAATATTCAACGACATAAGTCTTGGAGACATTTTATTTAGAAAAATAGATTATACGTTCCTTAGTACGAAATTTAATAGCCTTCTTGGCGTGACTAACATAACCAAGGCCACATTAATAAGTAATGCAATAAACGCCTTAATAATCAAGGCGGGAATGGGGATTTTTTGGATAAGGCAATTGGATTCTGTTAACAGCTTCAAATAATAGCATGAAATTAAACCGTGATATAATCGTAGCAAACTTTTATATTAAAAAATTATAAAGATAAAACTGGGGGTGGACAGCCCAGTGATTGACGCTCAGTGATTGCAATCGGACGTCCTGAGTTCGAATCCCTGTTCTGCCAAATCTATCCCCCTGTTCACGCGGAGTACGGGCACGTTAAGTTCATGGGTTCGTAAGTCCTTCCGAGAGGTTGGTGGTAGGGAGAGGGAGTGCTTGTGCGGGCCCGTAGATGCCGCCCAAACTGAGTTCCGCTGAGATTAGCTGAGATTAGCTTCTGCAAATTACTGAAAAGTTGAAGTGCTTAACATCACAGTAAAATGCCTAAAAATGAGAACACACTTTTAAAACCAAAGTAAACACATAAAGCAAAACGTTTCTGCTGAAAATGATTATTGGAATGAGCATAATGTGGAATAGAATAAGGTTGAAGGGAAACGGGACAGTACAAACGGAGTAGAAAAAAGGGTGGAAAAGTAAATATAATTAAATAAAGCAAAATATTTCTGAAAAGGAATATTGGAATAGAATAAGGTTTAAGGAAAACGGACAGTAAAATCGGAATAGAAAACGGGGTGGTATAGTAAACATATTTAAATAAAGCAAAATATTTCTGTTGACAAGGATTATTGAAATGATCATGAGGTGAATAGAATAAAGTTTAAGGAAAACCAACAGTAAAAATGGAATAGAAAATGGGGTGGAATAGTAAACATATTTAAATAAAGCAAAATATTTCTTCTGAAAAGGATTATTGGAATGAGCATGAGGTGGAATAGAATAAGGTTTAAGGGAAACATAATGGTAGAAACGGAATAGAAAATGGGGTGGTATACTAAACATATTAAAATAAAGCAAAACATTTCCTTTGAAAAGGATTATTGGAATGAGAATGAGGTGGAATAAGGTTTATGGAAAACAGAATAGTTAAAACAGAATAGAAAACGGGGTGATATAGTAAACATACTTAAAGCAAAATATTTTTTCTGAAAAGGATTATTGGAATGAGCATGAGGTGTAACAGAATAAGGTGGAATAGAACTTTGTTTCAATAAAATTTATTTCTGTGCATGAATAAATTGAATGTAAATATCAACAAAATTTATAAACGAAATTAGAAAAATTGTGTGCTTGATCGTATCATACACATACCTAAAGCATCAATCAAATTTGAACAATTAAAAAACATTCTTTTAAACAATGAATATAAATATCACATAAAATGGGAACCACAAGATTCCTCATAACCAAACCTTCATACTGTTTATAAAAATATCATTAAATGCAAAAGCCGACTGAGCCTACATAGTTTAGTAAAGTTTAACATTTCTTTAACATCAGTGTCAGACTAGTGAAAATTCCACAACCTATTTTTCAAACAACTAATTACTCCCTCAGTATGTGCATTAGTAAATTTAAATGAAACCATAGTACTATTAGTAAGAGAAAACGTTTTACTTGTTAACAAGATATTATAAAATAACAAGAAAGATCAACCATGTTTAAAGCATTGATTATGAAACACTTTCCAACTTCAATGCAATTTTATTTAAACATGTCTAAAATGCAATACATTCCTCGGTAATATTTTAAAACTTATCACAAGACTACATTAATTTATTATATTTGAAAACATAAACCTTCATAAAAAAAAATGAACTTCATTCAAATGACGGCATTGGAATATAAATTGCCTGGTTTAAACATCACTAAAATGTGATACATTACTCGGTAATAATTTTAGAATTATCATAATACTACGATAATTTATTATATTTGAAACATCGAAAACAACAGAAATTCATTCAAATGACGTCATAGAAAAAATAACACGCCTGGCTCTCTCTATAAAAGCAGCATTTCATTCATGAATAATTTTCCATTCATGTCATTCATCACAATACTCTAATAATTTATTTTATTTAAAAATTAAGACCATGGAGCTACAAGTAATTAAACTCTATGCGTAAAACTTCATCGAAAAAAATCGTTCGTCCTTCTCTTTGTAAAATCAATGAATATTTCATTCATATCAGCTATGTAGACTCCATGAGCTAAATAATTTTGTGTTAAAGAGATACAGCAATTCTAATACAACTCATTCTACATATTTTGCTGCTTACATTTTACATAAGTGAAAAATAGGCTTCGCTGTAGAAATAATCAAATTTGGATGAGCATTTAAACTCAAATATATTGTAATTGCGTTATTTCAGTATGTAGATGCACAGAATTTAAGTAAAAATAAAGTGGTTTTAGGACGGATACAACACTCAATATGAATTAAAAAGAACTTTAAAAATCACGATTTTGAGACAAGATGGATGCCATACATCATTTTGAAGTGGGTCACGTGATCTTTTCATATCATGGTCACGTGATCGCTTCATATAAGAGGTGTTATTATTATTTTAATTTTTATTTAAAAACTACTGAATATATTTCGCTGAATTTTTTTATATATTTTGTGGAACAATTTGAATATTACCTAAATTTTTCGAAGCAATTTGTGAATTTTAAATCCGCTTTAAAAATGTTTGAAAAATTAAGTCCCATAGGGCTCAATTTATTTCATTTTTTCAACCCTGGTTCAATCCAAAACTAATTTTGTGATATTATTCATTTATATTCCCATAGGTCCTACAGACCGTCTGAACAATATACTGAAATTTCATTTTGATAAAGTCATTTTTACGGGAGTTATCGTGCTAACGG
The DNA here is from genome assembly GCA_951213105.1 of Amaurobius ferox. Taxonomy (NCBI): domain Eukaryota; kingdom Metazoa; phylum Arthropoda; class Arachnida; order Araneae; family Amaurobiidae; genus Amaurobius; species Amaurobius ferox. The sequence goes on from OX578144.1 coordinate 101,629,272, forward strand.
TCAGACAGACTGACAGACAGACAGACAAACAGAATGAACAAAGTCATAAACACTTTTCAAGTTTGTTGTAAAGTGTTAAAAAAGTTAAGAAATTATAAATTTGACTACAATATTTATTGTTCGATGGTATTTTGTATTTAATGGTGTTTTTATAAACAATCCAAAGATTTGGCCATGGCAATCCCCCATCTCCCAATGTGAGTAATATCTATATACATAACTTTGAAGAAAACTTTTAATTTGTATAATTTTAATTGTTGATTGAGGTATGAAGATTATACATTTACATTAGCCGGTAAAAATTGCAATTTTGCTAGCTTGATTATTTTGGTTAATTTTATTTTCAGCTTGTTAATGAAGTATTAAATTTCTTTCTTTCTTGATGCTCTTATTTAGAAAAATGATTCTTAATCTTCCACTTCTATCTTACATTTCTTTGTAATTGTTCTACCTCGTGCTCTTTCCAGTCGTCCTACTAAGCAGATATATTCTGCTTTCTTTACTTATGTTTACAGGCACAAGAATAGTGTTCTGACTCTCAGGCACTTAATTGTGAGTTCTCAAACCTTCAACCTTCTCCAATCTTTCTATTACTGATAGGGCATTACATAAATCTTGCAAGCCCAAATTGTTTCTAAACTACATTGATATGGTATTTGTCCATGAAATGTTGTAGTTTTACCGTTCTATACTTAATTAACCTTCCATTATTTAGTATCATATATATATATATATATATATATGTCCCTATTTAAACTTATCAAATAACTCAATTTCCCTCTCCAAAAGATCCCATTCCTGTCTTAAATCATTGGGTTGTTTATCACGTTCCTTGGAATTTAGCCAATAGTGTGTGATTTAGCGAGATTATCTAGCAAACTGACTATTATAACATTTCACGAAATATTTAAAAATTTAAATCCACTCCGCCAGCACATACCGAAGTCCAAATGAGGCATAGCAACGAAGGAAAGAAACAGCAGGGGTGTGGGGCTAGCGTGCTATCTGGTCGTTGAATGAAAGTCGATGTTTCGTATCGGAACGTATTGATGCAAAAAGACACGGATGTTCAATATTAAAGTGTAATTTTTTTTTCAATAGTGTGATTTTTCTTTCGATAAATTAAACTTGATATAATTTGCCTAACATACTAATTTTATTTCTTCAAATCCATTTCATTTGTAGAATTTCCATGTTACAAGTAAACATGCCTTCTTGCATAATAAAACAAGAAAGATCAATCATGCTTAAAGCATTGATTGTGAAACACTTTCCAACTTCAATGCAATTTTATTTAAACATGTCTAAAATGCAATACATTCCTCGGTAATATTTTAAAACTTATCACAATACTACATTAATTTATTATATTTGAAACCTTAAAACTTCATCGAAAAAAATTAACTTTATTCAAATGACGGCATTAAAATATAAATTGCCTGGTTTAAACATCTCTAAAATGTGATACATTCCTCGGTAATAATTTTAGAATTACCATAATACTACGATAATTTATTATATTTGAAAACTTTATCGAAAACAACTGAAAGTTATTCAAATGACGTCATAAAAAAATAACACGCCTGGCTCTCTCTATAAAAGCAACATTTCATTCATAAATAATTCCCCCATTCATGTCATTCATCACAATACTATAATAATTTATATTATTTAAAAATTAAGACCATGGAGCTACAAGTAAGTGAAACTCTATGCGTAAAACTTCATCGAAAATTATCGTCCTTCTATTTCTAAAATCAATGAATATTTCATTCATATCAGCTATGCAGACTCCATGGACTAAATGATTTTATGTTAAAGAATTACAGCGATTCTAATACAACTCATTCTACATATTTTGCTGTTTACATTTTACATAGGTGAAAAATAGGCTTAATAGTAGAAATAATCAAATTTGGATGAGCATTTAAACTGAAATATATTGTCATTGCGTTGTTAAAGTATGTAGATGCACAGAATTTAGGCAAAAATAAAGTAGTTTTAGGACGGATACAACACTCAATATGAATTAAAAAGTTAACTGAATCCGTAGGACAACGCCCTTATATTTCTTCATTTATTTTTAAATACAACGAAATATGCACATTTTAGGATATATGATTTTTGTTTCGTCGCATCCGAAAAAGAAAGATTAGCACAATTCTATAGTTTGGTAAATACAGGTCTATACCATTGCGTTCTAATAAATATGTTTCGAAATACTCTATTTTACGATTTTCTGTGAATTTTTAAACAAAAGCATAAAAATGAGATTTCCGATTCCACTATCACGGATTTATTTCTATGCACTGTACGATTCAACTGACGTCTGAACCTGTCAATTTCTATGATAATCAGTGACGTATTTATCGTAAAGGCTTGTTAAGTTTGTGCTCATTCGGGGCAGAAGGCAAAGTTAAAATGGCATATAGTTATCGAGACGGAAAAATAGTTGTTTATCTAGCGAAATGGATTTCATTTAACCTTTTTCAAACTTTGCGAATTTAAAGCATATAATTTAACTTTTTTTATATAGTATTATATTTTCATGTAATAATCGTGATAAAAAATACACTGTTCTGATGAAGATTGGTTTAAATGTGACTGATTGAATTAAATTAATCCATGCTGTAACTCAGGGTAACTAGGGAAACATTTTTCTGGTATATACATATTTGCCTACTGATATTTATTTAAAAAAGAAAAAAAAAACAGAAGTGTGGCTCAACTCGACTTTCTTATTCCAGAAACCATTATCAGCAGCTTTTTTGTTTCAAATGTTACAATTTTTTTTAAATCGGTATCATGGGTCTAAATCATTAGAATTATAGCATTTTACACTTCACTTTAAAAGGTTTGAAGAATCTTTCAATTGATACGATATTTGACAATGTCCCCTCCCCCTAGGGGCGGGTAACTTGCACCCCGAGGGGAGCCAATGACGTCACGAGTAAAAAACTTATATCGCTGCTATTTTTCACAACAATGATTGAAACTATAAAGTCTGGGAATCATTCAGCCATAAATAAACCCTTTCATGCATGATTACGCCAATTTTCGTCCTATTTTGCCATATTAAAATTATATAAAATATCAAATAAAATGCTCGAATTAAAAAAAATGCGAGTATTACTTTTGAATTCGAGCATTATTTTGAGATAAATATTTTAATTAGTTTTTGCTCGAATTAACAAAAATTCCATCTAGTTCTAGATTTTTTAATAACAAAGCTGGATTTAAGGTTTCGTGAAAATCTTCTAATATTTATGGCCGTTATGATGTGCAAGAGAAATCGACCACGGACATACAGACAGACAGCATCACTCCAAAAATAATCAAAACGTGTTCAGGGTATCTTATAACATATGCCATCAAAATCTCGAAATCGAAATTTTTCGTGAAAACAATACTTTCTCAATATTACGTATGAGACAGTAAATATTGTTTTCAGGAGCCCGTTTCTTTAAAGTATTTTTGTAATGCTCATGGAATAAAAATTTATTCATAAAATCTCATGCATGATTTGCCTGACTCAGGAAATGAAAGAAAAGAAGACCATTTAGCGAGAAAATTGCTTGTTTTTCAGAAAAATTGATATATTCTATAAATATTATTACGTTTTAATAACGTTATGTTACCACCGTATTTGTTTACCACTTAACATAAATTCTTACATAAATTCTTCTCATGGGAATTTTTGACTTTTCAATAAAAAAAAGCTCTTTAATTTTGGACACCTATTGTATCTACAGTTCAAATCCGAAAGATTAGAATAGCGTAGAAAAAACTTATGCTCAATGTTCTCGCTGATTGTCTTGGTCAACAACGGATTTCCGGAATATATTTAAACGATACAAATAAAAAGTTTGAACCAGTTCAAGACACTGAAAAATCTAATGTATTACTTCATTTATTGTTTCTAGATGAGTTTCTTGAATTATAAAAATATTTGAATTATTTGCAGTGTTAAACGTGATAATTCAAAATATTCCATATTTTAACTGCTTTTGTGGTAGACCTAAAATTCGAACACATTTAGCGTTCTCGGGGTTGATATATGTATATAGAACTTATTTGCACGTGAACATATATACATATATATGTATATATATACATATATATATATGTATACATATACATATATATATACATATATACATATATATATATATATATATATATATATATATATATATATATATATATATATATATATATATATATATATATATATATATATACATCTTATACACTATTGATGTTTTTACACCATATATGTTTATGCAGAGAACAAGGGGATTAGTACCTTAAGTACCTGTATTACATATATGATTAACAAAAGTGTAATCTAAGGGTGTAGTTAAAGGATTATAATTACCAATCCTTACCACATGTAATTTTTTTTTTAATTCCTTAACTTATATGCAGGACAGGAAAAAGTGATATTTTATACCAATTTAGTATCTGTTTTATTTATAATGTTTTATTTATAATGTTATCTTTAAGATCTTCACAAGCTTGTCGTATAGTCAATATTGATATCAAATATTCACTTCAGACTATCTTATTTTAATTTTTGCTATGCAGAACTATTTCAATATATGATCAATCTCTGGTATTAATAATACAAGTATATTAAAATTCTTCAGTTATATATATATATATATATATATATGTGTGTGTGTGTGTGTGTGTGTGTGTGTGTGTGTGTGTGTGTGCGTGTGTGTGTGTGTGTAATCAGCATTTTAAATTCTTTTCAGATGAATATTTCTCTCAAAATCCCTTTCAAAATCAGCAACTGAAAAGAGCCGGAATATTTCAGTTGTTCATCTTTCCTCAGTTAAATTCACATTTTCCATTGTTCAGCATTCCCTAACTACAGGAAAAGAGTTCTCTATAATGATCCATTTAATAAATATCACTTTAAAATCAAGTGAATACAGACCTAAACCTCTCATGTCAAAATAGAAGGACAGGTATAACTAGCCTTTATTTATATTTTAGACTGTTTTCAAACAAGCCATTTCTACCTTGATACAAGGCTGAGCAACCGCGCATGCGCAGTTTCCATGGCAACTGTCTGCGACCGGCTTGTAGGTTTTGGTATAAATAAGCTGTATCCAAAAGAGCTCCATTCAGAACTGTGACGATTTTGAGCGTTTAGCGTTTGGAAGTTTGCAGAATTAATTTTAAATTGGATGCGACTGGAAGACAGTCCGACATTTTCATAAATCTTCAACATCTTCTCAGCTTAAGGATGTATTCCTTTAAGGTATGTTTAAGAAACTTTTCATTTTTAAATAAATGTTTCAACAAATTTATTAACACAATTGTAATTATTTTTTAAGTTAGTTTCACTTTGAGTGTAATTTGGAATTAAATGCTTATTTGTTGCAAACAAATGCAGCTAAAAATTATTGTCTTTAAATTATTTGATATTAAATATTACACAAAGACGTTTATCGTGGAATATTGCATTTTAAAGAATTTTAAATACAAATATTAGGTATTCATTAAAAAGGTGTATATGTCAATTAGATATTTTTTCTAACATTATTTTTTTCAATAGTGTTTGCAAATTAATTATAAATAACGTGTATTTTCTTATTATGTTTTGACATTATCATTTTCGCATCCCTTGGGAAGAGAAAAATTTATTTTTTTCTCAAAATTTGGTTTTAAGATGTGAGAATTTATTGCTTTAATTATTTTTTATTATCATAATAATTACTTTTTACCACATAATTATTTATCACATAATCATTTTTGTTATCATGAAATATTGATTAGATATATTTCATATTTTTTGCACGTAAATTGTACGCAGTTTAAAAGTTTTGTTTAACATATTCATGTGATAAAAATATTAGCTGTATATAGATATATTCAAAAATCATTCTTTAAATAGAGTTTCTTTTGGTAATACAGCTACGATTTTATTCAATTTATACGATATAGAAAATAAAAAAACTGATATAAAATTTAATTTTATTCATGAAGGGTATTGTATTTTTGTTTGGATTCCATTACTGCCTTGAGACATAAGATTAAAGGATTTATTCAAATTTTCAATTTTGAAAAGATCTTTGAAAAGATCTAGCACATGTAACCAAGTTGTTTGGCAAAATAGTTCTTTAATATCAACATCATCGATGACGTACATTTAAATTGCAAAATATCCAGAGCGCTTACGGATGTCACTACGTCCTGATGAAAGACATAGCGACGTCCTAATAAGTTATCTATTTAAATTTAAATAGATATTTATTAGATATATTTTTAAAAATAAAATAGATAATAAGTTATTTATTTTGTTTAAAAAAATATTTTGAATTTCATATTTTCTATTGTGTTTACCCGATTGTAACAACAATAGAAAAATTGTGAGTAAATACTTCTGCCATTTTAGAGTCTTTATTTTTGTGGGTGTTGATCAGACTTTATATTCTCTTCTAAAATTGTTAGCAAACGGAACAAGGATGCTTCGTTGTACGATCTGCCTATACAGTTTATGCTGAATCTGCCTGAGCTGAACATAAATTCTCACATTTCTTTTTAAAGGAATACAATTAAATATTTTAATAGAATATTTTAGAGAAAAATGTCACTTTGAATACACTACTAAAATTCACACATATTTAAATTAAAAGCAACGCCATGTATAACTGTTGATAAGACGGATGTTTTTATTTCCCATAATAAATTAATTAGTTAATAAATTAATTAGTTAATAAGTTAATTTTCCCATATAAATTATAATAAAATTATGAAATAATAAATTTAATAAATGGACGATACAAAAAATTATATTGTGCTTTTTCTGTTGATGCTTCTGGTTGAAATATGATTACTAGAATTAATAATATTTTCAATAACTTATGTCATACGTTTTATTTTGTTAAATGTTTTTCAATAATTTTATTGTATTTATTTGAAGGTTTTTAGTACGGGAATATATTTCACTATTATTTAACAACATTGTTACTATTTAAATAGAAATAAGATATTATTCTTAAGATTTGAGTATGAAAGTAAGTTTTCAGAGTTGTTTTTCAGTAAGTATCATTTACAAGCTCCTGGTCGATTCTTAGGAGGATTAAATAAAATATTTTTGCACAGTTTTGAAAGAACATTAGAATGCCTTAAAATGTTTCATATATTTTAAATCAAATGCAACACCAGGTCTATATGTTAATACATCATACATATTCATTACAATTGGTTTAAAAGTCTTTGCACATTCAAATATATGCAAATGATTTCAATTTTACTGGATTGTAATGTATATATATAACAAAATAATTAATTTTTCTATTTTAGCAATAATGAAAATTTTAATAATTTAGTAATGAAAATTCAGAATCATCAAAATTGAATCTTTACGTATATATACTGACATGCATTGAATTCAACAGTTACATTTAAAGCTCAGTTTTCTAAATTGACAACGATTTTGTCTCCGTAATTGACATATAAGGCAGAATTAATATGAGTGGAAAAACCAAATGTCCATTTTAACGGAAGGGTGTTTTTGTCCAGCGTAACACATCTGAAAACATTCAAAGAATACTGTTTAACATGGCTTCAAATTTCTAGAATTTCGCGTTTTAATATTCTTAATAGTTTTAATATCTCGTAATGCACTTACGATTAAAGAGACTGTGTGGACCTTAAAATGTTTATTTTTTCTTTTGTGTGTGTGTGTGTGTGTGCGTGTGTTTCCGTTAAATGACAAATTTGAATCCTGCAAAATGCATTACATATCTTTTCTTAGACAACCACCATTTAACCGACTCTCAGTTTAAACATGTTTCAAATTATGATCTGTAAAAATTAAAAATCACCTCCTCTAATAAGTGCTTTTGTGTGTGTGTGTGTTTTCGTTAAATAACAAATTTGAATCCTGCAAAACGCATTATATATTTTCTCTTAGACAACCTCCGTTTAACCGACTCTCTGTTTAAACATGTTATAATATGATCTGTAAAAGTAAGAAAAGCATGTTTTATTTTAATTACTATTATATCGCGTGAACTGCAAGTATTCGTTGGTAGGATGTAATTATATTACAGAGGTAGATGTGAATGAGTGGTTTAAATTATTTAGGACTTGGATATTGAAATGTTATCTGACGAAGACTGCTGTCATCACTGATGCGCCTTAAGATTCTTCTCAAAATTCGGATGGAGCAGATTATTCAATTGACTTACGAGTTTCACATACGGTTGAGAAGACCACTTTATAAGTTACTAGCAATACGCCTGCTCTTCGTAAGGAATGTACAATATATATATATATAATATTATAAATTCCTATAGTATTCTAAATGACATTATTATTCAAAACTTCTATTAAACTATTTTAATTAATGCTACTAAAAAAAGTTTAAGAACCTCTTTTCTCGCTATACAAAATTATCTTCACAGATAGATTTGAATGATGAAATATCCTTGTCCCGTTTGTAAATAAATTTACAAAAAATGTGAAATTGAATCAATTTATGCCAAAATGAGAGAGCTAAAATTATATGAGAAAATATACGCGTACTAATTCCCGAATATTAAAAAATATACTCGTGTATTAGTAAAATATTACCCGTACTACAATATATAAATTTAAAAAAAATTTCCCAAAATAAAACAGATGACGTAAAAAATTAAAAATATCAATAATCCCCGTAATCTTTAAACCCGAAGGCCATAACTGACATAGTCCAATCAAAAATGCAATTTCGATAATGTATTTTATATACATTTATTTATTATTTATGTGGGAAAAGAAAATATTTATTATAAAAATCGTCTGCCATATTAAACACATTGTATTTAATTCCATTGTTAAGCGATATGATATAATTTTCTTCAAATAAATTGGCGGAGAAGATATAGTCTGCATAATGCTATCTCCTTGGTAGGTTCAATGGAGCAGTTTTCATAAGTATCTCAACAACCCCTGGTCCTAGGAACTGGAAAAATGGACTTAATTTTCATTAGATTAATTTTAATTAATCCATGGCAACCCATAAAGTTTCATGAAATTCGGTGTAGCCGTTCTGCTCATGATGAAGAGACAAACAAACAAACAAACACACCACCAGACGCATTTTCAATTTTATTTATACAGATGTTAAAAAACTGTTACTTTAAAGAGCAATCATCCTCCATTTCAATAGATTTAATGTTACTAAAAGAACAGCAGGATTTTGCAACAAAAAATTGCTATTCAATTTCGAAACAAAAAAATAACAAAATTTAAGGAAAAGCAATGTAATTATAATATTTTATTTTAAACTACTGCATGTTTATTTATTGGTTTTAACTATCTTGTTAATGTAATAAATATAATTTTTGAATGATAATTTATTTGCCAAGTAATTTGTTTAAAAAGTTTTCTAATACGCGGTAATTTTTATGATAGTATTATCTAAGAGGTAAAAAATGCAATGGATTCAACATTTTCTTAGCTTCAACTGTTTCCTGTTTAAACAAATATTATTTTCGGATTAGCCTCTGTACTAATTAAGATGGCTATGAGAAGTTCTACAGTATAATTTAAAGTTTAGAGCCTTTGTTTTCACTTGTTGTTCTTATGTATAAAAATTATATACTTGTTATCTCCACTCGTATTTTATTATTATAATGAAGGAAATATCTTGTTTTAATATACAGTTAGCGATAATAAATTATTGATTTAATATCGATAATTTATTATCGATTTGGTATCGAATATTTATTTTCGCATTGAGTTTATTTGATCCAATTGCAGGTTTTGACTACAGCATGCTTACCAGCGTTTAATACGCATAAAATTGGTTCACAGATATTGTCATCTACAATGGAAGCTGGTTAATATTAAATTATTCTACACTCTTTTGGCAGATATCTTACATCATATCTTATATAATCAAAGAAGACGTCTGTCTGCATGTCTGTCTGTATGTGCTTTCTATAGCGGAAAATATAAGCTTCAGACGTCATGAAATTCGGTACTGTGTTAAATGAACACTCGGTACAACATACTTCGTCGGCTTTTTAACAATTTACAACATAGTTGTAAACATCATTCTGCCTGTCCGTTCGAGCAATAACTGCCGTAAAAATGACTTTATCAAAATGAAAATTTAGTATGTTGTTGAGACGGTCTGCGGGACATGTAAGTGTAATGAATGTAAATGAATAATATCACCCAATTAGTTTCGGATTGAACCCGGGATGATAAAATGACACACATTGAACCTTATTGGACCTAATTTTTCAAACATTTTTTAAGAAAAGTTAAAATTCACAAATTGCTTCGAAAATTTTATAAAATATTGAAATTGTCCCATATAGAAAAAATTCTTAGTTTCTTAAATAAAAATCTGATGTGGGCAACACATGACTTTCCTTATATAATGCAATGAATTTACTACTTTTACAGTAAAAAAAATAGGTTTTTCTTATAGTAGATACTAATATTCTTTCCAAGATATTGAATTTTCGACAATTCGTCGTCATTTTCAATGATTTAGCGTCATTTTTATCCATTTGGCGATATTTTCGTTAATTTAGCAACATTTCTAAAAGACGCCAAGTTGGCGACATTCCGCCAAATTCGTCGCCAAAAACTCGCCAAGCGTTATGGACGGAGAAATAAGTTATTCTTACAGCAGATAAATGACTATTGGCGTTCAAATACAAAAGTATTACTCAAAGTATCTTTTTTCATGAAGGGAACGAGCTAGATCCACGAGAATAATGTCACCCAATTTATCGCATGATATTACACAGGAAAAGTGAACATATTTCTCAATAGGAAATATTTTTTTTTTATTTTATATGACTTTTTGAAATTTTTTTTAATAAATGTGCAATATCTCGAGAACGGTTCATGTTAGCGTTCTAAAATTTATGTCAATCGTTTTCTAAGGAAAAATTACATAAGAAATGTCTATTTGTGTAACTTTATTAGTGGTTTTGATTTTTTGACTATTTTTTCAAAATTTCATTCGAAAATTTAGGGGGGTTCTGTACATTCGATTGCGAATAAAAACAATAGGCTTCCAGCGTTTACAGATTGTGATTTTTGTACCATATTTGGTTCGAATCGATCCATTCGTTCGTCAGTTATCGTCTCCACAGTCTCACTGACACACACACACACACACACACAGACATCACTTCAAAAATGCTTGATTCTTGATCAGGGATGCTTGAAACGTGCTCTCCCGTCGAAAACTAGAATTCGAATTTTCGACCCCGTCACAATACTTTCCTTATACATTATGTATATAAGGAAAGTAAAAATTAAAATAATAATGACACCCATATAATATAAAGAGATCACGTGACCCACTTCAAATTAATATATGACATCCATCATTTCTCCCAATGTCAAAATTGTGAATTTTAAGTTCTTTTAAATTTATATTTAGTGTTGCCCCCGTCTTAAATCCCGCTTTATTTTTGCGTATTTTCTGTGCATGGATATTCTGTGTCAACGCAATTACAATATTTTTTAGTTTAAATGATCATCAAACTTTGATTATTTCTACAATGAAGCCTAATTTTAATGTATGCAGAATGTAAACAAGTCATTGAAAGAAGAGTTGTATAAGAGTGGGTGAATTTTTTCACGCAAAGTTATTTAACTCTGGAGTCTGGAATAAAAGTGCATGAATGAAATATTCCTTATATTTACATAGAGAGCCAGACGATTTATATTTCGATGAATTCGTTCATTTTTAACACTTTACAATATAGTTGAAAAGTATTTATGACATTTATCATTCTGTCTATATGTCTGTTTGTCTGCCTATCTGTCTGTCTGTCTGTCTGTCCGTTAGCATGATAACTGCCTTAAAAATGACTTTATCAAAATAAAATTTTAGTATGTTGTTCAGACTGTCTGTGGGATCTATGGGAATATGAATGAATAATATCCCACAATTAGTTTTGGACTGACCCTGGGTTGAAAAAATGAAATACATTGACCACTATGGGACCTAATGATTCAAACATTTTTTAAGCGAATTTAAAATTCACAAATTGCTTCGAAAGTTTTAGGAAATATTCAATCCTATGAAAAGTATGAAAAACATTTCAGCAAAATATATTCGGTAGTTTTTTAAATAAAAATTAAAATATTAATTACACTCATATTATATGAAGAGGTCACGTGACCCACTTCAAAATAAAATATGGTATCCATCTTTTGTCAAAATCATGATTTTTAAAGTTATTTTTAATTTATATTTAGTGTTGTATGCGTCCTAAAATGCGTCCTTTGCGTAATTCCTGTGCATCTACATTCTGAAACAACGCAATTACAATATATGTGAGTTTAAATGATCATCAAACGTTGGTTCTTTCTGCAATGAAGCCTAATTTTCACAAATGGAGAATGTAAACACATAAAAATGTAGAATGAGTTGTATTAGAACTGCTGAATTTCTTTAACACAAAATTTTTTAGCTCTGGAGTCTGTAATTTAGCTGATATGAAGCATTAATTGATTTTACATAGAGAACAGACGATTTTATAGCAGACTTTTACGATGAAGTTTTAGGCATAGAGTTAAATTACTTTTACCTCCATGGTTTTATGTTTTTAAATAAAATAAGTTATTGTAGTATGTGATGAATGAAAGGAGTGGAATAAAAGTGTTTGAATTAAATATTTACAGCTTTTACTTAGAGGGCCAAGCGATTTATATTTCAATGACGTCTTTTGAATAAAGTTTATTTTTTTCGATGAAGTTTTAAGTTTTCAAATGTAATAAATTATAGTAGTATTGTGATAATTTTAAAAATATTATTACTGAATGTATCGTATTTTAGAGATATCTAAATAAAATTGCATTGCAGTTGGAAAGTGTTTCATAATCAATGCTTTATGCATAATTGAGCTTTCTTGTTTTGGGATGAAGTTAAGATTTCAAGTATAATAAATTATTGTAGCACTGTGATAATTTAAAATATGTCAGCGTTGAATGTATTTCATTTGAGTTTGAAAGTGTTTTATAATCAATGCTTTATGCATTATTGGTCTTTCTTGTTTTAATTATTTTAATTATTTTATGTTGAAGTTCGATTTTAGCGATTTTCATCTAAATTGATTTATTAGTCATAGACACTGAATTTAAATCTCGCTATCATCGAAGAGATCAAAAACGTTTTTTCTAACTATTTTCAAATCGAATCTAAAAGACACTTTCTTCATATATATTTAATTAATTTTAAATACAACGAAATGTTCATTTTTTACTTTCCCTGCAATACATGGTAATGTATAGGGAAAGTCTTGGAATCATGCCGAAAATCGCAACTCGAGTTTTCGACGGATCTACACGTTTCGAGACCTCTAAAATACGAAAATACTATTTTAAGCGTGACGTCTGCGTCTGTGTGTCTATCTGTGTGTCTGTCTGTGTGTCTGTCTGTCTGTGTGTCTGTCTGTCTGTGTGTCTGCCTGTCTGTGCAGATATTGTATCCACTCTAACTAAAAAAGCAATTGACTGAATTTCATAAAATTTCGTAGGTTTTCTTCGATGATGGCGAGATTTAAATTCAGTGTCTATAACTAATAAATCAATTTAGATGAAAATCGCTAAAATCGAGCTTCAACATAAATCTTGTGGGCGTGGGCGAATCTGGCGCTGAATAATTTTGGGTACGATTCGGGAAAAAAGAACCCTCCTTTTTTGCTAAATGGCCCGCAAAAGCTTTTATCCACTCTAACTGAAAAACTAATGGACCAAATTCCACAAAATTCGGTAAGTAAGTCACTTGTGTGGGACACCCTGGTGCTGATTAGATTTTGGCATGATTCGGAAAAAAATAACCTGCCTTTTTTGCAAAATGGCCCGCAAAAATCGCCAAAATCTGAAATAAAAACTACGTATGCTCAAATATATCCATAAAATGCTTGTTTAATACGTAATTTTTAACGAAGAAAAGAATAAAACCAACCCCATTACACTAGGACTAGCCGTTCTCGAGATATTTTTGTTTTTTCGAATTTTCTCTACGCCACCTTTGAAAATTGTCTAGTTATCAAATGAGAACGAAATTTGAATTAAAAGTAAATTAAATGTAATTAAAGTAAAGAGAACGTGAATATAAGTCTGCAGGGAAAATCATGTGCTGCCCACATCAGATTTTTATTTTTTATTTACTTATTTCGCCGCATTCGAAAAAGGAATATACGCTCGCTTCTGTAGCTTCTAAAAAATGTGGGTGTATACCTTCGCATTCTAATAAAAAATATATTTTTGAATTACTCCATTTTCTGTTAATTTTTAAATAAAAGCATACAAATCGAAATTTTCGATCCCTTTTTTCTCCGGTTGGCTGGGCGTTGCTGTGGGGCGCAGTGAGTATTCGTGAATGTGAGTGGAAATGGTCGCGGGCGATTACACATATGTTAAAACAAAATTATTTGGATTGAAACGAGGGGAAGAAGTGATTTTTGCTCCAGAACAGATGATTTGAAAATTGAGTGGTTTTATTTTTATTTGTATTATTTGAGTACCTGGCGCTTATTTAGGATCCGAGCCACGACATGTAATTTATTATAATATGATATGAATGGTATATCCTAATTTAAATGGTGTATTTAATATATATTTCATATGAATGGATTATTAAACTTCTACTCTGAATACGATGAAATTCATTACAAAATTCAGAAATTCAGAAATACAAATAGGTTGTGTTAAATTCTTTATCTGCTTAACGGTTTGTTATGCATATATTGTAATGCAAGTAATTAATTAGAAGGACTTTTTTAATATAATCATAATGTTATCATAGCTATGATTTATACCATTGGCTAGTAATAAGTTATTAATGAGCATGAAGTAATTTTATTCATTATTATAGTGATAAGTATTAAAGTAGCAATTATTCTAGCGTTAATTATTGTACCATACATTTATTTATAATTTAATAGCTGTTATATATAAAATAACATATTCAATGATTTTTACTTTCCCTTCAGTACATGGTAATGTATAAGGAAAGTATTGGAATCATGCCGAAAATCGCAACTCGAGTTTTCGACAGATCTACACGTTTCGGGACCTCTAGAATACGAAAAAGCTATTTTTAACGTGACGTTTGTGTGTGTGTTTGTCTGTGTGTCTGTCTGTGTGTCTGTGCAATGTATGTATCCACTAATGGAACGAATGGAACTAATGGAACGAATCTCATAAAATTTGGTAGGTAAGTCACTTGGATGAGACTCTGGTGCTGATTAGTTTTTGTTTGGATTCATAAAAACTGAACCCGCCTTTTTTTGCGGAATGGCCCATAAAAATGTCTTGTATCCAGTCTAGCTAAAATAGTAATTGACCAAATTTCACAAAATTTGGTAGATAAGTTTCTTGTAAGATACTCTGGTGCTGATTAGATTTTGGTACGATTCGGAAAAGAATAACCTGCCTTTTTTTCAAAATGGCCCGCAAACATCGTCAAAATCTAAAATAAAAAACTACGTATACTCAAATATATCCATTAAATGCTTGTTTTATAAGCAATTTTTAACGAAGAAAAGAATAAGACCAACCCACACTACACTAGGACTAGCCGCTCTCGAGATATTTTAGTTTTTTCGTTTTTTCTCTACGCCACCTTTGAAAATGAGTCCAGTTACCAAATGAGAACGAAAATTGAATAAAAAGTGAATTAAATTTAATTAAAATAAAGAAAACGTAGATATAAATCTACAGAGAAAGCCATGTGCTGCCCACAACAGATTTTTTATTATTATAATATTAATATAATGATTTATTAATTATTATATTAATATTTTTTTATTTATATTTTTTTATTATTATTATTTTATTATTATTATATTATATTTTTTATTATTATTATTATTATTATATTTAGAACAGTTTGCAACCTGTATGAATGATTTATTAGTACTCTACTGATTCAACAAATGTCTTTTCCTACAGATAAATATATTTTGTTATTAGGGGAAAACAAATTACAAACTAGAGCTTTTTTAATTAGTCGCACGCAGAATAAATAGACGTATTGTTGTTAACAATAAAAGTAAGCATGCCAAATTTTAAAGAAATCGCTGTTTATTTTTTTAAGATACGTTATACGCCGTTGTAAAATAATTCTCGAAAATGGCTTGAGATAATCATTTTTAGTTAAAAATACATACGAAACATTTATTCACTTGATATTAGAAAGCATATTAAATTTTATATAATTTTATTCTATGTCTGATCAAAAACGTAGAGTATCTCAAGAACAACATGCATTAGCGTTGTGTAATTTTTACCATACGTTTTTTAGTAAAATAAAATGCAAATATTTTTAACATTTTGTAGCACAATTTTATGAGGTATTTATTTAATTTTCAAAGAAAATGTTCTAAACTTGAAGGAGGGGCTACTTTCATCCCCATCCCGTACTGAAAAAAAACTGGCATATTACGGTTACAGATTAAAACAGTCGAGCCAAATTTTCTTTTATTCTGTCAATTTGTTCTGGAAATACGGTAATCACAGGCAAACACATTGAAGTTATTGGGAAATGGTTAACACATATTTCGGAATCCTCAAAACATGGAAACAAAATCTGATAGTTTGACGTTTTACTCCGATATAATAGTTTTATTTTACAAGTATTATGTACCATATGGAAACTAAAAAGTAGGCCATTTCATATTTCTTCAAATCCCAGATATTTCCTTTAAGTACACAATGTAGCTCTCTTGAAAAGATATCTAATACAGGGAAAATTCGTTTATTGCTTTCCTTATATACATAATACTGTATAGGGAAAGTAATGTGATGGGGGTTGAAAATTCGAAATTTTGGCGAAAAAGCACGTTTCAAGAAATCCTGAACTCGAATCGAACGTTTTTGAGATCATGTGCGTGTGTGATGGATACAATGTCTTACTAACGAATGGAGCGTTTCGAACGCAATTTGGTACAATTATTACGATCCTTGAATATTGCAATCCTATCGATTTTAAACACGATCGAACTATTCGAGACCCCCACCCAAATTTTCGAATGAATCTTTGCAAACATCAGGACATTTAATAATGTTAGATAACTAATCATTTTATACGAAATATTTTATTCTGAAACGAGCGACATAAATTTTAGTACGCTAACTTGAACCGTATACCATAGAGATATTTCATCTTGATATTAACCGTTATTTAAATAAATGTATCTTAAAGATACTTAAAAATTAGTATTATCAAGTACTTAACACTTTATGATATATTTGGCAATATTAACGACTAATTTGATATTGCCAAGTTGGCAACTTTTTAATATGTAGCCACATTGGCAGAAATGACACTAAAGTTACGAAGCTGACGCCAAATTGATGAAATTATAATTAACATATTTTAATAGAATGGAGTATATTGCTTAGCAGATGTTAACAATATTTCCAATTCTCAAGTTATATTCGCGCGAAATATAAGAAAATGGGGTACTTCAAAATAATTTTGCATGTTGCCATTCAGGAAAACGTTAAATGTCAATGCACATTTTAACGTTAAAACATTTTTTCATGGATCTTGTATCATTTTTTTTTTCATTAAAAGAAGTAAAGTCATTGCTTTTTGGAGGGAAAGTCATGTGCTGCGCACATCAGATCTTTACAAATGTGTATCTTTCCGATTCAGATTCAATGTCACTCCTATGGATGTCTAACGGATCGGATACTGCTTAAAATAAAATGGCCAGATATTGTTTATTATGGACATTTCAGTCCTGGACAGAGAAGCACAATCACTTTTATTGCTCTTTTGTCCCTGGTAAAAGGTCAGTAGCAATTGAATGCAGATATCCTAAGTACGTATTTGGGTGGTAAAAGAGGAAGCAATTCCATCGCATGACTTTCATGATCTTGTTAAAAGCTTGGTCACTTTGGGGCTTTTGAGGGTTTCGGGAAAGACAGAAACAAGTCAGACATTTATTATATAGATAGCAGTACTTAAGTATGTACTTGCAAACCATATTCCTAATTTTATAAAACTGGAAAGAAATGCATTCATTTTATTCGGAATTACGTCAGAGAAATATATTTTAAATAATTTGTTTACTATGATTTTCTTCATGTTTTACTTTCTCTTTTATGTTATTGTGTTTACGATTAATATTAAAATAATGGAGAATAATAAAATAAAACACCTGCAAGCATGTTACCGAAAGTTTTAGAGGAATCAGATGCCCGTAATGGGGAGTGTTACATTGTATTTTCAGCAACAATGTAACATTGCAGTTTCGGAAAGGGAAACTGAACCTAAGAAGATGGTCCCTGAAACAGCGATGTAATATATATGGACTTCCCTGGGGCAAACGTGCAAAGGACGTGGAGCAGGAGATGAACGGAGGCTCTTGAATTTCAAGGGATCATTCGATGCTGGCCGAGCCGAAGGGGCTAACCCGGTCTGACCCGAAAGCGCAAGAAATAACATGTTGACCATGGGCTAATCGGCGTGAGAATTTCTCACTGAAACAAATATTAGGTTTCTAGAATTTAAATTAGGAAACCAAGCCAATAATATTGCCGTAAGGCGTGTTCTAAATATTTGGTTAACTAATAATAGACAGGGGCACCTTGTAGAGAGAGTAGACAGAGAGAGTGAGTTTTAAGTTTTTAAAATGTTAAAATCGAGGACTTGAAAAGAAGTGCTGATCAGAAACGTTCGCAAAGAGAGACGAGGAGAAAGACCCTTTCGCCACAACAAAGTCCCTTACAGCCAGACTCACAACGGTCCGATGGAGGTAGGCCTTTCTATATACATACTCGTATGAATGGCTTTAGTACTCTCTGATCCCTCTACGTAGTTTAGCCTGAAGCAAAAAAAGTCAAATTACACGGCATTAAGATAGAGTGAGAAATTATTATTATACTAAATGCATATGTAATAACTGGATATTAGAAGGCATATTTTAAGTTTGAAATTAATATCTTCATCTCTGGGATAATGAATTTATTGTATATATATATATGTATATAATAAAATGTTGTTGGTAGATGATTACTTATATATACGGATTATCCTAAATAAATGTTATTATTTTATTATTAATTACTAGTCCTCATTTCAAGTGTTTGTGTAAGTTGTTTTAATTAGTTGATTTCTACGATCACGGCCTTCTTCGCGTCCTCGCCGGAAGTGTGGGATTCCCACGTAGCAGGGAGTAAGGTTCCTCATTGTTATGATACTATATATATAAAAATACAAAAATGATGCTTCGATAGCCGATAATTAACTGAATATTTCAATAATGAAGTTGTAATTTTCATGAACGCCTGTAATTGCGGCTTTTCCGATGGTTTGCCAAAATTATCAGCAAAGTAACTGAGAGAAATAAACAAAGGTTGCAGAATGTTTTAGAGTGTATGCCTTGGAAGAAAATGGTAATATATTAGTTTAATACAAATTTGCCAAATGCATCAAAGTCACCGGTTTTACTAATTTATGGACAATTGGAAATAATAAAGAGTGTTACAAAAATATTTTAAACAGTAGCATATTTATTATATTCCCTTGTAAGAAACATGTGACAGGAATGATATATGCGTTTGTTTCGCACGGAAACCGAAACTAACGTTGGGAATCAAAATATTCACTAAGCATAACACGTTTTTATTCTCTAGCAGAATAATTGAATTTTTAAATTCCCCTTTATATTAACAATAACTAAAAGCGTATCAGAAACGAGGGGTCATACATATAATCATCAAAAGTTAATAATAAAATTGTGTTTTTCATTTAGCTGTTAATAGCAAAGTTCCAAAACTTCAAACAAATGTGAAACAAAACTCTAAATAGTATTCTAGATCTAGTTTAAAATCACTGCTGCCGCTACCTGGTGGATGAAACGGGCGATTTTTCGGATAACATCGTAATGTTACCGATTCTCAGGGACAAAAATGTATTAACAATTTATAAAAATAATATAGTTATATACTTTTTTAGAAGTTAAAATCGTAATTTCTTAAGCTTTATCAATGCATTTCCATTATTTATGCTTTAGATTGATGTAATTGGGAGATGATGACACTACTCATAATTTAGATATAGTGACAAAAATGACAAATCTGCATATTTCTGAAATCAAAACTGCATTTAATATCATTGAAAAACATATTTTGTTGAAAAAGTTGTAAAAGAAATTCTATTCTAAACAAGTACTGCAAAAGATATAGACCGGATTTAATATTAATTTTTTTATGCTCAAGAGACATAGAATTGGTAGTTATCAGATGTTCCGCTGAATATATGAAATCAATTTGAATCTATGAGATAGATCTATTGGAACCTCAACCTTTTTAATTTTATATATACAAAAATAATTCGAAAAAAAATATTTGTGACAAATGCAAAGAACTGTATCTAACTGATTTTATTTGCTTTTATTTATACTGCAAATATCCACATAGTATTTCCACGCAGTAAATATATCCGTGCTGAGAAAACAACAGTGTACAGTCACTAACTGTCAGTACGACAAGAGATAACTGTCATTACAGTTTCATTACCTTTCGACAATTTTTCATGATATCGGTATTGGTAAAATAAAGAGATTCATATAGTATTGTTTTGAATTGAAACTATCTGCACCCACAATTTTGAGTTCAATTTTCATCAACATTTTTTTTTTACTTTTCCGTTGTCAAAGTTGTGCTGGAGAAGACATTATAAATTTCGATTTTCAACAATTTCCAACATAGTTGAAAAGTGTTTATGACTTTGGTCAATGTGTCTGTCTATACGCTCTCACAATAACTGCCGTAAAAATGACTTAATCAAAATGAAATTTAAGTATGTTGTTCAGTCGATCTGTGGAACATATGGGAATTAAAATAAATATTGTCACAAAATTAATTTTAGATTTAACCTGGATTGTAAAAATAAAATAAATTGAACACCGTGAGACTTAATTCTTCTAACATTTTTAAGCAAAGTTAAAATTCACAAATTGCTTCGAAAAAAATAAGTGTTATTCCAGTTATCACATAAAATGCGTAAAAACAATTTCAGCAAAATATATGTTAGGTAATTTTTTAAATAAAAATTGAAATAATAATTAAACTCATGATACATGAAGAGATCATGTGATTCACGGCAAAATAAAATATGGCATCTATTTTTTTTTTCCATCGTGATTTTTAAAGATCGTTTAAAATTATATTTGGTGTAGTATCCGTTGTAAAACCGCTTTATTTTATCTAAATTATGTGCTAAAGCAATTACAACAATTTTGGATTTTCAATGATTACTAAATTTTGATTATTTCTGCAACGAAGCCTAATGTTAACGCAGACAGAAGTAAACAAATCAAGCGATTGTAAGGTGAGTTGTATAAGAATTTCTGAATTATTTTCACATAAAATCATTTAGCTCTGGCGTTTGGAATATAAGTGAAATATTCATTGATTTTACAGAGAGAGTAGACTATTTATATTCCGATGACGTGTCAGTTGAATGATGTTCATTTTGTGTAACTAACATTGTTTGTTTCGATGAAGTAATACATTTTCAAAAATAATAAATTACTCTAGTACTGTGATAATTTAAAAAATATCAGCGCTCGCTGAATGTATTACATTTTAGAGATGTTTAAATTAAATTGCATTTCAGTTGAAATGTGTTTCATAATCAATGTTTTATACATGATTGATCTTTCTTGTATTCTTTCAAAATTTATATTTTAGTTTTTAGGTCTTATTTTTTACTTAATTTTACTCTCAATCCTATGCAGCAATATACATTGATTGACACATTGGAAGCTGGAGAACATTTCATGTGAGGACTCTTTACCGTAATTTAAAAAAATACATTAAAATGGAGCAAACGTAGTCATGATGTACGTACGTAATAACGTGACGACGTAACGTAATGACGTAACGTAACGTAATAACGTGAAAATTTGATAGATGAAAATGATCCGCGAGATAATACTGTCTGCCAAATTTCAGCTCTCTATGTGCTCTGGGAGGTGCTAACGAACTCATCAAATATCTTGAACAAAGAAACAAATAGAATTAATGGAAAGTTGATAATAAGTGTTGATAAATAGACTTCATTGTTTCTTATTCCTTTTGTTATATCATAGCAATTTGAATTCATGCCCAAGGCTTAATTAAATAATTAAATAATTAAATAAATAAAATTATATCAAAATTAGAAATTAAAATAATCAGCATACAAATGCTTGTCTAAGAAAACGTTGACGACAAGAAATAGAAATATTTAATGTAATTAGCAATGTCTAGATCACCAATAACTTTTCCATTCAATTGAATGTCATTAATAAATCACAAAGAAATATTTTATTGGTGTAATTACTGCCCATGAACCAGAAAGTTTTTTCTGCAAGAGAATAGTAAGTGAAAAAAGACTTCGGTATTATATCACGGTTCAGTCAGTCGCTGACCGTTCTTCTGTAACTTAAAAGAAAAAAGATTAGAATAAAAGTAATGGCAATGAATTAAGTTGAATTGCTTTCAACATTGTAATGTATTTTCATAAACACGCAATACATAATTATCCAGAAAACATAATATAATGAACGGCGCTAGTTTTGTCATAAGATTTTATCTGTAAAATATTTTTATATAACATAATTTATAATTAGTATTTTTGAGGTCTGAGAAAACGATTGGCATTTTGTATGTCTGTCTAAAGTTCGAACGTGTCCAAAATTATGAGGTACTCCATAGATCGTGATCATCATAACAGATTTCACGCAAAATTAAATTACTCAGCATAATAATATCAACAGGATAATTCTCATTGGTCTCAGGAAAATAGGCGTTGAAAAACCGAAAAAAGATAATAATTAAAGGTGAGACCCAAGGAGATATGAAACAGCTCTCGTTTCTGAAATTACAATAGCTTCTTTTGTCAGAAAATGAAATACTAGAGATTATACAAATATAGGATGCAACCTAGTCAGAAACTAAATGGTTTATCATCAATCGCAACGAAAAAATCCACCAACAACAAAAGTTAAAAAATGTTTAAAGAAAAATTATGTATAAAATAGTAATTTATTAAGGACAAGCGAAGCGAAATCCAGTCTCTATTCCTAATGAAGTGAAATCAACATTTGCCTAAATTTCGTCAAATCTTTTACTTGAAAACTATAATTGGAAAGAAGTTGAAATTTTGCATACATTAATGAAAATATACGCAGATTTGCAGAATCACAATTTCAATTATTAAAACTAACCATAATAGAATGAACGCCCATGTTTTAAATGCGTATGCTCACTATGCTTCTTACAAATAACAATTAAAGAACATTTTTACTTTCCTTATATACATAATGTACAAGGAAAGTATTGTGACGGGGTCGAAAATTCGAATTCGAGTTTTCGAAGGGAGAGCACGTTTCAAGCATCCTTGATCACGAATCGAACATTTTTGAAGTGATGTCTGTGTATATGTGTGTGTGTGTGTATGTGTGTGTGTGTGTGTGTGTGTGTGTGTGTGTGTGTGTGTGTGTGTGTGTGTGTGTGTGTGTGTGTGTCATTGAGTCTGTGGAGACGATATCTCTCGATCGAATGGACCGATTCGAATGAAATTTGCTACAAAAATCACAATCCGTGAATACTGGAAGCTTTAAAGCACAATCGAATGTTCAGAATCCCCCTAAATTTTCGAGTGAAATTTTGAAAAAATCATCAAGAAATCAAAACCTTTAATAAAGTTGCGCAAAGAGACATTTTTTATGTATTTTTTCCTTAGAAAACGATTGACATAAACTTTAGAACGCTAACATGAACCGTTCTCGAGATATTGCATATTTTTAAAATAAATTTATCAAAAAATCTCATAAATTAAAAAAAAATATTAACTCTTGAGAAACACGCTCACTTTTCATATGTAATATCATGCGATAAATTTGGTGACATCATTGTCGCGGATCTAGCTAGTTTCATTCATGCGAAAAAATAATTTGGGTAATACTTTTTCATTGAACGCCAATAGTCATTTATCTGCTATAAGAATAACTTATTTCTCCGTCCATAACGCTTGTCGAGATTTTGGCGACTTATTTGGTGGAATGTCGCCAACTTGACGATTTTTTAAATGTTGCCAATTTAACGAAAATATCGCCAAATGGATAAAAATGACGCTAAATCAATGAAAATGGCGACTCATTGTCGAAAATTCAATATCTTGGAAAGAAAATAAGTATCTACTATAAGAAAAACCTATTTTTTTACTGTAAAAGTAGTAAATTCATTGCATTATATAAGGAAAGTCAAATGTTGCCCACATCAGATTTTTTAAGCAGCTAATCAAAGCCCGTTCACTTGCATGCATAGTGATTTAAACATATATTTATCTCCTGTATATTAAATGCGTTTTTCTGATATAAATCTGTTACTTTAATTTCATTATTTTCCTGTATTATAATGTAAAATTCATGTCCTTAAAACTCAATATGTTCTTTTATATTAGAATTGAAATTGATTAGATTGAAATTGAAATTTTGTATTGAAATTAATTTTTTATGCCTCTAATTTCATAATTATTTGTAAAATGAAGTTTTCACTTAAAATCTTTCACAACGATTTAAATAATAAATGAATGATAAAATCATTAGATTTTAAACGCCATTTTATTAAAACATCCATCAGACGTGTATATAATTTAAAAGTCAGAGCGCTTTCGGACCATACACTTCCTCAGTGGCATTAAATAAAAAATCATGCTAACATGCGTAAATACTATCCACTACAGGCAAGTTGAATTTGAATATTTCAAAATTGGCATCACTACTAAACACGTTTAATGCATCCACACAAAATCAGCAGAAACAGATTTAAAAGTTACAAAATTACAAATATGAAAAAGACGAATTGTCATAATCCAGTTTAAGCACAAATATACATAAGTAAAAAATTAAAAAATTATATATATATATATATATATATATATATATATATATATATATATATATATATATATATATATATATATATATATATATATATATATATATATATATATATATATATATATATTAGAGGTAACCTTGTAAGTATTTGACTCGCATGGAATCGAAAACAAGTCGCCAAGCGTAACTTAAAATATGGACAGGTTTCAAAATTGCAGATAGAGGTTCGGTATAGATAAATAAAGAGAGATTCATAACATAAAATAGACCGGGGCTTATTACAGCTGATCCAAATAAAAGAATTTGCGAAAAGTTAAATAAAGTTATAATTAATCATTAATTGGGCAAGAGCAGTCGATTGCTTTCCGTTTTTAACGCCCCTAGCATGTTCAGCCAACTGTATACCAACAGTGCGTTTAGTGCTACCAATATAAAACTTATAAACATTATCTGGAGAAAGAAGGGGTACTACATATACCCCAGCATGGCTTTTAAAGTTATCTTTATCCCTAAATTTATCAGTTCGAATACGATTAAACAAAGTGGTTACCGTGGAATTAGCGGGTCTAAAATTAAACTCGGTGCAAAATTTGATAAGGGGTGACGAAAAATTTTAGGTGGTACGGAAAACTAGCTTTAAACGGCAAACGATCAGTAATGGGAATGAGTTTAGAATTGGGTTGAATAATATTACCGCGAATATTTGAAAATATTTTATAAGCAAACTCAAAAGAGTAACCGGCACCCTGACCAAGTTTAAAGATGAAATCAATTTCACTCTTTAAAAACGAAATAGTTTAACAAACATTAAAAGCGTGAATAAAATACGCGGTTAAATTATCTCTAACAGCTCACATATTTCATATGTGCCAGTCCACTCAAAGCCCGGTTCTTTGCTAGTATAACATAATTTTTAATTAATATTTATTTAGATGTAAGAAAAAGATTCACATTTTGGGATCTGTCGACTATTGAATGTGTTCAAAATCGAGAGGGTTTCAATATCCATAAATGCACAGATCGCAATCATCATAGCAAATTTATCTGTAATTTAACTGTAATTTAACTGTAATTACTCAGCAGAATATTGAAAACAAAATAATTCTCACGTGACTCAGGAAGATAGGCGTTGCCAACCCGAAAAATTAAACATCGAAGGATAAAATTAAATTGATATGAAGCAAAAGATTGCAAAAATTCAACCTGAACACCAACATTAATTCTGAATATACAAGACTACGAAGTTTAGTTGCACCTAACATAATTAAAAATCTGATGAGGGCAGCACATGACTTTCCCTGCAGACTTATATCCACCTTCTCTTTATTTTAGTGAAATTTATTTCACTTTTAATTCAGTTTTCTTTCTCATTCGGTAACCGGACTTATTTTCAAAGGTGGCGTAGAGATAATACGAAAAACTAAAATATCTCGAAAACGGTTAGTCCTAGTGTAATGGGGTTGGTCTTATTCTTTTCTTCGTTAAAAATTACGTATTAAACAAGCATTTAATGGATATATTTGAGCATACGTAGTTCTTTAGTTTAGATTTTGACGATTTTTGCGGGCCATTTTGCAAAAAAAGGCGAACTATTTTTTTCTGAATCATACCAAAATCTAATCATCACCAGGGTGACCCACAAGTGATTCATCTACTGAATTTTGTGAAATTCGATCCATTAGTTTTTCAGTTAGAGTGGATACAAACTTTTGCGGACCATTTCGCAAAAAAAGGCGGGATCTTTTATCCCGAATCATACCCAAAATTAATCAACACCAGACTCGCTTACAAGTGACTTACCTACCAAATTTTGTGAAATTCGGTCCATTAGTTTTGTAATTAGAGTGGATACAAAATCTGCACAGACAGACAGACAGACACACAGACACACACACAGACGTCACGCTACAAATAGTTTTTTCGTATTCTAGAGGTCTCGAAACGTGCAGATCCGTCAAAAACTCGAGTTGCGATTTTCGGCATGATTCCAATACTTTCCCTATACATTACCATGTATTGCAGGGAAAGTAATAAAAAACCACCTGTTTTAGAAAATAAAATGGCTGCATTTATCAGAAAATGAAATTCTAGAGAATGCACAAATATGGGAAGCAACTAGCTTGAGAAACTGAATAGTTTATCGTCAACCACAACGACGAATTCGACGAAAAAAAAAGGTCACGAAAAATAAATTGGTAACCGTATAAAGAAACTAACAACGGAGCAGTTAATTAAAAATAAACTAACCGATTTAGGAAAAAATTGAAGAACTAGAATATGGAAACTGTATAATTAGACATATAGGAAATAGCTGGTTTCTTAAAATGAAAAAAACAACATGAATTGCATAAAACTTGTTAAAATTACCGGTTGCGAAAGGAAAACAAAACAATAAAAAATAATAAGAAATGCTGATGTGGGCAGCACATGACTTTCTTAGAAGCTAGCTTTGACTTCATGAAAACGCTCCCAGAGACTCTGCACGCTCGAAACAACAATCGAACATGTCCGTGGGGAAAAATGGCCGAATCCCAGACAACATAAAAATTATCAAAATAGCATTAAAATTGGAAATTTTACAAACCACCAAGACGAGAATCATGGAAGAGTTGCATAAAGCGTATAAACTTCGGATAGGAAAGCATACATAAAAAAGTCGCGTCTAATATATAGAGCATTCAGGATGTGAAACAATCAGATAATCCTAGTTAAGAGTTGAGTTGTAATCCAGGATGTCGGATAAATTAACATAATTTTTATCACAATTTTTTCTTCAAAAAACATCATAATAGTGCTGGACAAAGCGGAAGGGATATGATTGTTCCCGAGTTCCGTTGATTAAATGCATTATGCATTTATTAAATTCTGTAATACATGAGTTTAATAATTTGTATACTTCATGGGATTGTATTTCATTATATATATATATATATATATATATATATATATAATTATATACAGGGTGTATATCAACTGATGATCATTACTGTAAGGGTTTACAAACCTCACCAAAACAAATAACTTTCACAATACAACATGGGGTCGGAAAGCAACCGTCGAGCCGCGTGAGGGCGCTTTCTCTAGAGTGGATGAAACGTCACGTCAAAATACAGAATACAATAAGGACGAATAATGGAAATTTATTGACAAAATGTTTACAACATATGCTCAAATGGACGCCCACCAACTGCGAGACAGGCGTCACAGTGGCGACGAAGTGAATCGCGTACACTTGGGAAGATTCCTGGCATTTCACGAATGTCTGCAGCTGCGACACTAATTCGGGCGACAAAGTTCTCTGGTGACTACTTGTACCAGCAAATCATCGAGCGGTTATGTGTTTTCGGCACGACGAAGTACTATAACATTACACCAGGATTGTGCGGAACTACTTGGACATTGCCTTTCCTTACAAATGGATTGGCCTGGGTGGGCCCGTCGCGTGGCCTCCCAGATCTTCCGATTTGTCCTGCCTGGATGTTTTCATCTGGGGACAGCTAAAAAGCGCCGTTCGAGATGCCCATCGAATCACCAGAGGACCTTGTCACCCGAATTAGAGTCGAAGCTGCAAACATTCGAGAAATGCCAGGAATCTTCCAAAGTGTACGTGATTCACTCCGTGGCAGCTGTGACGCCGGTCTGGCAGTTGGTGGTCGTTCATTTGAGCATTTGTTGTAAATAATTTGTCAATAAATTTATATTATTCGTCTTTACTGTGTTCTACATTTTGACTTCATAAATTATTCTTCTGTTACAATTAATACAATCTTCTTTGAATGTATTGTTGTTGAGATTTCTTTTAAGATGTCCCATGATGATGTTTCTGAATATATATTTTGTTAAATTTGATTTCCAATCAGTGATTTGATTAATCTTCATATTGTAACCTTCTCGTTTATCGTACAAGATAGTATAAATTCCTTTTATTCTGTTGTATTTGAGGGTAATATGTAGAAAATTTACTGCGTCCTTCTTGGTATTGGTGTTTTTGATTAGTTCTAATTCTTGAAGATAGGAGCTGAAATCAAACTCAGGAGAATGCACATAATGTCCCAAAAGCACATCGTCCACGTATCTAAAATATGGCAATTCATGTAATATGTGGTTGCCCCTTTCAAAGAATGACAGATATATGTCTACTAAAATAGAGGAGCATCCCCCTCCCATAGGGATGCCCTTAATTTGTTGGTAAAATGTATTGCCATTATAAAGTACATTCTCATATAATACTAATCGTATAAGATCTATATATCTACGATAAGTAATGACATTCTTTAGATTATGTTCTTCATGTACCACAAGAAGTATCACATATAATTTGGAACGTTCTATTATAATTCCTTATTTAACAAAAATGAAGAAGACAACTCCTTTAAACGTGACATGGGTAATATGTCATCATACACCAACGAATCTTGATTTACGCATGCGCTAATGAGATGTACATTAAAAGGTTATCTTGTAATTGTCTGGTTCAAATGGGTATCTCTTCGACGTTTCAACATTTCCTCATATCTGTGTTTCTTGTCTGCCTTCTGGTCTGTCTTCATTCGGGTGCCTTCAATTTACACATTTACGGGAAATTCGTCATTGTTTCGCATTGGTTCCGTGAGCGTTGCCTAGGCAAAAAAGCAGCTTTAAACAGGAATGAGAGGTCGCCATTTTTATGCAATATATCTGGCATTCCCCCCCCCACATATCTTCTCTTTTCGTTTAATCTGATATATATATATATATATATATATAATATATATATAATATTGTATATATATATGTGTGTGTGTGTGTATGTGAATGTGTATGTGTTTGTGTAACAACATATCTTTTACAATGTATTTAGAAGGGCTCTGTTTACGAAATCAGGAAAATGTACTTTTATAATAACTCTCTGGATCATGATAATATGTTATAAAGTGGAAAAGAACGTTTCGTTACTATGACTACTCACAATTGAATCAGCCCCTCTTAAAATGCGTAGGATGTGTTTTCTAAACATATCTTATTTTTCCGTGAAATGCGATGGCGAAATAGAATTATTTATAGGACGCAATCTTTCCCCAATAAATGAGGCTGGAATAAGGCAATATGGACGTTATTTTGTGAGAATATTTCTCGTCTGGAACGAATATAAACTTTTATCATATATACATGAAGGTGAGTGAGAATGGCTGACTGACTAAAGGACATGTCCGCAGGCTGAACTACTGAAGGCAGAAACTTGAAATTTTGCATTACACGTAGAATTTAACACCTAGATTATGTTAAAAACTAAAAACTTGGAATTTTGTCAGAAATTTTTAAAATCACGGAATTTGAGGGGGGGGGGTCGATATATATGCAGTGTAACAGCTGTCGATGTAACAGCTGTTTGTATATGTAAAACAGCAGAGGCTTTACTTACTGATTATGGGACACTTCTACAGTCCAAACTACTGAAGGTAGGAAATTTGCAAACACATGGGACTTGAACTCTAGACAATGAGGAAATCTAAAATCTTGTTCAATAAATTTATAAAACAAGAAATTTTTTATTCTAATATTTTCTCAGCTATAACTCGGAGACAGCTATACACACGAAATTAACTTGTTTTTTACTGACCAATGTTGCCGAACATTAAGGAATGGCGCCATTTAATGGCAAATTTCTTTACCTCGATCGTAAAGTATATGCTTGCCAAAAGAACTTTACGAAGCAAAATACATACAATATAAAGATATAAATCAATAAAAATACAAATTAAAATACATAAGCATTAAAACAAAATTAACTGGATTTGAATAATTCAATTCGGTAATGGAAAAACTTGAAATTTCAAAAATGTTTTGATTACTGTTTCCTAGTAACTCAAATACTGTTTATTTTCAATAATCTGAATTGATAATAGTTCTATAAAATGTGCTAATTTATAATTGTCATCACACATTTTATTGATTCTAAGAACCTGGTTTGATATAATATTTCTGAATACTGATATATGCAAAGAGTCAAAGTGCTGAATTTTAGAAATATTAAAATTAAAATCTTTTTGTTTATCAGATATCTTTATAGCCAGATTACAATTTTGTAAATCTAAATCTAAAAAGTTTGCAGTATATATATATATATATATATAAATATATATTCTAATGGCCAGGCATTGACTCTTTCATCTTCGCCTATACAACGGCCGGAACTGTGAATCTCTTAGCCGTCATATGACGTTGCCTGCCCCAGCGCACCAGTGGGGGGTGGGAACACATTGCGTCCAACAACACTAACATCCATGTCTTACGTGGGACTCGAACCCACAACGTGGCGGCCGATCGATCGCTTGGAAACGCTCGCCTTGACCGTTCGGTGACCACGCCGACATATATATATATATATATATATATATATATATATATATATATATATATATATATATATATATATATTTATATATATATATATATATATATATATATATATATATATATATATATATTATATATATATTTATATATATATATATATATATATATATATTATATATATATTTATATATATATATATATATATATATATATATATTATATATATATATATATATTTATATATATATATATATATATATATATATATATATATATATATATATATATATATATATATATATATATTATATATATATTTATATATATTATATATATATTTATATATATATATATATATATTATATATATATTTATATATATATATATATATATATATATATTATATATATATATATATTTATATATATATATATATATATATATATATATATATATATATATATATATATATTATATATATATATATATATATATATATATATATATATATATATATATATATATATATTAAAAACATGCATCCTAAAAGATAAAATATCAAAATATATACTACATAAGTTATGACACTTTGTTTTTGGAAATTAAATTTTTTTATTTGAAAAATATTCCTATCACGAAAATTTTCTTTTAACAGTTTTACACTCCTTATTCATTAAGTTTCAATTTAACTTAAAGACGAGAGTGATGAAAGTGCGGGATCTTATATAATTAATTGATCATTAAAACGCGAAGTTCTCATGGGAAATAAAATGGATACCTGTCGTTGTTGTACGGGTTGTAGAGTTGTTTGTAGGAGTCACCTTGGCCAGGGTCATCTTTTGGCGGCTGCCTGTTTTCAATATTGGACTCATACTGACGTCCATCTTAAAACGTCTATATACCAGTATATTGAACTAATGAACTATCATTCACCTCTCTGTCATCCCTGATTTTTTGTGTTATCTCCAATTGCTGCTGTTGACTCCTCCTTTTGTTCTCCCCCGTGTATATCTTTGGCCCATTGGCTGGTAGCACTCTCATGGGTCCCAAATGCTCTGCTGTCATTAACCGGCGATATTTGGTGCAAGTAAGGTTTCACTGGCCAGAGAATAAGCTGGCGTGTCAACGATTCCCAGGTCTGAAAAGATCACGTGATTTTTCGATACGTGTGGAGACTTTTATTGCCCACACATATATCCATTTGAGTTTTATGTCAATCTCTGGCGCCCGTCTGACTGAGTCAATTGTTTAACGTGCTCAAAGTTAATTGCTAAACTCTGGTTTTCCTTCATAAAAATGTCTTATAGGCTGCAACCACTCAACATACGAAATTGCGCACTTCTTCCACTATAGTATTAATTTGCAATAAATATGAATGACGGAGGAAAATTTTTAAGCAAATGATTTCATTTCAAATCACTATTTCCGTTGGTGCTAAACTGACTCGGGAAAAATACGGAAATTGAAATAACATCATAATAATTTCATCTTTGCACAAATTATGCCATTTCAAGTCTAAATTTTAGTTTGTTAGTTTATTTTATTTACATGCCAACAGATCATAAGTAAATTTTTTCGACTACAGCCATTTTGATAAGCTTTAATCAAGCTCAAAACGGATAACATTATTCAATCTCCTAACAAAGTATAATAATTAAATGTGAAGCATTTTTGCAAACCGTCCATATATACCGATATTATTTTAAAAAAGTATTTCATATAAAAATTGATTTCGTTGAATCAATATCACAATAAAACAAAATATTATATATCTAAAAAGTTACGTCGAATAAAGTCGCAGCTAATATGAAACAGGTAGAAAAATTAATCGCGGACCATTTTCTCTAGAACGACATTGTCTATACTATGAGGAAACGTGTTGCATAGCATACGGTATAAAAATTTATTACAAATGGTTATTTGAAATTTCGCCGATGTTAAATTTAAAGTAATTATCAGCTACTTCGCTATTTTATGAATTTCTTTAAATATTATATATATTGCATATATTATACATATGTACTTCTGTAGGGCTATTCAGCTGCAGGCAGCATGCGGACTGTAAAATAATTTTGTCAACCATGAACCCAGTAAGTTTATATAATAAAATATTTTAGACAATTTTAATTAATTTGCTAATATAAATAACCAATATTTAGGCGTGACTTTTAACAAGGGCCGTGCTGTTAATACTAAATGTAATTAAATGCCTCATAGTTTATTTTTAGCTGTTGTTAAAGGCGCACAGCTGTTCTTTTGACCTGAAGATGGGGCCTTATAAAGCCTTTGAAGCAAAGTGAAATCACCTTACTATATGCTTTCTTCAAGGAAGTTCTGTAAGTGTTTATTAACAGATGGTTGAAGGTTTTAGATTCCTAAATGGGTATCTATTTAGCTCTTTTAAGACCTCTTTTTCATCGGTCCAATGATAAAAGTTCTGCAACAAAAATTTATATATTTTTTCTTTAAATTTTTTTACACTTGAGCAATAAAACTGTATCTTAAGCTACATATTAAACTCAGATTGCAGCGTTAAAATTGAGATCTGAGTTAGATTTTTAAAATAGGTCCTCTTGTCGCCCTTTTTCCCGATTTCTTTTTTAATTTGTCCATCTTTAAAAATCTGTAGAGGAATCTATCAACTTTTATCGAAACTCCTACTCTTCATCTCCTTTTAAAGCACCTTTGGCTCCCGTTTAAAAAAATCAAAATTTTAGATCGAAAATTGAGAAAGAAGATGTCCCTTTCAAAACGGTGTCGAATTCCTCCATTCGTTTTAGAGGTTTTTCGAAATTATTTAACAATCTATTGATTTTTTTTAATTTTCTGAAGTTTCATACAACTCCTTGGACAAAATGCTGCATTAAACAAAGTAAAATAAAGAGTGCTATGTCAATTATATGCTTCGGAATAAGGGGGGATACATACAAACAAATATGGTCTTTTAGAGTTCAATAGCATAGATAGGTGATTTTATAAATTTTAGCGATAATACGGATACGGCACATTTCAATGAATAAAATCACAATAAACTTTAAATAGTCTTAAATAAACATATACGTAACTGTAAACACGAATGTAAAATTATTTCTAAATCTTCTTAATGTTGATTTTAACATAAGAGTAAAATATATTTTAGGCTGTCCATTTGGAATTTAAACTGGAGACAAATAAATAATCTATGTGAAATATTCCGAGGCCGATTTTCAAAAAAAGTCGATAGTTCCTTTATGTAGAGTTTTAGAAACGAGTATTTCAAATAGTTTTAAGTCTACGAAATTTGTCATCATGAACTCTCATTCCTAAGCTTTGGAAAAGTGCAACTTCTTCTTTGTGGCTTTATTTAGTATTTTTTTTACAATTTAATTAAGGATTCAATAAGTTTTATTTAAAATCTGCGTATCAGGTCCCGCGAATCATAACTAAAATAGAAGTTATTAGAAGAGCATTTCAGATTATCCCCCCCATTCTCGTAACGGAGAAATGTTTTTCCTTTCGAAAAGTATTTCCCAATTCTTTAGAAATTTCTGGTGAGTTAAAAGTGGTGACACTTTGCATACATATTGTATCGACTAGGGCACAGAATCTGACGGAGCATATTTTCGATTTCTCCCTTGAATAGTTCCGGCAACAAGATAGAACATAACTGAGTCAGTTTTCAACGAAGGAGACTATTTTCGATGCTATGTGCCATACATCGACTATGTGCCATATATTGACTTAACACAGCTGTACCTAATACTGAGGAATTTAGATGAAGAATATGACCTGAAAGTGTTCATTACATTTCGTAGATATTTAGATCTCGTGGAATTGGTGCTAAAATAGAATATTTTACATGGCGGAAATGGCTATTAGCAACAGATTAAAGGTATACCCATTGGGGGGACCTGTTCATCCATTTTGGCAGATAATCTATCTGCTTATGAAAAAGGCACACATATTCTTTATGAGATGCCATATTTCCGCTATGTGGACGATGTGCTCTTGGGGTGTTTTGAAGGCACATCTAATTTCGATTTCACCTTTTATCCAAGAGAATTGGAATTGATCGAAAACGAAGTCGACGAGAATGGTGCAGTGAATTTTTTGGACATATCAATAAATAAACATCTACGATATGGTACTTATACAACTTTATACGACAAACGTGATTTTTACAAAATCAAGATTGGCCATCTTATGGATTGGAGGACGAACCTTACTAAAAATGTTTCAAGCAACATCCTTGTCGGCCATTTCAAGAGAAACCAGGCTTACAACACATTCAAAAGGGATTGCAATAAATGTAATCAAAAATCGTAGCCGAAACTTAAAAAAACACTATCCTATTTATTTCTTACGGGCATGCTATAACTCTTTTTTCGGTAATAAAGAAAACTTTAGCCTTTTCCATCTGGAATTGGTTGGAATTTTGGGATTTATGCGATTCTGGTGTGTTGGCACGCATGCGTAAGTGTTGATGTATAGGCTCTGGTACTTGGATCGTTTTTCATTTTGCGTCCATTCCTTCAGCGTCGATATTGCTCTAGCTCTTCTTGTATACGGGTGCCTTTGTCTATGCACATGCAGGGGACTGACCATTGTATTGTATTGGTACCGTGAGCGTTGCCCGGGCTGTAAAAGCTGCTTTAAACGGGAAGGGGAGTCGCAATCCTCCCCTGCCATTATATGCAACGCATTTGGTTCTCCCGTTTTAACGGTTCTTCCTTTTCACTCGGATATATATATATATATATATATATATATATATATATATATATATAGTACAAGCATGCTTCTATTTTAAAGTAATTGGTACCATTTAAAAAATGTTTTCTGTAGGCTATGCACGTTTAGGATTGAAAACGCAAATAATTATAAATATAAATGCCATTTATGTTTTATTATTAAACTAACATACATTGCCAGATGTTGCACGGGTACTAAATAAGCGATCACTGCATAAATAATGCAAATACAGATAACACCACTCGATTTCTAAATCGCTTGTTTTGAATCATTCTCCCCTTTGATTTCAATCCAAATTCTTTAATTTCAACACATGTGTAGTCTCGCGCAACTATTTGCCATACTTGCGCACAAACATCGAATTCTCCCCCTAGCAAACCGTACAAAGAACGTGATCGGGAATCACGATTTTTATGCTTTTGGTCGAAAATTAACAGAAAATCAGGAAATAGAGTAATTAAATGTTTTCCAATCTGCAAATAAAAGAAGTCTACTTGTTTTAGGAAGATTGACTGGCGATGTATTTCCTTCCACATTTTAAGTGAAACTTACAGTCATTTTCACTTTCCCTATATGCATACTATAATAGACAGGGAAAGAATTGTGACTTAAGTAAAAAAACTGTTGCGTTTCGAACGTAATTTCGTAAAATTATTACACTCCGAGATATTATTGGAAGCCTATTGATTTTAAACGCGATTGAACTTCCGACTCCTTCCCTCCCAACCACCAAATTTTCGAATGGACATTATAAATAATCTTGAAAAATTTCAGAAATGTCTATAATGTTAAATAAATAATCATCGTATGCGTGCTTTTCTATTATAAAACGAATAACAAAAATTTCAGAAAGTTAGTTTAAACCGTTTTTGAAACTTTGCCAGTTTTTCTCATAAATGCATCAAAAAATTTACCTGAAAATGACCAGTAGTAACTGTTATCAAATACGTAACACTTGACGACAAATGTGGTGATTAATTTAGTGAAATATCGCCAACTTGCTTCTTTAGTGTAGTGCCAAATTGCCAAAGTTGATAAATTACTAATAATTAACGAATTTTAACACAATATAAGGAACGAATTAACATAATGTAAGAATTACAATTGTCAAGTTATATTTACTCGAAATATAAATTTACTTGGTACTTCAATTTTACATGTTGTCATCCAGAAAAGCGACCAATGCCAGTGTATTTTTCAACGTTAAAAACGTTGTTCTGTGTTCTTATCTTTAAAATAAGCAATCAAAGAAAGTACTCAAAGAAAGTACATAAACAAATAATCATTAAAGTACTTGCATTATGCAGGTAAAGTCATATGCTTCCCACATCAGATTTCAACCTCCAAATATAAAATTTAATTATAGTTCAGGTAAATTTCAGAAATATAAGAAATTTAAATTTGTCATTTTGTTATATTATTTTAAGGCCCATTAATTGACCGGACTTGCATTTGATTTAGGTCATAAATTTAGGTATGAAGTTTTATTGCAAACGAAAAAGAAAATCCTAACCACAGGTTAAAAAATCTCATGTGGGCAACACATGACTCTCCTTATATAATGCAATGAATATACTAATTTTACAGCAAAAAAATAGGTTTTTGTTATAGTAGATACTTATATTCTTTCTAATATATTGAATTTTCGTCAATTAATCGTCATTTTCATTGATTTAGCGTCATTCTTATCCATTTGGCTAAATTTCCGTGAATTTGGCAACATATACAAAATTCGCCAAGTTGGCGATATTCCACCAAATTCGTCGCCAAAATCTCGCCAAGCGTTATGGACGAAGAAAAAGTTATTCTTACAGCAGATAAATGACTATTGGCGTTCAAATACAAAAGTATTACTCAAAGTATCTTTTTTCATGATTGAAACGAGCTAGATCCACGAGAATGATGTCACAAATTTATCGCATGGTATTACATATGAAAAGTGAACATATTTCGCAATAGGAAATATTTTTTTTTAATTTTATATGACTTTTTGATAATTTTTTTGAAAAATGTGCAATATCTCGAGAACGGTTCATGTTAGCGTTCTAAAATTTATGTCAATCGTTTTCTAATGAAAAATTGCATAAGAAATGTCTATTTGCGTAACTTTATTAGCTGTTTTGATTTTTTGACGATTTTTTCAAGATTTCACTCGAAAATTTAGGGGGGCTCTGAACATTCGATTGCGTATAAAAACAATAGGCTTCCCGTGTTTACGGATTGTGATTTTTGTACCAAATTTCATTCGAATCGGTCCATTCGTTCGTCAGTTATCCACAGACTCACTGACACACACACACACACACACACACACACACACACACACACACACACACAGAGACATCACTTCAAAACACACACACACAAACACACACACAGAGACATCACTTCAAAAATGTTTGATTCGTGATCAGGGATGCTTGAAACGTGCTCTCCCGTCGAAAACTCGAATTCGAATTTTCGACCCCGTCACAATACTTTCCTTATACATTATGTACATAAGGAAAGTAAAAAGGTACCGACAATTCTCATCAAAAATAAACACCCATTGAATGGGTGTTAAACATCGATACAATCTCCACTCTTTTATCAGTTTTCTTTTCCTATTTTAGCAGTGTTTACCCAAACACAATATCTTTTCGATATGTTTGCCATTTTATACAGCTTTAGGCGTAATGGTACTAAAAAAAGCTTTGATATTTTTTCTTTCTGGAACGTTTGGGGGAATAGTGTAATAGTTTATGCATGTTCTGTTCTTCGATACTTATCGTGATTCTGATATTAAAAATTCCCATGACATTATTTTGCAGATATTTAGTAACAGAAATACTAGTAAAATAGTGAGTAACTGTGTTACTCGTTATAGATTGATGTGAAATATAACTATTTTCGAATATATCGAATGGGAAAAGGTGCGTGTTGTATGGGACGACGGTACAAGGTACATATGGAAAGATTTAATAATTTTTTTCTCTTTCCTTATATACATAGTACAATGTATGGGGAAAGTATTGTTACGGGAAAATTCGAATCCGAATTTCAGACAAAAGAACAGGTTTCAAGCATCCCTAAACATGAACCGAAGGTTTTGGAGATGCTGTCTGTGTGTAGGTGTGTGTGCATGCATGTGTGTCATGCCGTGAGACTATGGATACGATATGTCACGAACGAATGGAACATTTCGAATTGAATTTGGTGCATATATTACAATCAGTGAATACTAGAATCCTATTGGTTTTAAACATAATTGAATATACAGAACATCAAGAAATATTTGAATGAAATTTTTAAAAATCATTAAAAACCAGCACCTTTAATAATATTACGTAAATAATCATTTCCTGTGTAATTTTTCATCAGGAGACGAATGACATAAACTTTAAAACACTAGTATAAACTGTTTTCGAGATATTGTACATTTATGAAATAAACTTTTAAAAAGATTATAACATTAAAAATATATCAACTATTGGAAATATTTTCTATTTTCATGTGTAATAAATATTATGCGATAATTTGTTAACATCATTCTTGTAGATCTCGTTTATTCCAATCACGAGAGAAGATATTTTTGGGTAATAAGTTTCATTTTGACGCCTGACAATTCGCAAATATTCATTTATAAGAGTAACTCTTCTTTTTCTTTGTATGTAGTGCTTGACAATCAATATTGTGAACTCGGCGAATTTGGCGAAATATCGCTTAGTTGGAGATATTTTGCCCCATATTGACGAAAGTATCGTCAAAATTGTAAAAATGATGCTAAATTAACGAAATTGACTCCAAATTAGATTTACATGTTATCATTCAAAAAAGCAATTCAATGTTAAGCAATATGTTGCGTATCTTATGTCTTACTTCTGCACTGCTAAAGAAGTAAATTCACTGCATTATATAGGAAAAGTCATGTGCTGCCATTGAATTGTATTATGAAGCCTAATGTGTGTTACATACATCAGATCTTTAAAAATTTGTTTTACAATTCTACAGTTTTGATAGATTATTAGAATGCAGTTTATTTCGTCCTAATTGTACCACAAACGACGAAGTTATCAGCGATAAAGCGTTTAGATGCAATGTTTGTAGTCAATCTACAGGACGAGTGTGCAGACGGCGCAGGTGATAAGCGTATACTGGTATACAGTGTCTGGCATACTGGTATACAGTGTCTGGCATACTGACATACAGTGTCTGACATGCTGGTGTGCAGACTATGCACAAATGTCATAAGTTTAGCATTTCAATTGTTTTACACTTATCTCCCAGAATTATATTATACTGCGACTTAAAGTGTATATATATGATATTCAAATAGTTCAAAATTGAGTAGATGTGTTTCAATTCGCTTTAAAACTATTTTTTAATGGAATCGAAAATGCAAATTTCTGCAATTCAAAACTTTTCTTCGCATTAATTTGAAATTTTTAGCTTCGTTATAGATATAGGACAACTACTGGCTCACCTTTCTTAAGAAAATTTTATAAAATGTGTCTATTATGCGAGTTTGATCTACTACAGTGTCGAAAATTTCCGGGGAAAAAAAGTGATATGGGCAGCACATGACATGCTCTATAGACTCAAATTCCTTATCTTTTTATTTCATTTATAATTTGAGAGAGTGAGTTTAATTGCATAAAACAGTTACGGAAAATTATTTAAAATTTCACAAAATTTGCATTGGACGCATTTGCAAAGATGATGTTGCGAAAATGCGAATAAACAAAAGTATGTCGTGAACGATTAATCCTACAGTTGTGGGGTTTATCTTATTCTTTTTATCATAAAAAACAATGTATGAAATAAGCATTTCATTGATACATTTGAACATGTGTAGTTATTTACTTTAGCATTTGATGATTTTTGCGGGCCATTTCGGAAAGAAACGCAGCTTCTTCGTTTCTGAATCGTACCAAAATCTAATCAGCACCAGGGGCATCCGCATGTGACCCAGAACCGAATTTCGTGACTGTCGGAAGCTTAGGGTTTTCGCTACTGATAACAAATATACACATTATCATCTTATTTTATTATGTAGTAGAACGAATTGCCCGCCGTTGGTCGGAAT
The DNA here is from genome assembly GCA_951213105.1 of Amaurobius ferox. NCBI lineage: Eukaryota > Metazoa > Arthropoda > Arachnida > Araneae > Amaurobiidae > Amaurobius > Amaurobius ferox. Next base: position 101,670,294 of record OX578144.1, read on the forward strand.
ATAATTGTAGTAATAGGTAAATAAGCTGTAATAGGCAAATAAACGCCCGCTTCCTAAATAATACAGATACAGATAAGACTACTCAATTTTCAAATTGTCTTTTATGAATCAAGCTCATTCCCGTGCTCCTTTTTTACCATGCACAACCGGGCCAATTGTAGAACGCGGTCATAATACTCCCTGGTAAAAAATGATTTTGAAGTCGAAATTTCGATGAATTTTCGACTTTAAATATTTATAACTTTTAAACTAATCCAAATTTAAAATAAAATCTCGCCAAGGTGCATCGTACGGAGAGGTGAAGCATCTCCGTTTCCAATTTCGCAGCTGTCACACGCTTCGGTTTTCCACTACAGACGACATATACAGAAAGGCAGACAGACAGATAGAAAGGCAAACATACAGGTCCTTATATTATGTAAGAAGATAATGTTTTCTCGTGTATTTGAAATAAACTTCAGAATCATATTTAGCATATTTTCAACATATAAATATAAGAGTTTATTTATTTCAACAAATCAGTTTAGGAAAGCTAAAACACCATATTTTTTCATTATGCTCAAAGCTTCTGTTGATCCAATTTTAATCAGTCGTGCTCAAGACAATTGACTAATGACCTTACATTTAAGAGTAAACGTTGTTTCACATGGGATTAAAAAAACAGAACAATAAGTTAACGAAAATTTATATATCAAAAAATAATAATATAATTGTATGCGTATTAAAACGATCTAAACGAGCTTACATCTCTTATCGGATTTTTTCTTCCATTTTAACGACGTTTAACCATATACATCATTTTCTGCATGCTATTTATTTATTTATTTGCGCAGCTTTAAGTGTAATGTTCATAGGAAAAGCTTTGTTGGCAAAACAATGTTTTCTGAAATGTCTTGGGAAAAGCGTAATAGCTTTTGCACGTTGTATTCTGTTATTAGAATCTCCAAGGAAACTATCTTGTAGATATTCTGTAACGGAAATTGTGGAATAAGTGGTTGTTATGCACTTATTTCGCAGGAAGTGTTCTTAAATATGAATAACAGAATTTGTTTCTATTTATTAGTTCCTTTACTATTTATTGTGTTTTATAATAATTTTATAATTTTTTCATAAATCACATACTCTTTTTCTGCTTTGGTAGCTGAATACGAAATATATATATTTATATACCTCTTAGCAATTATAGAAATTTTCATTTTAACATTTTACTGATGTGGGAGGTTAAGTGCGTTTTAACTTGCTTTACTATTCAAATAATGTAAAGGAGAAGTATTTAATGAGGTCAAAAATAAGAATAACATAATTTTTTTCTATTTATTAAGTTCCTTACTATTCATTGTGTTTTATAATAATTATATTACTCTTTCATACATTACATACTCTTTTTCTACTTTGAATCAGAAATATATATATTTTGTATCTTATTAAATATAGATATTTTCATTTTAACTTTTTGCTGATGTGCAAGGTTAAATGTGATTTTAATTCCTTCATTAATCAAGTAATGCAAAGGGGAAGTATTTAATGAGGTCAACAATTAAAATACCAGAATTTTCTATTTATTTAGTTCTTTACTATTTATAGTGTTTTATAATATTTTTTTTCATAAATCACATACACTTTTTCTGCTTTATTCGCTAAATAATATATATATATATATATATATATATATATATATATATATATATATATATATATATCATATATATATATATATATATATATTTTCATTTTTTGCTGATGTGTAAGGTTAAATGTGTTTATACTTACTTTACTATTCAAGTAATGTAATGGGGAAGTATTTGATGAGGTAAAAAATTAGAATACCAGAATTTATTTCTATTCATTAAGTTTTTTAATATTTATTATGTTTTATAATGATTATATTTTTTTTCATGCATCACATACATACTCTTCGATTCGTTTTTCGCTGGATACGGAATATTTTATATCTGCCGAGAATTTGCATTCAAGTTAATTTATAAACTTTCCTAGAGAGAGAGAGAGTGGTACATAAATACGTACTTGGACATTTATATTTTCATCTATTCTGTTCAAACCTCATCAAGCATTAAAAATATTTGAATCCAGGTCCATTAGCATCCTTATTCTTTTAAACAAAATCAAATACATCATGCTTATACACCATTGCTTCACTAAGGAGTAAGTAAACAGACAAAACTGCAACAATGGTGACATTTTATGTATTACAGTCTTCCCACCTATTTGAAAACATAGGTTAAAATATTAAAATATCGAAATTATAATCAATATGCTTCAAAACAAAGAGCTCGATGCTAAATACAATTATAAAAACTTGTGAAGTTTTTAAAGAGCTACAAACAAATTTTTATTATTGTTCATAGATATGTTTGATTATTGTTCAATTTCAGTTTTTGTCATATAAGCATTATAAAGTTGAAAATCGTAAAATTTTCAATATTCTTCAAGTTGTCAAGACGAAAACTATAAGAGTTTATTTTTAATAATAAATATAAACTTTAATATTAAATTTGTAGTACATATTTTTGTCGTTTACTATTTATACGTACTTTTTATAGTTTACTATATATTTCGAGTGGTAGTTAGAAAAAAAGACTACTTAAAGAATTACAATATAAAAAATTTTGAGAAAAAATTTAAAATAATAAAATTTCGAAATTATTTTTGGTATTTATAATTTGGGCTCTTTTTTCGACAAAACAACAAAAATGGTTTACATCTTTATTTATTAAATTCGGGGTACAAGCGTCAGTGGTGTTTACATTTTCTATACCGCTTCAATTTCCGCCACAGAAATCCCAAGCATAGATGTTATTCACATCCAAAGTACACGAACTTAGTAAGTCAAGTTTTAACAAATAATTTCACAATGAATGCATACATACATAAATGTTCATTAATACGCTCACAGCTTAATTTATACGGTAAGCGTAATATCTTTTAATATTAAATTAGCATTAGCTTTCATTAACATTGAATTTACATTACAGATGGATTAACATCAAATTACATTAGCATTGCATTTTAGATACAGATAGATTAACACAAAGTTACATTATGATGATATTAAATTTCTCTATCTAATTCATTTACTAAAAGTAAAAATAAGTTCAGAATTAGAACACAATTTTGAAAAATTATAAGCGCGTTTAACTATCCGATCGTAAATATTTATAGCATGCATGTGTGAGGTCTAAATAACCTTTGATTATTATTTCCCTCTGTTTGCATTCTAAATTATGTTTCTTTAAACTAACTATCCTAAGTGGTTCGGTTGTTAAACGAATCACCGACCTAATCAGCATTTTCTGCGTTCCTACGGTAGAATAGGAATATGTTTCGGAACGTGAAGTTTTCAGTGTTCTTGTGCAGAGTGTACTTTAGTAGAGTGTTCTTGAGTAGAGTGTTCTTGAGTAGAGTGTTCTTGAGTAAAGTGTTCTTGTAATGAAAGATGGGTTCTTGAGCAGACGATGAAGGATTCGAGTAGTGAGTGGAAGGAAACGCAATGCGATACAACTATGACTAGGAAGAGTCTAGTATCCCAGGTATTGCCTTAATACGGGTAGAAGTAACAGAATGTCGGAGTAAGCATATAAGACATATGAATGCAGATCCATGTAAGCATTGTCACCAGCCTAGTATATTGTAGCAGCTTGCATATTTGGCATTGATTCTGGACGTGTTCAGTAACAATTAATATATATGTTGTCCGTTGCTTTAAACAGCAAGCTGCTGTAGTTTTTGTGAAGTTTCCAATAAACTGAGTTGATTTTTAAACAGTGCCGTCCTGTGTTATTGCTCTTGGACGAAAGGTCGTATTATCAAGTACTTTAAATTTGAGTTCAGTGGCTTTTAACACCTTAAATAAAAATCCTTCATAAAGGCAATTAAAGAGGTTAATTAAACATTTAAACTTTATACATATTATGTATGCATGTATATATGCATGCTATATATACAGGTATGCCTAGATGTAACGGTAATTCATAATTAATTTCGTTAATTCTGTCCCTTTGACTCTTAATTTTTTTTGGCGTGGTATCTTTCGAATATAACCTTTCATTTCGCTTAACACAGATTTCTGTAAGACCTGTCACTACATGTATTTAATGAAAGTTTTTTTTGTTCATATAGAACATTCAAAGTGAATGTTCTATTTGGGTAACTTCTAAATATAACGTTTTAATACATCGTTTGCAATTCATCGCGTGTGCGGATGTTGATTCGTAAACTATGTTTCCCCCAAAAAATAAGTTTGATTTTATTTGGTACATAAAAGAGGAAACTATGCGTGACGGAATAATAATGTAAAAGACTCTTTTAAATTTGTAGATCGACTTAAGCTAAAAGAACTAAAACCGTTTTTCATTTAACCTTTTACTTACGGGTGGGACAGCGTTAATCCGAAACGATGAACCTCTCAAAAAGACAGGTATTCGACATACCCTATACCAAACAGTTCGATCCCCCTTTGCAGACATTGGCGTCCATGAACGTCATGTTGCATGGTCATGACATTTTAATGCCTGAGAACTGAAAAGTGTATTGATTTCATGGAGTTAGAGATGAATCCATCCCTTTACCTCCATTATTCAGCTGAATAGGAAAGTTGATATTGAGAGGTAGATTAATTGCATTATGTTAGCGGCTGGTATAGTATGTATACTTGGATATGGAGTCGTATAATGAATAATAATATTGAATGGGAGGGGGTTACATGCGTAAGAGTGGAATGAATGGGAGGAATTCTTTTGCAACTTTATGAATAGCGGATATTAGATAATATTATACAACTTTATCCCGCTTATGATGTGCTTATTCTTTCTACTTACATCTATTAAATTCAATGTATATCTATCTATTTACATCATGGAAAAATCCACAGTTTTTGGCAGATTTTTTTAAAATTTAGTTTGGGTATTATTTACATCACTGCAAGTAACTATAAACTATGTTTCGAATTTCTGTTCCTAGGCGTTATTGGTATATTAATAAAAATATTAAATCCTCCTTAGAAATAACATGGTACATTTGATTGTTTTTGAAATATTATTTGAAGAAGTCTATACCATGTATCTTAGCAATAGATTTAAATTATTTTATATGCGTAAGAAAATCAAATGTGTTTATACTAACACGAGTTCCATGCATTCTATCCGATTTAAACAGTAAATAAATGTATAAAAAATAAAATGCATCAATGGACTGTATAATATTTTTGATTGTGTTACATCAATTATGGCCATTAGATATAAGGTTACGCAAATTAAAGATATTTCGAATGTTTAAGTCATGTGGTTGATTTTTATAAAATGTTCAAATTCATACATTTCGAATGTGTTAAATAAGTAACACATTAAACAATTAACACTGGATAAAGCTGGTGCGAAAATCATTTTGGTACCATTTCACAGCGCTTTAATTTTATCTTATGGTGGCCAAAATTAATATTTTTGTAAATTGGATTAGCAATGAAACCAAGATTTTTTTTATTCTTCTGATTTGCATAAGCAGATCAATTTTGCGAGAATGGAAATAGTTACACTTTTCCATTTCTTAAAAAGAATTAAAATAAATATATCAATGTAATTTTTTGAAAAGCAATATAAATGCTATTATGATTTGCACATATTCCAACCCACAGACAACGTCGGGTATATCTGCAAGTTAGAATGTTAAATGAACTTCACGAACGAAAAATGTTGATTCAGTGCTTAACACATATATTTCACATCTCATCGATTTTAGCTGATACAGTACAGAATAGAGATAGCTATAAATAGAGTATCTTGCGTGTGTCTTTGCACTTTATAGCGAGGAATTTTCAATGGTTGCGAACTATAAAAGCAATAGTTTTGGCGCAAACAAAATGTACAGTCAATTTCTGAATGCAACCTTGAAAATCAATAGATTAACTTCACTGAAAGACCATTAGCTTTTGAGAGTAATCAATTTAGGAGCTCTAAAAGTACCACTAATTTAATTAACCAGGATGCGGTTACAGGGAAAATGTTGTTTCATTTATGTATTAAAAGTTTAATTTCAGTCGTAAATAAATGCTTTTTATCCGATTCTTCATTAATTAGATAATCGTATTAATTACTAGCTGTATATCCGTTCTTCATACGGAATATAATGTGAACTTAATTTGCAATGTGTGGTGAAAGTTTAATATTTGGCGTCTTTCTTTTTGAAATTTTATAATAATTCCCACAAACAGAAAGAAGTGAGTTTTCACGTGCTAAAATAATGAACATACATATAAAAGCACAACTTACAATTTTACTTATATGTGATGATTAATGGTCCAATTATTTACTTTCAAAATAATGCAGTATATAGCGAATATCTACCCATTATACGTACTATTTTCAATTTTAATTGATTTAGATAGTCCGAATTCTTCTCAAATGACCCTTGAAAAGGCAGAATACAGTTGACCTTGCGAGAAGCAGCAAGAACTGAGGTCTATGACCACAGTGTTAAATGTCTGCCTTTATTTCTGCTGTCCGCCCCTGTTTATAAAGCTTCCATAATTTTAGATATATAACCACAAACAATGGTCGGGTCACGTTATCGAATTTTGAATTACATTTATTGCAGACACGATCAACCAATTAGGTTACGTTAGTTTTGAGCCTCAATGATTGTACCTTGTTCGTTTGGAGGCTCATATAACGATTGGGTCGTGCTCAAAGGAAGGGAACAATCAGGAGGAGATGAAGGTAGATTGACAAAAGACAGACGGGCGTTTAAATTTTAATTGAGGTCTTAAAAAGGCTACACATTAAAATTTCACTAAATTTAGTAATGTTTGGTGCAGTTGATCGACAGAATTATGCACAGAATTCACTTCGACAATAAGAGCTAGCAATATCATTCCAGTAGCACGATGGTAGAGCGTCGGATGGCCAGTATGAAGTTCCGTGGTTCAATTTAGGGCAGCAAGGTTCTTTACAATGGCGATGTTGGAGGTCTTTCTTTTTATCTTTCCACCCAGATCGTCCGACCTACTCTAAGGTATAAGGTATCTGTTTGGGCGTCTTGGATAGTGCCACCCAATTTAGACAGGAACCTAGTGAGAGCGATATCCACAGGGATAGTACACTTCTTCCACTACCACCAACCTCTCGGAAGGAACTTTGACACCCACATGTTTCAATGTGTCTGTACTCGTGCTTTTGAACACGGGGATAGTTTTGGCAGAACTAGGAATCGAACACGAATTCTCCTGGTGCAAACTCCGTGCTTTAAACACTGGGCTATCCGTCCTGATGATGGAATTCTGAAATTGACCCTAGTACGATTTGTACGTATTCTGTGGATTGTGGGATATAGAACGCCGATTTCAAATCGGAAGGCTGACCACGCAGGATACTTACTATGGTAAAAATAGTACTATCAGGAGTCAAACCGGAGATAAAAATAGCAGGAGGCGTTCTGTCAGATTGTCAATTTGCGCGTCAATCTGACATTAGAGGAAGGATAATGCAGAGTTTACATCGATGTTTTTAAGAACTTGAAATTCCTGCACAGTATCTCAACGGTTGAGAGATGGTTGTCTAGTACGATGATCAGGGGTTCGATTCCCGATTAAGGCACCAATTTTCTTTATAAACATATGAAAAAACTTTTAGCATTTTATTTATGATAAAGAATGCAACTTAGCCTTTTTAGTAGATTGTCCTTTTGTCTCAGAGCAAAAATTAATCTTACGTAAAAATATTTTGTATGGAATATTGAATATGTGACAATAACTGTCTCTTTACCTAAAAATATGTAAGTTCTATATAACTTGCATGTTTGAAGAAATATTCATTCAAGAAATGAAAAATATCTTATCACATGAGGACGAATAGAAAAAATCTGATGTGGGCAACACATGACTTTCCTTATATAATGTAATGATTTTACTACTTTTACTGTAAAGAAATAGGTTTTTCTTATAGTAGATACTAATATTCTTTCCAAGATATTGAATTTTCGACAATTAGTAGTCATTTTCATTGATTTAGCGTCATTTTTATCCATTTGGCAACATTTCAAAAAGTCGCCAAGTTGGCGACATTTCGCCAAAATCTCGCCAAGCGTTATGGACGAAGAAATAAGTTATTCTTACAGCAGATAAATGACTATTGGCGACCAAATACAAAAGTATTGCTTGAAGTATCTTATTTCATGAATGGAACGAGCTAGATCCACGAGAATGATGTCACCCAATTTATCGCATGGTATTATATATGAGAAATGAACATGTTTCTCAATAGGAAATATATATTTTTTTTATTTTATATGACTTTTTGATAATTTTTTTGAAAAATGTACAATATCTCGAGAACAGTTCATGTTAGCGTTCTAAAATTTATGTCAATCATTTTCTAATGAAAAATTACATAAGAAATGTCTATTTGCGTAACTTTATTAGCGGTTTTGATTTTTTGACGATTTTTTCAAAATTTCATTCGAAAATTTAGGGGGGTTCTGAACATTCGATTGCGTATAAAAACAATAGACTTCCAGTGTTTACGGATTGTGATTTTTGCACCAAATTTTGTTCGAATCGGTCCATTCGTTCGTCAGTTATCGTCTCCACAGACTCACTGACACACACACACTCACACATACTTTCACACACACACACATACACACACACATACTTTCACACACACACACGCACATACACACACACAGACAGACATCACTTCAAAAATGTTCGATTTGTGATCAGGGATGCTTGAAACGTGCTCTCCCGTCGAAAACTCGAATTCGAATTTTCGACCTCGTCACAATACTTTCCCTATACATTATGTATATAACGAAAGTAATAACCTAATTGAAATTTAAACCCATTTATATTCTTATGAAATTAATAGTCTGGTTTGCTGAAATCGGATTCAAGTTTACAATATTTTATATTAATTGAATGGAGTGTAAACTCAACTGGACTTTCGTATACCAGAAATCGTTTTTATTAACTTTTATTTTTCGAATTTTACAAGAAAACTTTTGATAAATTGGTATTATGGCTCCTAATGATTACAATTATAACGTGTTACCCTTCACTTTAAAGGGCTTGAAAAATTTTTTCGATTCATACTATACTTAACAATATACCCCCCCCCCCCTTCGGGGGGCGAACAACTTGCCCCTCGAGGGGGTTAATGTCGTCACAAACAAAAAAATTATATCGCGGCTATTTTTACAACAATGTTTGAAACTATAAAATCTCGTGATTACTGAGCTATACAAACACCCTTTTATGCATGATTATATCAAATTGTGTCCTATGTTTTCATGATAAAAAATATGAAATTTCAAATAAATTTCGAAGTTTTTGCGAATTTAAATATAATTTATCATGTTCTAGATTCTTTTTTTTAACAAAGCTGGATATAAAGTTTTGTGAAAATCCATTAAAATGTGTGGCCGCTATTGTATACACAAGAAATCGATCACAGACATACAGACGGACATTACTCCAAAAATAGTCAAAAGTGTCTAGGAGGTCTTTAAACATACATTGACATCAAAATCTTGAAATCGAAAATTTTCGGAAAAAACAATGCTTTCTCAATACTACGTATGAGAAAGTGAAAATGGATTAGATTTATAATGTGAACTTTTCGAACCATATGAATTTAGAGTTTAGCGACATAAACATTAAATTTATCTTTTCAATGTTTTATCTTATGTAATAAGCCCCTTTAATCCTAAATAATACTGTATTTTACAGCAAAGAAAACTGATGATGAAAAGTTTTCCTTCACACAATACAAGTATTTTAAATATGTTTGGCATCTAATACTGAAAATTTTCGCATACGCCATTAGAATTATCTTAGTAATTATCTTAAGTGTTTATTAACTCCTTTTTAATCTAGTCTGCAGAATTTTATTTTTAATTTATTAACTTGTTTTATCTTTCTCATTTGATTATCTCAAATCTTTACAGCTTGGATTTACAAAATGTGCTTACTCTTATTAATTCAATCAGTTTCCCTCGAAATATGCCATTATCCTAAAAAGCACTTTGATTGGAGTAGAACGATATGAAACTATTATTACTTTCCTTATATACATAATGTATAAGGAAAGTATTGTGACGGGATCGAAAATTCGAAATCGAGTTTTCGACGAGAGAGCACGTTTCAAGCATCCCTGAAGACGAATCAAACATTTTTGAAGTGATGTCTGTGTGTGTGTGTGTGTGTGTGTAAAAGTATGTGTGTGTGTCAGTGAGTCTGTGGAGACGATAAATGACGAACGAATGGACCGATTCGAATGAAATTTGGTACAAAAATCACAATCCGTAAACACCGGAAGCCTATTGTTTTTATACGCAATCGAATGTTCAGAACCCCCTAAATTTTCGAATGAAATTTTGAAAAAATCGTTAAAAAAATCAAAACCACTAATAAAGTTACGCAAATAGACATTTCTTATGTAATTTTTGATTAGAAAACGATTGACATAAATTTTAGAACGCTAACATGAACCGTTCTCGAGATATTGTACATTTTTCAAAAAAATTATCAAAAAGTCATATAAAATAAAAAAAAATATTACCTATTGAGAAACATGTTCACTTTTCATATGTAATACCATGCGATAAATTGAGTGACATCATTCTCGTGGATCTAGCTCGTTCCATTCATGAAAAAAGATTGAATAATACTTTTGTATTTGAATGCCAATAGTCATTTATCTGCTGTAAGAATAACTTATTTCTTAGTGCATAACGCTTGGCGAGATGTTGGCGACGAATTTGGCGGAATGTCGCCAACTTGGCGACTTTTTTGAAATGTTGCCAAATTAACGAAAATCTTACCAAATGGATAAATATGACGCTAAATCAATGAAAATGACGACTTATTGTCGAAAATTCAATATCTAGGAAAGAATATTAGTATCTACTATAAGAAAAATCTATTTTTTTACTGTAAAAGTATAAAATTCATTACATTATATAAGGAAAGACATGTGTTGCCCACATCAGATTTTTTTTGTTATTGTACATATGAATAATTAGTTATTTCATCACTATTATCATTGAATGTACTTTTGATATGTACTATAATATGTACTGATGTATATGAATGTACTATAGTATTAAATAAAAAATATTTACACTCAATGTGTGATAATTTTTCTTCAAAGATAAAGAGACAATCCGATTTACTATACAAGTGATAAATTTCCTAATTAAAACATTCATATATATATAATAATTGTCCAACGCATTTGTGTCTTTCTAGACTTTATAAAAGCCTCGCAGTGACCCAGAAACACCGAATCTTTGCACATTCCAACCACGGGACAGAACATAACGGAGTTAAGTTTCCAATCACCCCCCTTTCTAAAAAGTATTTTTGAGCCTCCTGATGACCGATGAGGTTTAATTTTTTAACATTTTCAATATAGAGAATGGGACAAAACAGTATAAACCACAAAGAAAGAACTGTATACATTTTGGGACAGAAAATTATAGAACATGAATAAAGAAACGAAATTTTTAAATCACGTGACAGAACAATCACCTGACAGAACCTAATTGAGCTCATTTTCGACACTAAACGTTATTTAAAAAAATACCGCATGTGTTATGAGCTATTTAGTTAAATAAGATGCGTATGTATTTCTTAACAAAAGCGCTATGTGTTATTTAACAAAATATAACATATTGAACAAGAAAAATCAATCATGCTTAAAACATTGATTATGAAACACTTTCTAACTGAAATGCAATTTTATTTAAACATCTCGAAAATGCGATATATTCAGCGGTGATATATTTAACACTTTACAACATAGTTGAATAGTGTTTATGACTTTGTTCATTTTGTCTGTCTGTCTGTCCGTTCGCACGATAACTACTTTAACAATGACTTTATCAAAATACAATTTTAGTATGTTGTTGAGAAGGTCTGTGGAACACATGGGAATAAAAATTAATAATATCAACTAATTAGTTTTGGATTGAACCCGGGTTGAAGAATTGAAATACATTGAATCCTATGAGACCTAATTTTTAAACATTTTTTAAATGAATTTTAAATTCACAAATTGCTTCATAAGTTTAATTATCCCATTAAAAGTTCAAATTATCCCATAAAATATATAAAGAATTTCAGAAAAATATGTTCGGCAGTTTTTTAAATAAAAATTTAAATAATAATACCCAAATAATATGAAGAGATCACGTGACCCACTTCAAAATAAAATATGGCAGTCATATTTTTTTCCAGAGTAAGAATCGTGATTAATAATGTTTTTTTTTCGATTTATATTTTGTGTTGCATCCGTCTTAAAACCGCTTTCATTTTTGCCTAATTTTTGTTGCATTATATTTGTTGCATAATATTTTTTGCATAATATTTGTTGCATTATTTAAATTGAATAATTGCATTATTCTACGCTAACACATTTACAATATTTTTTAGTTTAAATGATCATCTAACATTGATTATTTTTACAACGAAGCCTAATTTCAATGGATGCAGAATGTAAACAACTGATTGTTAAGATAAGTTGAATAAGAATTGCTGAATTTTTTTCACGCAAAATTATTTAACTCTGTTGTCTGGAATAAAAGTGTATGGATAAAATTTTCATTGTTTTTACATTGAGAGCCAGACGATTTATGTTTCAATGATGTCATTTAAATAAAGTTCATGTTTTTCGATGAAGTTTTATGTTTTCAAGTAAAATAAATTATTTTAGTTCTGTGATAATTTAAAAAATATCACTGTTGAATGTATCGCAGTTTGCATATCAGTTAGAAAGTGTTTCATAATCAATGCTTTATGCATGATTGATCTTTCTTGTTTAATTATCACAATAATACAATAATTTATTTTACTTAGAAACTTCAAACTTCATCGAAAAAGAACTTTATTCAAATGACGTCAATGAAATATAAATCGTCTGGCCCTCTATGTAAAATCAAGGCATTTTTCATTAATATCACTTTTATTCCAGACTCCAGAGCTAAATACTTTTGCTTGAAATAAATTCAGCAATTCTTAAACAACTCATCTTACAATCACTTGTTTACATTCTGCATCCATTAAAATTAGGCTTCGTTGAAGAAATAATTAAAATTTGATGATCATTTAATCTAAAAAATATTGTAATTGAATTGACACATAATATAGATGCACGAAAAATATGCAAAAATGAAGCGGTTTTAGAACGGATGCAGCACTAAATACAAATTTAAAAGACCTTTAAAAATCACGATTTCTACACTAAGTAAAAGAGATGGATGCCATATTTGATTTTGAAGTGGGTCACGTTATATCCTTATATAATATGGGTGTAATTATAATTTTAATTTTTATTTAAAAAACTACCTAACATATTTTGCAGAATTTTTTTATATATTTTATGGGGTAATTTGAATATTTCCTAAAATATTCAAAGCAATTTGTGAATATTAACTTTGCTTAAAAAATGTTTGAAAAATTAGGTCCCATGGGGTTCAATTCAATTTTTTCAACCCGAGTTCAATCCAAATCTAATTGGGTGATATTATTCATTTACATTCTCATATCTTCCACAAACAGTCTAAACAACATACTAAAATTTCATTTTAATAAAGTCATTTTTACGGCAGTTAACCTGCGAATGAACAGACAGACAGAGAGACAGTTAAACAGACAGATAGAATGAATTAAATCATAAACTCTTTTCATCTATTTTGTAAAGTGTTAAAAAATGTTGCAACTGAATTTTTATTGTCAGCTTTTATATCTTTGACAGGTTGAAATACTAGTTCTTAAATATTCGAGGCTCCTGTATAAAATATTATCCGAGTGTAATACGAAATAATTATCAGTCTCATGTATAAAATTATTTTTTTTTCTAAATAAATTTATCAAGTTAAATAATCTCACTCAACGGTACAGCTGTTTGAATAAATATCCAAAATAATTATTTATAATATTTTACTTCCTATCCTTTTTTAAAATGAATTCATTTGAATATGTAAATGTGTATTTAGGCATTTTTAAAATATTTGATAAAATTCTCTACTCTGATGACCTTCAGTTATTTCTGGAATATTGAAACAAGAAAAAAGCTTTTAAATGTGAGCTAAAAGATATATTTTTTATAAAACATATATTTATCTTCTATATTAATTAATCATTTTATATCAGACATGGATTTGCATATTTAAAAAAAAAGGTACTTTTTTGTGCATTATATGAACTCATTTAGAAAGTGCAATTAGAATGTTTTCAGTTTTAATTAGTGTTTTTCTCTTTTTATCTGTTGAGTTAAAATTAGAATTTGATGTTAGCATCACAAGTATTTTTAGACTCGAATTACAATTTATTTCGTTATGTATATTCCATGGATTCTTTGATAGTCCACTGAAAATAAATAAATAAATATTCAATACTTGTGTTAAACTTATCGAATATGAAGTATATAAATTTTTTATTTGATGACATGGCAAAATGGCACCAACTCGCCAAAATTATAAGCAAAAAATTCAAACATATTACATTTTATATGCTTGTAAATATAGATGTTGTTATGTTCTGTGTCCCTACACTGTCATTAAAATTATTATAAAAGGTTAAATTATGTCCTTGTAATTTTTTAAAGTATTTATTTGTGGTACTCGTAACTTTTAAAACTGTCTACCCCCACCTATGTAGTCAGCAGAACTTCGTTATATATCTTGTGCCGCCCGCTAAACAGGCAGGTTACAGCAACTCTAAACTCAGTCGTGTTGCACTCTGCGTCCCAGATGTCTAAAAATGTATTGCAGTGAGAAATCGAAGAATATATTCCTGTTTAAGCAGATATTATTCTTGGATGTTGTTATAATAACACAGAACAAACAACTGATGAATTTGTTTTCTTTTGCCCACCGAATCAATTAAAATTACCGCTATTCCATTCATAGTTTGGCATAATTACGATAATCAGTAATTACAAGATTATTAAAGGCAATGAAATAAATATTCTATAAATTTCACACGATAAAAGAAGGTGTGCGTGTGTGTGTGTGTGTGTGTGTGTCTGTGTGTGCGTGTGTCTGCTTGTGCGTGTTTCTGCGTGTGTCTGCGTGTGCGTGTTTCTTCGTGTGTCTGCGTGTGCGTGTTTCTGCGTGTGTCTGCGTGTGCGTGTTTCTGCATGAGTCTGTGTGTGCGTGTGCCTGTGTGTGCATGTATTTGTGTGTACGTATGTCTGTGTATACGGTCTGCAGCGGGAAGTATAAGCGTCGTACGGCCATGGAATTTAGTAAGCAAGTATTTCAGGACACGTGAAAAGACTCTTCGGACCGAAAATATCATGCAGCAGTTTTCAACTTGACACCATCAGAAGGACAATTTCTTCATGTTCATTTTATAAATACATCGAAAATTTGCATTTTTTAGTATGGAGTATAATAAAAGTAAATTTTAATTTATTTATTCATTAAGTGGCCGCTAATCGTAAATTTCTGCACATTGCCGAATTGATAACCCAACATAGTTAATTTACTATGTTGCCTGTGTTTCTTCTGAAAATCAATTTGATTAATAACATAAAATTAATTTCGTTTATACAGCTAACAGACATTAAATTGCTCAAATGAAAACTGTATTTATTATTACATTTAATATTAAATTTTAGAGTAGCTAAATTTTAAATTAATATTTATATTTACAATTTACCATCTTTTACAAAATTATAGTCTCTTCGACTTAACTGGGTTGGCAGTGATACAGTTTGCATTCGATGCTCACCGACTTCTCGTCGGGTTACACAATTCCTCATATTTAATATGAAAAGTTTACCTTCTAGGTAATTTGATTTTCATTTCGCCGCATCCGAAAAAGTAAGATTTGTACAATTCTGTAGATTATCAAAAAGTTTTGTGTATATTCTTCACATTTCAACAAAAAAAATCGTTTTTCTTTTCATTTCATCCTTAATTCAATTTTCTGTGAATTATTAAGCAAGCGAACCTATTAAAATTTTCGATGCCGTACGTAATTTTGTGTCCCCTGCAGACGATTGTAGATGACGCGCTTGAAGCTCTCTCCTGGAGAAACGTCCATTTTAACCCACGCCTTTTTTTTCTGCACGTTTATTTTATTACCTTTGTTATTATTTGGCTTTCCATGTTTAAGGAGCGCGTACGTACAATGCGGTTAAACTGATTTGACATTTTTTGGAGATTTAGATTGAAATTCAAGGGGACTGAAACTGATTTGAAATGTATGTGGTTTTATCGGTAAATGTATTATTTAAGTAGCAGGAGCTTATTTGGGACTCGGGCAGCGTCAGGTAATTTGTTCTAGAATTTCAAAAATGTGAGTAAAATATATACAAATTGAGAAATTCGAACAAATCCGAACACTCATCCTGATATTCTTGTGGTCTAAATACATTTTGCAACTGCAAACAGAGTATTTGCGTCGGAATTAGCTTGTTTCTTTTCCAGAAGGAATCAACTTTTAAAGTTTGGGGCAAAACAAATCGAGCCGGTCTATTATACCCAATTCAAAATCTATTATTTTTCTTTAATTCTCGAATAGTTTACTCACAATCCCAGATAAAATAAAATCCTTTTTAAGAAAAACTGCGACTTCTTACACCAAGGCATCGCCGAGTAAATCTCGGTTTTTATATTCATACAAGCATACATACAAAGTTTGGCTCGATTTAATAATGTATATCTAAGTTGGTATTATCCACTTTATTAATTCTTTAATTTATTATTTTTCCTTATTTTCTAGGCCATTTTACTTACTACAATAATTACAACGAGTTCATTCCTTTGTGGACTGGCGGTTGAAGCTCCAAACAAAGGTGACCGTGGTGATGCTGTTACACTAGATACAGTCAGTACTACTGGAGCCAAGGACTTGATGCGGGAAGCTACTGGATGGGAGAGACCCACTTATGGCACCCAAACCTATTATCCACCTTCGGGAAGCAGCAAAGGATACTCTCGACCTAGCTACGCAGGATATCAAAGTCAAGGATATCAAGGACAAGGATATCAAGGACAAGGATATCAGGGACAAGGATATCAAGGACAAGGATACCAAGGGCAAGGATACCAAAGTCAAGGATATCCAGGAAGAATTGGAAATGCCGGTGGATATGGTTATCAGGGTGGATACGGCTCGCAAAATCGTGGAAGTTATGTTGGTAATCAAGGTAGCTATGGAAATAACAAAGGGTGGTCATCCGCTGGCTCTGGTTGGGCAGGAAATTATGGAAGGCCGGGTACTGGTGGTTATGGACAAGGCAACTATAAGGGAGGTGCATCTGGTAACCAAGGCTGGTACGGGGGACAAAGTGCCTCTGGCAGTGGATATTATACAGGCAACCAATATAGACCATCATCTAGTGGTTACAACTGGCCCTCTAGTGGGTACAGGGGAGACCAGGGTTATGGAGGTTCATATGGAGGCAGTAATTGGGGTTATGGTATTAATGCAGGTTATGGCACCAATACGGGTTATGGCACCAATACGGGTTATGGCATTAACCAGGGTTATGCAGGGAACCAGGGTTACAGGGGAGGATATGGAAACCAAATTTACGGATCTGGTTACGGTGGTTCTTATACAGGTCAAAAAGGCTGGGGAAGTTCTGGTTATGGAAATAGTATTCCATCACAGAGCAATGCGTGGGGAACTAACGCATTGAGTAGTTATGGGGGATCTCAAGGCAACTATAAAGGTGGTTCATCTCCAAGAATAAATAATATAAATTCTAAGGGTTGGTCTGGTACAAGAGGAGGATATGAAAACTTCTCTAGCAACAAAGGTTGGATGTAAAACTTTCTAAGTGTGAACCTGAACTTATTTTAAACTCAGAAATGAACAAACCATATCTTGTCAATTTGAATACTTATTCCCCATTACCGCAATGAATGTCCTCATTAAGTACTGTTTTATGATTTTCAAAACATTTTATACTTTGATGTCTTTGGAGAAAAATAAATTCAGGAAAACGATTGTTCTGCGAAGGACTGTACTAAACTCTTCTAACTAACTGGGTAACTTAAAAAAAATTGAGACCAAGTTTTGAATATTTCAGCAAACTAACACATTAATTATAATAAATAAATAAAAAATAAATAATAATAATTTCCTTTATAACAGTATACATACAACTATTGAAAAGTGTACAATATTTTTTTATAAAAATAATGAAATAATTTGTTGAGAAACATTTTGAAAAATATTTGTAAATCTGTTAATAATATAAATATATAAAATAATAATTATATAAAATTCAATTTTTTATGGAAATCATAATTTCAGATTAATATAAATAAAAATTAAAAAATATATTTTAAACATTTGATAAAATGGTATGACTATAAGCTCGCATTGTTGAAATTAAATAAATGTGCCAGCACAGATCCTTTAACTGTAATTTTAAAGTTTTGTGATACCATTCTTATCTTAATGTCATGGATATAATATAATTTCGAAATAGATATTTTTTATATTATATTGCATAACATATAATTAAAAAAATTATCATTTGTTGTTGTTACTGTAATTTATGTTTTTATCGCTGCGGTATCTTTTACCATTTACTTCTGTTCATTATTATGTATAATATATAATGAATATGTAAAGACAATCACTTTGTACCACAAATGTATATTTTGTTTGTCATCCATTTGAAACTATCTTCGACTGTTTCATGAAAATAAAATGTTTGTTTTATAAGAAGTTTCTGTTATATTTCACAATGCACTATATTGCAAATGTCGAATTTTCTTTCAGATATGATATACTGAAATCTTGGTATCACGTTCCTCATGTAGCGGCCAGAATTGGTTGACTGGTTTCGCCTTTGTTAGCACACCCCACATTGAATAGTCATAGAGCCCATTTCTACGATAAGTTCTTACAATTCCTTCCCAGCTGTTTAATTGAGGGAGCCGTCGTTTGGACAGTATGAAGATCCGTGGTTCAAACCCAGCTGGTACAGTCTTTATAAATAGCGCCTGAAAAAATTAACCCCGTAGGCTAGTGTAGTGTTACCATTAGTGGCTACACGTCAAACTTCAAATAACTGAATCAACGATTTAAATGACAAATCTTAAAAAACCAGATTAAAGGCCACTTTATTAAACCCATCCTACAGAAGTACAGCAAATAATTTTAAGCCAAAGCGCTTTCGAACACCTTCATGCTCTTCCTCATTAACGATATAATCAGAACATATGCCAACATACCTAAATACATCCCAATGCCGTCAAGCAAAATTTGCAAATTACGAAAATTGCTATTCATACAAAATTGTGAATCCATAAAACAGATTTTAATTATAAAATTACAAATCAAAGATAAATATTTTAAAAAACTTTTTAAAAACATCGAACACTTTAAAACTTTATTGTAAATTAAGGTTACTGTGTAATGGTTTAACACGGCACGGCATCGATAACGAGTCGCCAGGCATAACTTAAGACCTGAACAGAGTCAAAATTACAAATAAAAGTACGATATAAATAAATAAAATGGAATTCGTAGAGTAAAATAGAGCGGAGGTTATTACAGCTGATCAAAAGAAAGGAACTTTCAAAAAGGGGGCGAAAATTATCTTTAGTCACTAATAGGGCTAGGGCTGTCGTTTGTTTACCTGTTTTATTTATACGTCTCTAGCATGTTCTACCAAACGAATACCAATCGTACGGTTAGAACCACCGATATAAAATTTATAAACATTATTCGGAGAAAGAAGGGGCACAACATACAACCCAGCAAGACTTTTAAAGTTAACATTATCCCTAAATTTATCAGTACTCTCGTAAATTTAAAGTTAATATTATCATTTAGGGATAATGTTAACTTTAAAAGTCCTGCTGGGGTGCATGTTGTACCCCTTCTTTCTCCGGATAATGTTTCTAAATTTTATATCGGTTGTACTAAACGTACGGTTGGTATCTGTTTGTCCGAGCATGCAAGAGACGTAAAAATGGTAAACAAACGAACGCCCTTGCCCAATTAGTGACTAAAGATAATTTTCGCCCCCCCTTTTTGTAATTTTTTTGCTTTTGATCAGCTGTAATAACTCTCCGCTATATTTTATTTTACGAATCCCTTGTTATTTACTTATATCGTACTTCTATCTGTAATTTTGACCTTGTTCAGGTCTTAAGTTATGCCTGGCGACTCGTTCTCGATGCCGTCCATGTTATACCTTTACACAGTTACCTTCATTTATAATAAAGTTCTAAAGTATTTGGTGTTTTTAAAAAGTTTTTCAAAATATTTATCTTTGAGATTTGTAATTTTATAATTTAAATCTGCTTTATGGATTCACAATTTTGTATGGATGGCAACTTTCGTAATATGCAAATTTTGCTTGACGGCATTGGAATCTATTTAGGCATGTTGCCATCTGTTCTGATTCTATCGTCACCGAGGAAGAGCATGGAGGTGTTCGAAATCGCTTTGGCTTAAAATTATTTGTTGTACGTCTGTAGAATGGTTTTAATAAAGTGACCTTTAATCTGGTTTTGTAAGATTTATCATTTAAATCGTTGATTTAATTAGTGTAGTGATATTGGAGTTCTAAATCTGAGAATGATGAGACTAGTATCGATTCTGTAAACTCTGGCATATTGAGAACCAATTTCAAATTCGGGATTCTAACGACCACGCTAACCTGGGGTAAAAATATCAGGGAGGGATTGTCAGATTGTCCAGCTGCTCATCAATCTGATATTAGAGGATGGGGGGGGGATGATGTTGAATCTACTTTCTGATACGAGCCTTAGTAAGAGCTTGCAATTCCGCCCCAGTATCTCAATTAGAAAACTATCGGCTGGTCAGCATAGAGATCCATGAATCAAACCCCTGCTGGGATAGCAAGGTTCTTTATAGTCAGTAATTGAAGTGGCAACAGTCAAAATTGCTGCAGTTTATCAAATCTCTATGACCTGCGAAGTTAATAACATCATACCACTAGTTTATAATTTACTAAATATTGGGCTAAGATTGCACAAGGTTATTGGGGATGCATTCATAGTCATAGATCCTGCCAATAGGGCTGAAATATCTGAGAGATACGCTTCGAATCAGAAGAACTTTTTTCAAAAGTTGCACATAGCTAGTGATAACAGTTGTGTTGGATAATCCTTATAACATGCAATGATAGCAAATTTAGGGAGAATACATAAATTAGTTAATTATTTATATACTTTATATAGTATGTTACAGGTTGAAATAGGAATCACTATTCTTGTTATTATGTTGTGAAAATCCACCCACTACTGCTGCATCACAATTATCAGATCTTTTGTAAATTAAAACGTCATTTGTTTTGGAGTCAATAAATGAGTTTAATTAAGTTTAATTCATTTATTATTTGCAATAATATTATATATTTATAATTTACCTTAGGGAGTGATATGTGTTGCCAACAGTGATTAAAATTATTATTTGTTTTAATACTTTATCCTTAAAATTATAATAACAATCTTAGACGCGTTACTCAAACGGTTTAGTCTTTTATTTGTACACTCAGTGGAGTTGCGCTAGCTTTACATCACATATATTTTCAGCTTTCTGATACCGGACTTTACACATTACTTTCACAATGGTGCCTATCAGAAGTTCCCCACATTAAATTTATACATTTTGTGTCGTCACACGTGTATAAAATATTTAACATGCAGGTGGCCATCTTTTGGCTCCTGCAAAGGACCTAAGTGGCACTATTTTCGATATTTAGCTCTTTGACGTATCTACCCCATTTAACCAACTAAAATGTGAACTTTTGGCAAATCTCAGCCTGTCTGTGCCTCCTTTCTTATTATAATAGTTACCAGGACCGAGAAGGCAGCCCTACCCGTACCCAACCTAAACACCTTACCAAATGAACATTACGTAGTACCTTAATGTTAGGTAATCTTTCTTACTTCAAATTTTTAAATAAATGGCTTCGTGTCTAAGAGGACATACCCTGTCTTTTATCATATCCTCTATTTTTTTCACCAATAAATAGTTTTAGAATCTTCAGATATTAGTTAGACCATGCCCTCCCCTGCTTACATTTAGCTAGGGGACAACTGTACAAGTTTGTCATGAGCAACTCCCTGGTCTACGGTGACTTGATGTATAGTCTCAGGGAGTATGAGCCTGATATATGGCTCCATAATGAATGTCTCATATAGACATAACAAATCTGATGCGGGCAGACCATGACTTTCCCTACAGACTCAAATTTAATTTCTCTTGTTTTCTTTAATAATTCATTAAACTGAGATTAATTGTCCAAAATAACACTCATAATTATTTAAAATTGCACTTTTAATCAATTTTCGTTTGCATTTGGTAACTGAACGTATTTTCAAAACCGGCGTAGTAAAAATGCGAAAAACTTTATATTAAGAAAGGCTACTTCAAGAGTAATGAAATTGTTCTTATTCATTTCATCGTTAAATTTTCCGTATGAAACAAGCATTTAATCGATAAATTTGAGCATACATTGTCTTTTATTATAGATTTTGACGATTTTTGCAGTCCATTTTGCAAAAAAAGACAGAGTTTTTTTTTTCGAATCGTACTGAAATCTAATGAGCCCCAGGGTTACCCACAAATGAAATTTCTATCTATGAAATTTCGTCCATTAGTTTCCAGTTAGAGTGATACATGTATTGCACAGACAGATATACACACAGATGTTACGCCAGAAATAGATTTGTCGTGTTCTGAAAGTTCCAAAACGTGTAGATCCGTCGAAAACTCGAGTTGCGATTTTCGACATTACGCCAATACTTTCCGCATACAATACCATGTAATGCAGGGAAAGTAAAAATGGTTGATTTGTATTCAGGAATTCTCTAAAAGAATAAATCCTTCGAAATGGGAGAGTTGGATTTGTGACCGCATCACAATAATTTCCTTTTACATATACTATGTATTGCAGAAAAGTAAAAACTAAGAAAAATACTTCGATAGTTTTCTGAATATATTTCATGCACACCTGTGAAAAAAGAACTTTTGTTCGTTGGAACCCCCTTTGAGATCTGAGGTATTAGGATTTCAAACAGAGACATATAACTGACAATCATACAAAGAGCTGCTGCTGTTGTCAGCCAATTCTGTAGTGCACTTCGGTCATATTTCATCTGCTGCTGACAAGAATATAATGTGAGCACAAGTTCAATTATAATAATGGTTCTTTAGAAAAGATGAATGGCTTTTATTTACGCATACTTGAAAAATCTAATTTGTGCAATCCCTGACTTTCACTACTAATGCTATGACTTTATTTCGTGTTAATGTGAAGTATTGATCAAGATCTACAGCACAATGCTTTTCACGTTGAAAAGTACAGTAACATTTGACGCTATTAAGAACATATAAAAATATTTTAAAGTACCCAATTAACTTATATTTTCGCAAATCTAACTTAACAATCGCAAATATTGCTAGCGTCTGCTAAGCAATATAGTCTATATGTTAAAAGATGTCAATAATTAACTCATCAATTTGGCCTCAATTTCGTAACTTTAGCGTCAATTTTGCCAATTTGGCGATATTTCCGTCAATTTTGCACCATTTTTGAAAGTCGCAAGTTGCCGATATTTATCCACATTCGTTGCCAAAGTCGCCAAATCTACATCAAGTGTTACATATATGACGTAACTTACTATTTCTCCTTCTTTTAGATAAATATACATAGCAAAAGTGCAATATATCGACATTGGTTCAAACTAGTGTTCTAATGTTTGTCTCATTCATTTTATGATGAAACATTGCATATCAAATGATTTTTTATTTATCATATTTGAAGTTTCTGATTTGTTTAAATTTTTTCAAAAACACATTCGTAAAAATATCTTAAACATTTTGCAAATAAATTTTTGAACAAAATTAAAAGAAATGTAAGTATCTTCAAATATGTTCGTGATCCATATGTAATATGATGCGACAAGTCTGTTAGCAGCATTATCGTCGCGTTAGCAGCATTATCATATATACTGTACTATTCAAGACAAAAGATACTTTGCAAAATAGTTTTATATTTTGTAAAGAATTCGCCCTTGTTCATTTTCACTCTGTTGCATAAAATATATGCACCCATAAGAAGTTAAGCTACAGCTGCGAAATTCGGCATATATGTATCGTTTGAGAAGATATGCAAATAATTAGAATTGAGGAACAAAAAAACGTTTTATTAAAAATGGTGGCACCAAGAAAATGACATTTTAGTAAGTGGTAAAACTTCCCCTGGTAGCCGTATAAGCTGATTCGGTGCGGCCAAAAGTCAATTATTTTGCTCATATTCCTCTGCGGAAGACTCAGCCACAAATATCGCAACTAGTCAGATAATTCAATGGTATTCTGAGAAGGCTACAATTGCTATCCCAGGATATTCCACGCATGTTCTATTGGTGATAGGTCTGGGGACTTGGATGGTAAAGGGAAGCTATTAAATCCTCGAAAGCATTGGTGTGAAATTCCTGCAGTATGGGGTCGAGCTTTGTCTTGCTGGTGAATGAAATAAATACATATAATCCATATTTTCTTTCCTTTTAACGGCACATTTATTGGATTTTTATAATCTACAGTTATTTATGTACATACTCTAAAATTTAACTATGTTTTGTATAGAATCTTCCGACGATATCATATGCAAATCTTGTTTCACATTTGCAGGATGTGTTGTTGTTGTTATTGAGACCCAGACCTACCAGACCTACCAGAAAGGTGCAAGGTAACTGTTTAGATGGCGGGAAAGTGCCACCCAATTTAGACTGGAACCCAGTGGGAGAAGTTGTGGGGTGTGTATGTGAGCTCATGTTCGTCACATCTTGAACAATTTCCATTTCCATTGATGATGGTCGTAGTGACGTCCGAAAGCGCTCTGGATCTTTTGTAATTTAATGCATGTCATTGATGGTGTTGATATTAAGGATTATCTTTATCAAACAGCCTGGTTGTCTTTGCTATATCTTTTTAATGACGTATGCGCTTTCAAACATTAAATGTCCCTTTTCAGAAGCATACGACATAGTACAACCACATTGGAGATATAAACACATACAAAGTACTAATTAAACTTGTATATTACAATAAGGCAAACGACAAAAGACAGATTCAATAATAATTGAAATGCATACATAAAAGTATAAAGTATAAGAAAACAAATTTTGAAGTTGGAAGCAGCACATGACTTTCTCAACAGACTCAAATTAAATTTTTCTTCACTTTTTTCATAACCCATTGAATTGAGTTTCATTGCACAAAATGTGTTGCACGTATATTCATTCAAAATTATATTTAATTACATAAAAATCTGATGTGGCCAGCACATGACTTTCCTTCTATAATGCAATGGATGTACTACTTTTACAGATAAAAAAAATGTTATTCTTATAGTAGATACTTATATTCTTTCCAAGATATTGAATTTTCTTCAATGAGTCGTCATTTTCATTGATTTAGCGTCATTTTTATCCATTTCGCGAGATTTTTGTTAATTTGGCAACAATTTAAAATGTCGCCAAGTTGGCGACAATGGCGAATTTTGCCAAGTTGGCGACATTCCGCCAAATTCGTCGCCAAAATCTCGCCAAGCGTTATAGACAGAGAAATAAGTTATTCTTACAGCAGATAAATGATTATTGGCGTTCAAATACAAAAGTATTACTCAAAGTATCTTTTTTCATGAATGGTACGAGCTAGATCCAAGAGAATGATGCCACCCAATTTATCGCATGGTGTTACATATGAAAAGTGAACATGTTTCTCAATAGGAAATATTTGTTTTTTATTTTATATAACTTTTTGATAATTTTTTTGAAAAATGTGCAATATCTCGAGAACGGTTCATGTTAGAGTTCTAAAATTTATGTCAATCGTTTTCTAATGAAACATTACATAAGAAATGTCTATTTGCGTAACTTTATTAGCGGTTTTGATTTTTTGACGATTTTTTCAAAATTTCACTCGAAAATTTAAGGGGGTCTGAACATTTGATTCCTTATAAAAAAAAACAATAGGCTTCCAGCGTTTACGGATTGTGATTTTTGTACCAAATTTCGTTCGAGTCGGTCTTTTCGTTCGTCAGTTATCGCCTCCACAGACTCACTGACACACACACACACACACACACACACACACACACACACACACCCTCACACACACACACACACATACTTTCACGCACACACACACACACAGACATCACTTCAAAAATGTTTGATTCGTGATCAGGGATGCTTGAAACGTGCTCTCCCGTCGAAAACTCGAATTCGAATTTTCGACCCCGTCACAATACTTTCCTTATACATTATGTATATAAGGAAAGTAATAATAATTTAAAAAAATATCTAAAAAACAGTTTGTCCTAGATACATGGGGTTGGTCTTACTTTTTTTGCCGTCAAAACTTACGTATGAAGCAGCCATTTAATCAATGCAATTAAGCATATTTAATTTCGTACTACAGATTTCCACGATTTCTGTAGGCCATTTGGCTTGACAGAGGTTATTATATTCTAAAACATACCAAAATCTAAACAGCAGTAGAGAAACCTATAAGTGACTTACCTGCCAAATTTTGTGACATTTCGTCGTAAAAATTTTTTAGCTGGAATGGATATATATATTTTACAGACACACACACACACACAAAGATGCCACTCTCAAAATGAGGTTTTCTAGAGGTGTTTTCTAGAGGACTCGTAGATCCGTCGAAAACTCGAGTTCCCATTTTCGACCTGATTTCAATACTTTTTCTGTGATTCATCAAGCAATGTATGGAAAATAAAAAACGAAATATAAATTTACAAATTAAATATACCGTTCATAATGCTTGGCGGAAAATTTTGCGGGATTTCGCCATCTTTGCAATTTTTTTAAATGTTGCCAAATGCACGAACATGTTGCCAAACTTGTAAAAATATTGCCAAACTGATAAAAATGACGCTAAATGGATGGTAATATTTTGCAAAAATTTAATTCCGCAATATGACGGGCATACTTTTTAGCATATAAGAAATGTTCTTCTCTCCGTTTGTTTGTAACACTTAGCGATACATTTGGTGAACTTTGTGAATAATCTATCGAAATATCGCCAAGTTGGCGTGACACAATTACGCCTAGTTAATGAAAATGATGCATAATTGATGAATTTATTATTGAAATATTTTGATATATGGACTATATTGCTTATTGAGGATGCTATCAATATTGATATATGTTAATTTAGATTTGTCTGAAATCTAAGTTCGAGTATGAAATAGTTTTACATGTTGTCTTCCAGAAAATGACAAATGTAGAATTCAACATTAAGAACACTATGTCATGAATCTTATACAAAATTTTTTCACTGTGAAAGAAGTAAATTCATTGCATTATATAAGGAAAATAACGTGCAGCCCACATCAGAAATTTTTCAATGGATGATTGTTTTCCATTACATGTATATGTATTCTTCATGTATATGTATGTATATATATACTTCCCGGCCCTTCAAACGGTTACCTTACACCTTTATGGTAGGCCGAACGGTCTGGGTCTCAACAACAACAACACACACACACACACACACACACACACACATATATATATATATATATATAACAAAACAATTAATATTATATTAATACGAATATAGGTTTTAATTTCAGAAAAGCAACAATTCTTAACTCAGGTTTGAGTTCTAACTCAGTTAATGATTATCAATACATACAATTTGTAAAATCCTTCCGTGACAGATATTAAGATGGAATAAATAAAGAGTTTCCTTAATTTGAATAGTAGCGGATGAAATCATCAGATCGTCAATTTTGTCATATATCTAAATATCACAGAAAAAAAATCGTATTGAGGAATGCGTATTACTGATATGCCTATCATATTTCGCACGTCACCCCGTTTAAAACACTTGTATTAGATGCAGTGGGACACTCTGTTTGAAATAGCGATATTTGATGATCAATATGCAGTGCTGCCACTTATCAAAACTTCAGCAATTACTTTGCTGTCACTCAGCATTTATGAATAACTAAGAATTTTATGACTATTATTATAACTAAAGATATCTGAAACAGAAATAAAATGAACATTGATGCTTTTCCATGTATAATTTTGCGAAACTGCAAATTTTAAGGAATAGTGCTACCAACTTATTAATTATTTTCTCATGGACATTTATGAAATTTATCAATTTATAACGTTCAACAAATACCTTATGCTATTATTTCCTTGAGTATACCTGAAAACATATAAACGGATATACAACAATCTTATGCTAAACAACGATGATTTTATAAACAAAAATCGGGGAAAAATAAAGATTGCGGAATATTTTTTAAAACAGCAACTGATCAAAACATGTGACCAGCATTTTTTAAACACCATATCTAGTGCAATTATTGAAAGCAAACAACATTTTCAATACTTGAAATTCCAAAAGAATTTTCCTAACTGCTGCTTTAGAAAGGGTTGAAATTTTTAATGGTTGGCCAACTTTGTGATCTTTCTGACAGCAACCAATCATAGAGAAATTGTATGTCTGCTCAACAAATTAAATTCTTCTTCTTCTTCTTCTTCAGTGGCCTGACAGCCCAGGATGGGCAGGCAAGGGCCCATCAGGCAAGGGCCAGGCAGGCAAGGGTCCATCCTAAATGTTGAACAATTATATATATATATATATATATATATATATATATATATATATATATATATATATATACATATATATATATATATATACATACATATATACCAGTTGTTAACAATTTCATTGTTGATTTATTTAAACGAATTTTAAATACAAGGAATTTAATAATTGATACCACTTTTTAAAAATACCACTCACCTTTTTATTTTAAATAAAACGCCATATTCTAAAAATTAAGGATAATAGTAAGATATTAGCGTACTGAATAGTAGAGAGTCACTGTTTATTTGCGACTGTTGCTTTCTGCTAGAGGACGTGGCTCGGACCTAGACCATGAAGCTAATAATGGGTTTCCATTTATAACTTCATGGGTAAGCCGAATCGAAGTATTCTGGAATTGATCATTTGCAGGTATGCCATGATGGTGTGCGTGTAATATGGCTGAGTGCAGGCGAAGCACCTTAACATATGCTTACGGTTCAGGTTTACAACTGTCGTAAACGGAGATTAACTCTGTTGGGGTAAACATGAAGCCTGCGACACATGCTGGGGTGCTACTGTTAGCATTCGGGATGGAATACATCTTGAGGAAAGCGTTCGGTTCTTTTTAGTGTTTGGGGCCAACCTTGTGATTTTTCTTCCAGCAACCAATCACAGAGTAATTTGAAGTCTGCTCAACCAATTAGATTTTTCCCCATACTGTAAATTGTAAATATTTACTATCAAAAAGCTAGACTATGAATAGACTCGCGTGTGCAACTACATAAAGAATTTAAAAGAAAATTTAATTTTATATATTTAATTGTTAAAGATTTCAAAAGAAAATTTAATTTTACTTTTTATTTTAAAATTAGAAGTATAAAAAATTTATTTCAATATTTGAGAATCCTAATACAAGAAAGCATATAAGATTTTAGAATATGAATATTAAATCAAACTAATAAGAGAAAGAAAAACAATGAAATCAAAGTAACACATTAAAATCGTACAAACATATTTCCCCAGATTTGCGTTTTATTATTGCTTGCATCATGGAGCTAAAAGGTTACTCTCAAACTACATGGTATGTATCTTGTTCCATCACGTACTTTTAGCATTTTAGCAACTGTGTAAACAACAGTGCAGTGAAGCTTAATATTGCAATATCTTTACTTTCCTTATATACATAGTATATTGTATAAGGAAAGTTTTGCGAAGGAATCGAAAATTCAAATTTGAGTTTCCGACGGGAGATCTAGTTTCAAGCATCCCTGAATGCGAATCTAACGTTTTTGAAGTGATGGCTGTGTGTGTGTGTGTGTGCGTGTGTGTGTGTCAGTGAGCCTGTGGAGACGATATCTCACGAATGAATGAAGCGATTCGAAGGAAATTTGGTACAAAAATTACAATCCAAGAACACTGGAAGCCTAT
The DNA here is from genome assembly GCA_951213105.1 of Amaurobius ferox. Lineage (NCBI taxonomy): Eukaryota > Metazoa > Arthropoda > Arachnida > Araneae > Amaurobiidae > Amaurobius > Amaurobius ferox. The sequence continues at coordinate 101,700,325 of OX578144.1, forward strand.
TGTTTTTAAATTCAATCGAATGCACAGAACCTCACTAAATTTTTCGAGCAAAATTTTGAAAATGTCCTCAAAAAGTCAAAACCTTTAAAAAAGTTACACAAATTGCCATGTCTTATGTAATTTTTCATTAGAAAACAATTGACATAAACATTAGAATGTTAGCATCACATTTTTTAAATAAACGTATCAAAAAATTCCATAAATATGTTAAGTATTGTGAAATATGTTCACTTTTCATATGTAATATCATGCAATAAATTTGGTGACATCATTTTCATAGATCTTCCATTCATGAGAAAAGATTGTTGTTGTTGTTGAGACCCCGACCGTCCGATCTACCAGAAAGAAGTAGGGTAACTGTTTGGACGGCCGGGAAGAGGCACCCAATTTAGACCGGGACCCAGTGGGGAAGGCATCCGCAGGGACCGTATCCTCCTTCCCCTACCACCAACCTCTCGGATGGACTTATGGACCCACATCTTTAACGTGATCGTACTCCGCGTGATAGGAAAAGAATGTTTAATACTTTTCTAATTGGTCGTCAATAATTATTTATCTGCTATAAGGATAACTTATTTCTCCGTCCGTAACTCTTGGCGAGATTTTAGCGACAAATTTGGAGGAATGTAGCCAACTTGGCGACTTTTTTAAGTATTGCTAAATAAACGAAAATGCCTCTAAATTGATAAAAATGACGCTAAATCAATGAAAATGACGACGACTAATTGTAGAAAATTCAATATCAAGAATATAAAAATCTACTATAAGAACAACTTATTTTTCCGTCCGTAACGTTTGGCAAAATTTTGGTGACGAATTTGCCGGAATATCTCCAACTTGTTGACTTTTTACATCTTGTCAAATTGACGAAAATGTAACCCAATTGATAAAAATTCCCCAGATTGATGAAACTGACGCTGTATCAATGAAATGACGATGAATTGATGAAAGTTCAATATTTTGGAAAGAACATAAGAATAGACTATAAGAATAACCCATTTTTCCCGTGAGAAATTTATCGAGACATCAACAAAGTGGAGAATTTTTAAAATGTTGATAAGGTGTGAAAAATTTAGCTAGATTGATGAATATGAGAAGGAATTCTGATATGAGGCAAATTCTGGTTTCCATCATATGGTGGGTATATATTCTAGTATATAAGTAATGCTCTTCTCTCCGTTTGTCTGTAATACTTGATGTATCTGGAAAACTTGACGAATAATCTAGCAAAGTATAGCGAACTTGGCGATATGTCGCCCCGGATTGGGGAAAATTTAGTCAAAATTACAAAAATGACTCTAAATTAATTAAAATGACGCATAAGTAATGAATTAATTAATAAACAATTTTAATATGTGGACTATACCGGTTTATCGAGGATGCTATCAATATTGATAATTGTTAATATAGAGTTGTCTGAAATTTAAGTTAAATGGGTACTTTGAAATTGTATTACCTGTTGCCATCCGGAAAATCGCCAAAAATACATTTATTTCAATGTTAAAAACACAGTGCCGTGGATTTCATACATTATTTTATTACTGTAGAAGGAGTAAATTAATTTAATTATATAATGTCATGTGTTGCACACATCAGAATTTTATTTCGTTTTACATTACATACTAAGTACCACAACTTTGAAAATGCGGAATGGTTGGAAAATGTTATTTCCAATTAAATGCTATACTTTGTAAAAATAAATTTTGTTCCATACTATTATGAGAAAAAATTATAGTTATATTCGTATTTTTATCTTGCCGCACATTAAACTATTTAGATTTTCCAGTAAATGCTACACAAGTAAGCACTCTGTTTATTAGAAGTTGAGATGTTGAGATGTAAGTTTGTCGAATCTAATGTAAATCTAATTGACATAAATATTTCAAGTAAAATATATTTCTTCGAACATCATATATATTATGAGTGTGCTAAATATATGGGTGTGGTAGTTAAAAGGAATTTCCAAATGAATAAATATTTGATATTGTATATCATCTAAAGTGATTTGATAAAATTAACGTAAGCAAACTGCTTTTGACCAATATCTGTTATTTAAAGGATGACCCACACCAATCGGTTTCAGTTCATAAATGAATGCTTAGCAATATGTTTTCAACAAAACAAGGAGTTGAAATTTTGTAGACAAGTAGATATTTTATTGAAACATAAGAGTGAATTTATAATTTTCTTATATTTACGTTCTATGTACTGCGATATAAGACGAAATGAGAAATGATAAAAAAATGCACTTCCTGCAAAATCATTCACGTAAATCCTAATTTAATAATATATTCTTGAATTTGAATGCACATTTTTATTTTGTCATTAAGATTGCCTGCATCGTATTTAAAAGTAAGCCCACTAAATTGTTCTTAGTTAGGAGAAAGAGTTTACTATTTATCCCACAGATGGCAGCACTGCAATCCTTTTCATTTACTGTTTGAAAATACACTGAAATAAAATTGTCTCCAATTCCGGTATAAATTCATGACCCAAACAATCTGAATGGTCCCCGTTGGAAAAATAAAAAACAAGTTCTATCTACATGCAGTTTTTTTTTATTTCTCTCATTTAGCCAGGGGTTGTGTTCCCTGATCTCGGAGACACTGTCTGCTTGTACATTAAACTTGAATGATACACATAGGATGTCGACACCTCAAGATAAAATAAATAATCTCAATGATAAATCCCAAGTAAATTCTGACCTAAGGAAGTCGTATTTGAGCAAGCTGTACTAAATAATCGTATTCAAGAGGTAATAATTAGAGAAAAAGTTAATTTTTTATATCACAGATGACAGCAGTACATTTCATTTGATGGTAAAAATTTAAAAAGTAAAGGGGGGAATTGAAGAACATTTACATCAAATGATTTACGGCCTTAGGGACTCTATTATATGGTAATTTATGCTAAACGTTTATTATATGGTAAACGTTAGATTAGGATTTCATTCCCAATCTGCTGTCCGCGCTCTAATCGACAGCTCGGTTTATAGGTGAATGCGCGTGTGAAAATTATAAAATAAAAAAAATCATATCATTTCCCAAATCGCAATTTTCTTTCAAATGAAAGAATCCATCCGTAAGTAAGGCTCAATTGAGTGTAGGATTATAATTTAATATTTTTAACGATTTTGATGCTGACTTATGGAGTTGAAATAATATATTTAGAGGAAGGTGTTGTACCTTAGACCTATGTGTTCCCTGGACATACACTTATTCCAACCCTATATATAGGGTTGTTCAAAAACGAATGACTGTATTCATTACATGTGCTAAAGATCATTGTAAAGTTGCTTTAGTTCAAGCAAGCTGTACTCCGTGTCAGAAATTTAGTGAAACGAAATTAGACATGCAAAATGTTTTTAATGTTTTTATTATATATTTTTAATATGTATTATTTGTGTAAATATAAAAATGATAGTTGAGAGAGTATTTTTTTAACAACAAAAACATGTGTTGCAAACCAAGATAGACCTAGCACCTAATACTATGTACAAAAACTAGGTACATCATACCTAGGACCAAGGTACACCGCAGGTGTTGTACCTTGGCCGTAAAAGCAGTTTCATAAACGTTTAAAAATGCATAAAAAGGAATAACACAAACGGTTAGCACAATTATATGTAATGCACAACATCTCATAGTATTGCCAGAAATGTAAAATATTAGAGATTTGAAAGGATTAAGAATTTAAGGAGCGAGGAATGCGGGGGGGATGATTATTCCCACGCTAAGCACAGTGGCGATAACATACAGGTGGTCCCATGTCTTGCATACCACGCCCCATGTCTACGGATCAGCCCTCGTGGTTACATACCAGCACGTAGACCGTTCAACGGAAGGAAGGTATATATATGAGATCAAGCGGAGGGTCAAGAGAGTTGCTTGTTGCTCGGAGTTGGTCAGCAGTTGGAGTCCAGTCAGTCTGGGAAGTTGGACATTTTGTAGAGCAGGGCAGTAGAACAGTTTTGTAAATTGTGTGTGATGAGTTCTCAGATTCATCTGGTGTTAAGATGGTGAAAAACCTGAGGATTCTCCCAAGATGTGAAAGATTATTATCAGGTACATTTTCAATTATATGAGGATAATATCAAAATTGTGTTTTATTTAAAAAAAGGCTAATTAATGCGCCCCACCCAGTGTTCCAACCGAATATTACAAAGTCTGGCATTACATCTCGCTAGTAGATTAAGTAAGTGTCTGAAGAAGAATGATAGAATTTGTAATATTAAAATTAATGATGTAATATTGATGATGTGTGTTAAATAAATTGAAGACTGGTCTATTTACCCTTAGATCTTACTTTTGAATGTCTATAAGATATATATATATGTATATATATATATGTATATATATATATATATATATATATATATATATATATATATATATTACTTAGTATCCCGTTATGCAAAATTTAGGTGGGTTTTGCGGCCACCAAAGCAATGTATTAACCCAAACTACTAATGGCTGTAGTTAATAAGTTAAATGATGTAGAGTTACCCCTTTTGTAAGATAAGTATTTGACTAAATCAACACGACACAACAAACAATCAACACATTATTCATAGCAACAAATAAAATTATAGTTTCTGATATCGCAATCGAATTAAAAATCAAAATGTGCAAATAGGTCAAAGGTACAGCACCTTCACCTATATAAATCCTACGCTTGTGAGGCAGTGAGAAATGGAATTTTTTTCACCTTTTCTCTACGTAACACATGTGATCATTTCAAGTTCACCTACATAATAGGATCATGAAGCAAATGATTTTTGCTTCTCTATTTAAAAAAATATATAATGTGGGCAGCACATGATTTTCCCAAAATAGTGCAATTTCCATTCTGTCAGTCAACTAGATGTACAAGATCCATGACACAATGTTTTAAACTTTGAGCACGTTCTTCATACGGAATATATAATAAAAAAAACCAAATATCACAGTTTTGCGCAACTACCTATTGTATCAAAAATGCCATTGATATTCAAAACATTATATTATAATATTAAAATTAATGCTCCTAAAAAGAAGTTTAAGAATCTTTGTTCTCGCTCTATGGAACATACTGATCCCGTTTTGGATCTATATACGCCAAAATGAAAGTACTAAATTTATATTTGAAGATATAGCCGTACTATCTTTTATTTTAGTTTAATAATTGGTTAAACTCAATATATGAAATTGAAAAGACTTGAAAAGCCAATATAAAACACATAAGAAATTGAAAATATCAATAATTCCAGTAACCTTTCAACCCGAAAGCCGTATTAATATAATCCAGTCAAAAATATAATTTCGATAACATCAATTTTTATATACATTTCTTAATTATTTAAATCGGAAAATATTTAATAAAACATCGTCTGCTAAATAAACTCATTGGGGCTGCTTAGCAACTGTTCAAATTCTGTTGCTTAGCAACATATCATTTCTCTTTTAGAAAAATTTTAGGGTAAGATATCGTCGGGCATAAATCGTCTAAAATCGTCGTCAAAAATCGGGGGTTTTCTGATCACTCGGCTGCGTTTAAATCCAATACGGTTTAAATATTCACTAATTGTAATAATAGTACCATTTTTTTTTTTAATCGCTCTATTTGTTCATAAGATATGGCTTCCTCAGACTCTCTAATGCACACACATACACGCACCACCTCAAAAATGTTCAATTCGAGTTCAGGGATTCTTGAAACGAGCTCTTCTGTCTAAAACTAAAATTCGAATTTTCGATCCCGTCCGTCTCAATACTTTCCCTATACATATTAGTATGTATGTGAAAAAAGTAAAATTTAGTTCGGAGAAGATGGTAAATACTTGTCCCATAGATGGCAGCACTACAATAAAAAATTAGTTCGAAGAAGATGTTACATACTTGTCCCATAGATGGCAGCACTACAATCATTTCATTAGAGTCCCTCCCTTTGGCCTCAACATTTTATTTACAGTATGAATTGGAAAAACTTTTAGATTTACATGTTATATATTCAGTGCTGTTTACAGATATTTTGAAGAAGACAGAAAGAAATTTTATCATCCTTTTAAAATATATGTTTTCATAATTCCTCTAGAAAAATACACAGGATTCGTGGATAAAAATATATTGATGAAATATTGGTGCCCAATCACGATATATTTTGCTTTGTTTTTAAAAAAATTACAAAGTTAAATAAACTTGAGGATTCTAAACATGTTTAATGATTGATGAGATGTGAACAGAATAGATGGGAATAAGAAGGTATTTAAGTACATATTGAAGTACGTTTTTATGTGCCGCCAGGCAAATTTATGGATTAACTTGAATGTAAAATCTTGTATATACAGCCAATCAAGTTAGCAAAATAATTCGATATTGAAACGTGGAGCCTATGGTTGAAATATTTAGATGAAATTGGTGCGAAAACTCAAACTATAACGAGTTAGCAAGTAACTTGTAGCCTTTTGAACGCCTGTAAACAAAACAAATGAGCCTGATAAACTAGAATAAATTTATTAAACTTTTCTGGAATTTTATTTTACAATATGTTATTTCTCGCAAAACTAGTTTGACTCCATCGGACTGAATCCATGGCCGATTTCTTTTTAATTGTCTACATCTATTTGCAATATTAAGCATCATTATTAAAATTAAAAAATTATTATAATTATAATTATAATTATTATTGTTAGTAATATTTTTATTATTATATCATTATTATTATTATTATCATTACTATTATTATCATTATTATTATTATTATTATTATTTTGCCATATTATTTTTACAAAAATGATCTCTGTAACCCGCAGAATTTTCTGTAGTTTTTCCAGACAGAAGATTGCATTACACAGTGGTTACTTTATAAGAATATTTGGACATTTGGAAGAAACGCGAACCCTGAATTTTGAGAAAAAGTAGCCACTTTATTCCAGTGGTAAATACACAAAGGTGGCGGTAGCCACTTAATCAGGTTTATCATGTTTTACTAGAACGGCTATTTTTGTAGGCTTTATTACCTAACATTTTACCACAGATAACTTTTTGTACCAGTTAGTGAGATGCTCATGGGAAAATTTTATGATGACTAAATTATTGAAACAATAGTGATAAAAACATTGCTTAATTAGTCATACATACAAAACAAATCAACCAAGAATTATCATTATAAAAACCCAAAATATGTAAAATACACCGTTTCTTATAAATAACACTTTAAGAATTTATCTTTAAATTAATGATAGCCAGATTTTAATTATATACAGTCGAACCTCCTTTAAACGGAATTTCCGGGGATCGAAAGAATTTTCCGGCTTAAAAGGTTTCCGTTTCATGCTTTTTATTTCTGGAATGGCTCAATTTAAAGTTTAGCTGAAAATGCAGATAGTCCACATAATTGATTGTTTACCTATACATTCATTACTTTCAAAATTCTGAAAAGTTTATTTAGAAGCAGTTATAATTAATACTATATTATATGATAATAGTTCATTAAATTATTATAAATACGTACGCTTTTGCATACTGCGATCCTGGGAGTATATGTAAATATAAAATAACTCTAATGTGGGCAGCACATGACGTTCCCTGCTGACTCATATTCGCGTTCTCTTTAATTGATTACATAGAGATTAATTGCACAAAATAACAACATTAATTATTTAAAATTGCACTGAATTTGCACTTTTAATTCAATTTTCGTGCTCATTCGGTACATGGGCATATTTTCTAAAGTGGTGTAGCGAAAATGCAAAAAAACTAAAATATATCAAGAACGGCTAGTCCTAGTGTAATGGGGTTAATCTTATTCTTTTGATCCTTAAAAATTACGTATAAAACCAGCATTTAATTAATATATTTGGTCATAATTAGTTTTTTATTTTAGATTTTGACGATTTCTGCGGGCCATTTCGCAAATAAAAGCAGGTTCATTTTTTCCGAATCATACCAAAATCTAATCAGCAACACGGTAACCCACAAGTGACTTATCTACCAAGTTTTGTAAAATTTAATCTCTTAGTTTTTTAGCTAGAGTGGATACAGGCAATTTTTGCGGGCCATTTCACAACAAAAGGTGGATTCTTTTATCCCGAATCATACCAAACACTAATCTGCACCAGGATCACACTCAAGTGATTTACTTACCAAATTTTATGAAATTTGGTCCATTAGTTTTCGAGTTAAAGTAGATACATACATTGTACCTACGGGCACACAGACACACAGATAGACAGTCACACAAGCACACACACAGACGTCACGCTAAAAATAGTTTTTTCGTATTCTAAAGGTCCCAAAACGTGTAGATCCTTCGAAAACTCGAGTTGCGATTTTCGACATGATTCCAATACTTCCCCTATGCATTACCATGTATTGCAGGGAAAGTAATGGTATACCCCAAGTCTTTGACAATTAGCACATGAAAAATGGCACCTTAAAAAATAGATAAATGCACTTACCTGAAAAATATTACTGCTTACGATAAAGTACAAAAAGAAAAAAAAATTATTGAAATGAACTTTTAAAATAATACATGTTTTATTGGACATATGTCTTACTAATTATGGGACTTTCAGGCAAAAATAGTGCATTGATTACTATTGCTAGCATTTCAGAATACCCCGATTAACTGAAAATTCTGAAACAATTTTTGCCATAGAAAAAACGAATGATTAACACTTTAGAACGCTCGCATAAACCGTTCTCGAGAAAATTACCATGAGAATCTTCAGAAAATAGCTACATTGTTAAAAAAGAAGCATATTTTTAGTAGTACTGTTTTCATTTATTAGTGACACTGCATTATTCTCTTGAAAATAAATGGCTGAAATAGCTGCATGATTTTCCTGTTCTTAGTTCGCTACAATAGGTACTTTATTAATAAATTTCTTTAAATTGGTCGTCCGTTTCCGTCTTGCGCTGATTCCTTTTCAAGCGAAAAAAATTACATAAATTTCCTATATTTTTGGAAGGGGCTAAAAATATTTTCCGCTTATGACAGTGTTCCGCTTTCTGAAGATTCCATTTCAAACAAGTTTATCTGTAATTCATAAATTTATATGATTATTTTATGTTAATTTTGAATATTTTAAGTAGATTTAAGCACGTTTTGTATATCTATTTTAATGAAAATAAAAATATGAGAAACAATAGTCACCTTAAATAACAGACAATCATATTTTTCAGCCCAACCAAATATATAACCTAACACACGTATACTCAAAACACACATGTTCAAAATTACATCTTACACAATCTTAGAATTTTACTTCTATTTCAAATAAAAATTTAAATTAATTGTTTTAAGTGCTTTAGATTTTAATAAAAATGCTAAGTTAGTTCATTTGAAATACAAATTCATTTCAAGAAAAGTTATACGAAAACATTAATGGTTGAAATTGGTGGATAATGATATAAAGAATATTCTCCAACTGTTGCCTAAAATAATCTGAAATTATAATCTTTCGCAGAAATCGGAATTAACATGGTTAAAATATTAACCAGTTTCGGGAGCAAAATCAGCCTCTTTCTTCATAAGAAGGAGAGTAGACACACCAGCATATAGACAAGGCGGCGTCTGGAACGCTTATAATCATCTTAAACAGGAGCCATCTTGATATAGCTGCCAATCTTGCCATAGCTGATGCGGTTTCTCTGCCCTTTTATCCAGAAGGAGTCTGTATTCCCTCTAAAATCGACTGATACTTTTAATCAACTTTTTATGCTTTCACTGAGAAAATATTTTAATTTTCAGATGGTGGTTATATGTCATCACAATCTCGACATTAATAATGATCCTCCAACAAGTGTTAACTTCTATATCATGCCATGAAATTTACGATTGCTTCGTTTTAAAACATCTATATGTAGATATTTTACGTACATATACATTCATACTAAAATATGATTTATTAAAACATTTGTGGTATAAATTGTTGAAATCAATAGTGTTGTCAACATTTGAATGGATTTTATGGCTGAAATCGTAGCAGAAAAGACTGGATTTCATCAATTGTCGTTATTAGTTTCAAACTTAGCCAATTTATGGCTAGATGAAGCCATTTCAAAGTGCTAAATGTGTTTTATAAAGGCTAAACCTTAACATGAAACGGTTAAATTGGCAATCCTGGCAGTCAGTCATCCACATAAAGCGCAACCACAAATAATGTCCCCAAACCGTTATTAACAGCACAAATTCGCAACAAGCACTTAACAAATGTTATCTTCAAAATAACAATTGCTTCATTTTTAGTAAGACTGCAGACTAACACAAAAAACAATAAAATTGACGTTTCCTACATTTTCCAACAAACACGCAGAATTCCACAAAAATGCAAAACGACTCAAGAGGCTATTACCTCTGTTCCAAATATAGAGAAACGCCTAAGGATGAATACGTTAGAGCATATACCGACTTGCTTCCTTTAAAGTTTAACTTTCATTGATTAGCTATGACGGTTATCTGAATACTGAGGTGCTTTTCTTAAAAATAGCTTGGCGGAATTTTGCTCAAAGCTTCAGAGAGAGAGAAAGTAGTAGCCCGAGAGGCATTTTGCGCAAGTTCATCCGTTACGATAAGTTTGCGATAAGTATCGTTTAAGAGTGGGAATAAAACTGTAATTTTTCACAGCTCTATATAGCTTGAATTGGAAGTGAAGTTGGATTCATTGGCTTAGTTTATTCGTTTTTACCCAATACCAAGTCGTATTACCAAATCTTCAAGTAACCCCTCTTTGCCTTTTTATTCAACATCTTTGACGCGCTAGGAACCAGAGAACGTGGAGAGCTGAAACTTGGCTTGCAATTACACTTCGTAGAACATTTTCCTGTATCGAATTTTCAAGCCATTACTTTATGTATTTACGTCACTTACGTAGTCATCTTTAACGGATTCGTTCTTGGTTCCCACATCACGTAGAAAGTTGAAACTCGATACATAGTTTCATCTCGTGAAATATTTTCATTTATTTAACCTTCCTGTCATTACTTTACGTAGTTACGCCATTTACGTAGTCATATTTAATGAACCCGTTCTTGTCTCCCAGAGTACAAAAAAGTTAAATCTCGACGCATAGTTTCATCTCATGAAGTATTTTCATTTAACATTCCTGTCATTACTTTACGTAGTTACGTCATTATGTCATTTAAGCACGTCAAAAGAGCAAACACGTTACGTACGTTTTTGCCCTTTTCGTGCATTTTTTTTACGAATGACGGTTTAGTGTCTTCAGATAAATTGTTTTCATGGTTCTAATGCGTTGATCCATGTAGTATGTGTTGCATAGGTTTGAACAGCCAGGAAAAATAAAGTATGAACTATACGATATCATTATCTAAAGTTGATATTATGAAAAATATTGGCGCTGTTTCATCTGCCTACGCCGTAAGAGTTTCAACCATGTAAGTGAAAGTAAGGAGTTAAAACTTCATATTAAGAAAAAGTCAACATCGTTTGAGACAGTAATTCAGGTGGCGCTGAGATAAGGTAAGTAGTCTTGCATTGTATGCATTTCTATGGCGAAAGGCCTGAAATAATTATTCAAACTGTCAATTTTGTGAAAGTAAATTATTATTGCAATGCAAAGTAGAACTGAAACAGCAAAGAATATTTCTGTGTATTCAAAATTATTTTACCTTTCAATTTATTTTTACCTACCTATATTCTGTAATCTGTCCTACAACTATGAAATAATGCTGGTTAATTATACTCATAATTAGGAAAATATTAATTTGAAATTAATAAAAAATACATATTCTAAATACTACGCCTTTCTGTTGTGTCAAATAACAATAGCAGCTACTTTACTAACACTAGCAACACCTAGATATAATACTCAAAACATTATGGTATTTTCAAGCGTTTCATTCATAAGAGTTTTATCTCCTTTCTAACACCATGGTTTCAACAGTGTAGCGAAAAATAGCCACAATACAATTTTTGTCTTTGTGACATCATATCTCTTATTGGAGCGGGGGGGAGTAGTTCGTCTCCGAGGGGTACATTGACCCCAGTAAGGACACATTGTCAAGTATGGTATCAAATAAAAGCCTCTTTCAAGCCTTTTAAAAGGAGAAAAGTAACATGCTATAATTGTGATTTGGACCAACGATAAATGTTTCTCAAATTTTTTTCTTGCAAAATTCGCAAAATTTGCAAAATATAAAATAAATAAATTAAAAATAAAATAAATTACAATGTACTTAAAAATTGATTCGGGTGTGAAAAAGCTGAGTTGAGGTACACTCCATTTAATTAATATGGAAACCAACAACCAATTAATGTAGGAAATGACTGTAAAATAATTTCTCTTTAGTGAAGGTTTCCTAAACTTCTGGAATATGAAATACGGTCATTAAACTTAAGTCGCTGCATCTGTTGTCTGACAGTACCCACAGGCAGTTTCGATGTCATTTTATCTAAATTAAAATCCATGTTACAGGACAACAGGCATTGCATTAAAGAAAAAGAGTTGTGTATGTACAATATAATATATCAAAATACCGTCCACTGAAATGAAAATCCTGATCTCATACAACAGCGTTGATAACATTGCCAAAATATGAATGGCTTATAAATGTAAGCATCTATTTTAAAAAATTATAAAATAATACTTATTGAGTTAAGTAATAGTTGTATGTATTACTGCTTCGTAACTGGTGGATATTTTCTTAGAAATGTAAGTATAAATCCTCAAACCCAAGATTTTCGCAAAATCTTCTGGCTTCCTCTTCGAATTTTGCCTTTTTTCCCCACGATAAGTTTACTACCCTACTTATAAGGTTCTATTTAGAGATCGATGCCTATGACCGTAAATTTCCATGATGAGGATTGCTTTGCGGAAATACCATCCTTCACTTCCGAAAATTCTCAGAAAGTGTTGGTTAATATTTAAGGTGTCATTACTAGATAATATAGTCTCACCCTGTGACCGGAAGAGGTGGGTCTCAAGAAGTTTCAAAGAAAATGAGTCACATTAAAGGCGGCATTCCGGACAAGCTTCATGTGAGTGATCTTTCTGAGAATAAAGGGTGCAGAGTTAACTTCGACAATAAGAGATTGCAATGCCATCCCAGTAGCTCAACGGTAGAGCTTCGGCTGGCCAGTACGAAGTCTTATGATTCGATTCCCGGTTGGAGAAGCAAGGTTCTTTAAAATATCAGTCGAATAAATCAACCCTGTAGATTAGTGCAACGATGTTGAAAGCTTAAAAGTAACCCTAGTAGGACTAGCGCAGATTCAGTGGACTCTAGTGTATTGAGCACAAGGTACTTTAAACAAGTCAAATAGGGAGGTCAACGACCACACTGGAAGTTAACTCGGGGATAAAAATAGCAGCAGGATGCTAACCTGATAAAAATAGGAGGTTGTAAGCCAGATTGGCAATTGCAAGTCAATCTGTCATTAGAGAGTGGAGAATGCAGTGTCCACTTCCACAATAACAGCTTGCAATGTCGTTCAGTAACTCAAAAGTAGAGTTCCGACTGGCCAGTTAGAAGACCTGTGGTTTCATTCCCAATTGTTGCAACAAGGTTATTTGCAAGGCTAGCTCTTGAATTCTACTTTGTGAATTTAATTCACTGAACTCTAAGTTCTCATGAAGGTTCTTCTCCAGGCCACGACTGAGAATGTCCCGTATATAGTTCTTCTTCAGTTAGAATTCCTAACTGATTGGTGTAAACCCGAGACAATAAAATTCATTGTTTTGCTATTTTCCTGTGGAAAGGTTTTTTAAAGATGTCACTCTCTCAGTCAGGGATTGAACCGCGAACTGGCCAACGATGCGTTAACTATTGATCCACTGGGATAAAATTCCAAATCCTTTTCGTTGAAATGGATCCTATAACTTACATAGTATTTTTATTGTAAATGGGTCTATTAAATGTTTTTAATATTTTAATAAGCAACTTATTTTGGATCAAACTCTTAACTGTTTTCGCATGAATCGTAATCTGACGTATGGAGGCACTCTCAGCAAATATCTTGAAAACTAAGAGATGCTCTAGCCGTCACATGTCTGAGGAGAGAAGATACCCCACACTAGGGAAATGTGTTTACTAAACTAATTTCAAGCCTTATTTGAAAAAAATAACAATTTTAATTTTCTTAGAACTCACACGATCCTATAATCAAACCAAGAAACCAGCCATTAACTGAACCAATCAAAGGCTTAGCATGCAAAGCTCATTTACTGAAGCATCACACTTTCACGCAACGCCCGAAAGAAAGAGAAAATGTCTACAGAGATTACATGTCAGCGATATGCAAGCGCGTTCCGCAACACTTCTTGCACAAGAGATTTGACAGATTCGGTAAAAGTGCGAAGAAACCAGGTAAACCTGCTTTAAAACGAAGATTCCCTAAGGTTGATAGCCTAATTGCAAAAGAAGCTCTTTGAGAATTTCGGCTGGAAGAATTGCGCTAAATATGGGAAATTCGTAATTTTTAATTGCTGAAGTATCCACTAATATATAGGCTACATTTACCAAATTCAGGATTTAACATGGAAATTATGAACTTATTTGCTAATTAAGCCTGATTTTCTCGTTCTTGTCGAGAAATTTTTATATCCCCGGATTTTTGAATATGCGAACTAGTAAAAGTGAATATCTCTATATAAAAAAAATACTGCCAATTTTTGACCGTGCATTGCGAACAGACGAAAAAAGCACTATAGACTAATAAGAGTCCGCATATGTTCAAAGCGAGCTTAGAATTTTGATTTAGGCTTTAGATAATTGCATATATTAATTAATATATTAATTAATATATTAATTATATATATTACATATATTAATTAATTAACATTAGAAGAGAATGGAATGCAGGAGTCATTTATATAAATAGCATCAATGTCTCGAGCAGATTTTTCCTATCAAACGGAAAAGCACTTGGATATCAAACTTTGTCAAAATGTCTGCAGAGATAAAAACAAATATATTGTCTAAATTGCCTTGGTAAAAGTTAATGAAAACTATGTTTCAAAGAAAGGAATTATAGCTCATGTAAAGGCTGGGATAAGTTTTTTCTCTCTCGCCTAAACTGTAATAAATGGGCGTTTAGTTTGTTAATTAGAATTCGGTTTCATTTTCTTTAACTACATTTAATTTATTTATAATAAAATATTTGAAATCTTTATAGGTATCTGATGAATGTTTTTGTTATTGGAATACCACAAAATGCGCACAGAAAATCAATCTTATATCATAACTATAAACAAAAGATTAAAAGCATTTGTTTAATAATTATTAGTCAGCGAGGATATTGAACCAAAATCTATAGATACAAACATACGATTTTGTCATAATTACATTTAAGTATATCAAATAACTAAAATGTGATATCTTATCTACTTAAGGGGTATAGAATTAAAAGTACATTTTTCAAACAAAAATTTGACATTGAATACGTTTTTGATAACACAGCTACATAGCTAAAATATCATCAACGTAAGGATAGAAAATACTATGGTACTCGCGATCAACGGGTTATGAACTTCTGGGGTACGTATAGTATGGGAATTAAAAATTGATGATCTTCAATACCTATTAAAAGGCGACTAGACATCGATTCTATAGCCATGGACCCACCTTTCCTAAGAGGCACATTGATCTGAATAGTAATTGGGGGACTGAGGAGTTCTTGTACCATCAACCAGAGTACTCCAAGTGTTATGATAAGTCTGGTCAAATTGTGATTTAAGTCCATGGTTTAAAATCGGATTCAAAAAGTATTTTTAGACCCTTCTGAAGTCCCCTAGTGACATATAAGATTGAATCTTTGCACATTTATGACTTCGACCATCTGACAATACACACTGTATCTGGATATTCGATGTACCACCTTTCGTTGATGGAAAAAATGAGGTTTTTCTAAAAGTATTTTCCCCCTTCCCCCGTGACCTAGAAGCATTAATCTTTGAATACTTATAGTATCCAGATACCTTACAACTTCAGGTAGGTCGGACGGTCTGTATAGAAGAAGACTCATAGTACTAACCTTTAACTAGAATCTAACGAATCCGAGTTTCGATTCCCCCTTCTCCTCCAGAGCTAGAATTATGGGTTCTTAAAGTATTTCCAGGCACTCAAACAGTTGTTGATGACTTAGAAAGCTGAATCTTTGCACATTTACAGGATCGACCACTGGGCGAAACCTAACGGAACCGTATTTTAATTTTCTGCGCCGACTGGATAAAATGTGCAGAAGGTAAAGTCTGTCAAAACCCTCCCAACACCCCAACGTAAAATGTAGAAACTCGACCACGAAACAAAACATAACAGGCCATAATTTCGTTGGAGACGACTAATTTTGACGCTAAACAAAATCTTCTTAAAAATAAATTGCTTAATTTTTTTAAGAGGATTACTTTGCTACCATTGACTGGTTTAAATACGGGTTGTCTTTACAAATTTCAATTACAATTCCTTAGTTAAAAAGATAATCCTGATATTTTTTATCAAAACTTATGGTAAACCATCTTGAAGCTGCTTTCGAATTCAGATGTAATGTTTTCTTTTTAAATATAACAACATTTTAAACCAATGTTCAATTCCATTTTCCTCCAGTCATAAAAAATCCAGGTGGTACAAGTTATGAGAAAAATTGAGAAAAATAGGCTCTGAGATTAATTTCAAATCAGATATCTCTTTATTTCCCCACTTTGTGCTACTATCATTTCTAGTCAAAATGTGGTAAGCCAGCTTGAGACTACTTACGAATTCAGATTTAGCGTCTTCTGTTAAATATAACAGAATTTTTACCAATATGCAATGACATTTCTCTCCATCTTCATTTTGCAGCCCTTAAGGAATCTTTATATCGTCGCAATCCAAGCGTAAGTTATGGGAAACATTGAGCTTGAAATAAATTTCAAATCAAATAACTATTTATTTCACCCCTTTGTGCAAACTATCTTGTCTGATCAAAAATTGTGGTAAAACAGCTTTAGGCTATTTTCGATTTCATATTTAAAGTTTTCTCTGTAAACATAACAGCATTGTTACTAATATTCAATGTGTACCTCCCCCACTGGGTTCCTGTCTAAATTGGGTAGCTCTTCCCAGCCATCCAAACAGTTACCTTACACCTTTCTAGTAGGTCAGACGGTCTGGGTCTCAACAACAACAACTGATATCCAATGTCATTTCCCTCCATCTTCATATTCGTAGCCCTTAAAAGTAATTTTTATGTCATCAAAATCTAAGCGTAAGTTATGGTAAACATTGAGCTTAAAATAAACTCCAAATGAAATCTTTTTATTTCACCACTTTATGCAACTATCTTGTCTGATCAAAAATTGGGTTAAAACAGGTTTAGGCTATTTTCGACTTCAGATTTAAAGTTTTCTTTGTAAATATAACAGTATTTTTACTAATGTTATTTACATCAATCTTCATTTTCATATCCCTTTAAAGGAATCTTTATGTCATCAAAGTCCAAGCTTAAGTTATGGGAAACATTAAGTCTGAGATAAATTTCAAATCAGATATCTATTTATTTCACAACTTTGTGCTATTATTTTACATGGACAAAAATTGTGACAAAACAGTTCAGTCTTCTTTCTTATTCAAATTCAAGGCTTCTTTTTAAATGTAACAGCATTTTCACTAATGGTCAATACCATTTTCCTCCATTTTTAGTAGCCCTTAAAGAATATTTAAGTAATCAAAATCCAGGAGTCAGATAGGGGGAACATTGAGGAAAATAAACTCTCCTGAGATAAATTTCAAATCAGATATCTATTTCACCACTTTGTGCAATTCTTTGGCCGACAAATAAATCCTATTTATTCTCCCCACATTTCGAAGGCTGAAAACTCCCATCAAAATGGAGTAATAACCATCCCCATCTCCGTTCTGCTGTCCGCGAAGCCAATTGTCCATCCCAAGATATGCAGACGATTTATAAAAAAACAGCTCCACTTCATGTCCAGGAACCTTGACAATGAGCTCAAGGGACTGGATGAATCTGGGTCAGATTATATGTCCTCTGAAACGCGAAAGAGCTCGTGAGAATATTTTTTTTTTCATTCAATCGTCTTTTTTTACTCGTTCGTCGCTCTTGTGTGACAAAGATCGGAATTCGCCGGGGAGATATATTTTAGTGAGTTTAACAGAGGGTATACATAACTTATCATTACGGTGCTGCAATAATGTTTTTATATAATGTACCCAAGAAAGTCCTTCATCACCCCAATATATTTGTAAAAATATCCATGAATATAGACTTTAGATCTTTGTATAGTAAAGTGATCATTCCAAATTCTTCTTCTTCGACCCAGACCTTCGACCTACCCGAAGATGTAAGGAAGGCCGAGACAGTGTCACCCAATTTAGACCGAAAACCAGTGGGAGCGGCATCCAAACGGACACTGTACCCTTCTTTTCCTACCACCAACCTCTCGAAGGGACTTACGGACCCAAATATACGGGACCCAAATCACGCGGAGTACGGTACCCATGCCCGTACTCCGAGTGAACACGGGGACAGTTTAGGCAGACTCAGGAATCGAGAACATGCCAAATTGAATGAAAGAGATTGAAGCGGTCCTTGAGAAAATTTTTGAAAAATAGGATAACGAACTCGTAAACAAAGTGAGGTAGGTGAATAAAAACAATTATGAAGCTGCAGATCATAGTCTAATTTGTAGAAATGGACAATAAAACTGACACAATATGTTTACTCGCGAGTGGCTGTCTTATTCAAAAATGCTAAAGTAAACAACACTAGTATGCACAAGAAACTAATACCCGGCCTGTTCAAAATATTTTCCATCAGCAATAATGTGCATTATAATCCATCAGCAACAATTAATATAATAAGAATGATCACAAAGTCATAAAAATCAAATTGGTTCCGTGTTGGAATATATTATTTTTCTATGGAAAGTGGCAATTTGCCTTATAAAATGCAGAAAAAGGTAATCGGTAAAGTTTTCCACAAAACCTAAAACGACTGCTTAAAAACCCTAACTATGTTCAAGGGTCATTTCTTGAAGTGACGAAGTTCAGATATAATTTCCATAAATCTTGTTTAGGAAGAAAATAAGAGTAAGGAAATGTATATTGACCACTAGATTCTGATGGACGGAGTTGCAATGGGTCTCTACATTGTGTCTCATCACTCTCTTGACTCTCAGGGTTTTGGATCATCGCAATTGTTTCACCAATTCTCTCTAAAGTCTCCAATCGCCCCTCGAAAAGTCCCTGAAATTCTGGCTCCCTCCAAACTTTTAAAATCCTCACTAAAATATTGAAAACCTTCAGATTTATTTCAGGGGCGTTACCCACTGAGCTCAGAACGCCGCAATTGGTCAGAGTCTCGCTTAGGCAAAGCACGCTTTTTGAACGCCTGAGCAAAAATCTGATATTGAACGCACCTGTAACCTCTATTAACTCTACGCCCCGGACACAGTCGAGAACTTTTGTTAAAAAGAGGATCACCAAAGCCCACCAGCAGACGATGTTTCACAGACACCTGCAGGCTGAAGCTGCACTACAAATTGTACTAGAAACAGAAAGGAGTATACAAATATTGGAGTATGGAATTTACCACCAACATTTGCGGGTAGTTTCACGCTTTTAAATGCTCTTCAGCACCAGCATGTAATAGCTGATACTTGCAATGACAGCAAGAACATTTGCTATGTGGTGCAATTTTCAAACTTCTTTGGTAAACAAACTTCTTTAAACCTACGAAGTTACTCATTCATTGCAGTTGTCCTAAATTTTCAAGACGATTGAGATTGGGATACATGGATCTGCAATGGCCAAGTTCTAAGTAACAGAATTATACATATCCTTAATAATTTTTAACTTTGAGAACAACTGGAGGAGCAGTTCCTAAAGCAAGAAATTGACTCATATATTAAATATTCTTGCTGTCATTACGAGTATCATCTATTTCAGTGGTCTTCAAATATTTTTGAACCACTGAACTACTTTTAGACTACTTTTGAGTCAGTCAGAGAATCTCTGGTCGCACACGTAAACACGCGTATCATCGTAAACAAACAACAAAAAACCAAAGTATCATTTAAACAGCAGTATGTTGCATTGTTTATTTATTTGAGCTCAACTACGTTGTTGTTGTTGAAACCCAGACCGTCCGACCTACCAGAAAGGTGTAAGGTAACTGTTTGGACGGTCGGGAAGTGCCACCCAATTTAGACCGGAACTCAGTGGGGGAGGCATCCACAGGGACCGTACCCTCCTTCCCCTACCACCAACCTCTCGGAAGGACTTTCGGACCCACATGTTTAACGTGATCGTACTCCGCATGAACACGGCGGCAGTTTTGGCAGTGGCTGGAATCGAACCCGGGCCTACCGAGTGCAACTCCAGCGCGCTAACCAATGGGCTAGCGCTCAACTACGTTGTTGAAGCTTTACTCATTGAGTATTTTCTTCTACTTATGTAAACTAGCCGCGCCCTCTACGCGATGCAGCATTTCTGAGCTGTATTGCATCAATAATTACTTGCCGAACAAGATTTTTTTATATAAAATATGACACTAAAATATTATCGATATCTATTAACAGTCCGCTTAAAATATTTAATTTTATTTTTTTAGCAATCTCATGCTCTTGAAGGCGATAGAATACTTTTACCTTAGGGCTTAACTGTAACACTGTATAAATGACTTCTATAAAAAAATCTGATGTGGGCAGCACATGACTTCCCCTGCAGACTTATATTAACGTTCGCTATATTTTAATTAAATTTATTTCACTTTTAATTCAATTTTCTTTCACATTTTGTAACCGGACTTATTTTCAAAGGAGGTGTAGAGAAAATACGGAAAACTTAAATATCTCGAGAACGGCTAGTCCTAGTGTAATGGGATTGGTCTTATTATTTTCGTCGTGAAAAATTACGTATTAAACGAGCATTTAATGGATATATTTGAGTATACCTAGTTCTTTAGTTCATATTTTGACGATTTTTGCGGGCCATTTTGCAAAAAAAGGCAGGTTATTTTTTTCTAAATCGTACCAAAATCTAAGCAGCACCAGGGTAACCCACAAGTGACTCTTCTATCGAATTTTGTGAAATTTGGCTCAGTAGTTTTTCAGTTAGAGTGGATACAAGCTTTTGCGGGCAATTTCGCAAAAAAAAAGGCCGGTTCTTTTATTCCAAATCGTACCTAAAACTAATCAGCACCAGACTCGCTCACAAGCGACTTACCTACCAAATTTTGTGAAATTCGGTCCATTAATTTTTTAGTTAGAGTGGATACAAAATCTGCACAGACAGACAGACAGACACACAGACAGACACACACACAGACGTCACGTTAAAAATGGTTTTTTTGTATTCTAAAGGTCTCGAAACGTGTAGATCCGTCGAAAACTCGAGTTGCGATTTTCGACATGATTCCAATACTTTCCCTATACATTACCATGTATTGCAGGGAAAGTAAAAATTAACATATGACCCTTCGGGACATTAATAAAAAAATCTCATGTGGGCAAAACATGACTTTCTTTAAATAATGCAATGAATTTATTACTTTTACAGTTAAAAAATGTTATTCTTATAGTAGATACTTATATTCGATCTAAGATATTGAATTTTCTTCAATTAGCCGTCATTTTCATTGATTTAGCGTCATTTTTACTTTCCCTGCAATATATGGTAATGTATAGGGAAAGTATTGGAATCAAGTCGAAAATCGCAACTCGAGTTTTCGACAGATCTACACGTTTCGAGACCTCTAGAATTCGAAAAAACTATTTTTAGCGTGACGTCTGTGTGCGTGTCTGTGTGTCTGTCTGTCTGTCTGTGCAGATTTTGTATCCACTCTAACTGAAAAACTAATTGACCGAATATCATAAAATTTGGCAGGTATGTCACTTGTGGGCGAATCTGGTGCTGATAAGATTCGGGATAAAAGAACCCGTCTTTTTTTGCGAAATGGCCCGCAAAGGCTTGTATCCACTCTAGCTAAAAATCTAATGGACCGAATTTCACAAAATTTGGTAGATAAGTCGCTTATTGGTCACCCTGGTGCTGAATAGATTTGGCTATGATTCGGAAATAAATAACCTGCCTTTTTGCAAAATGGCCCGCAAAAATCGCCAAAATTTAAAATAAAGAACTACGTATGCTCAAATATATCCATTAAATGCTCGTTTAATACGTAATTTTTAACGAAAAAAAGAATAAGGCCAACCCCATTACACTAGGACTAGCCGTTCTCGAGATATTTTAGTTGTTTCGTATTTTCTCTACGCCATCTTTGAAAATAAGTCCAGTTATCAAATGAGATCGAAAATTGAATTAAAAGTGAATTAAATTTAATTAAAATAAAGAGAACGTGAATATAAGTCTGCAGGGAAAGTCATGTGCTGCCCACATCAGATTTTGTCCATTTGGCGAGATTTTAGTTAAATTGGTAACAATTTAAAATGTCGCCAAGTTGGCGATATTCAGCCAAATTCGTCACCAAAATCGCGCCAAGCGTTATGGACGGAGAAATAAGTTATTCTTACAGCAGATAAATGACTATTGGCGTTCAAATACAAAAGTATTACTCAAAGTATCTTTTTTCCTGAATAGAACGAGCTAGTTCCACGAGAATGATGTCACCAAATTTATTGCATGGTATTACATATGAAAAGTGAACATGTTTCTCAATAGGAAATATATATTTTTTAATTTTATATGACTTTTTGATAATTTTTTTGAAAAATGTGCAATATCTCAAGAACGGTTCATGTTAGTGTTCTAAAATTTATGTCAATCGTTTTCTAATGAAAAATTACATAAGAAATGTGTATTTGCGTAACTTTGTTAGAGGTTTTGCGTTTTTGACGACTGTTTTAAATTTTCAGTCGACAATTTAGTGGGGTTCTGAACATTCGACTACGTTTAAAACCAATAGGCTTCCAGTGTTTAGGGATTGTGATGTTTGTACCAAATTTTGTTCGAATCGGTCCACTCATTCGTCAGTTATCGTCTCCACAGACTCACTGCCACACACACATACATACCTTCACACACACACACAGACATCACTTCAAAAATGCTTGATTCGTGATCAGGAATGCTTGAAACGTGCTCTCCCACCGAAAACTCGAATTCGAATTTTCGACTCCGTCACAATACTTCCCTTAGACATTATGTATATAAAGAAAGTAATAAAAGGAAAATTTAGGCTTGATATGCTATAATTGGTGCCGATAAGAAATCCAAACCGAAAAATTTTTTCTTGGTCCCGTTTTCCCTTGCTGAAATAGTGATATGGAATAAAATCATCTAATTAAATTTTCCAAAGTATCTTCTTTCATATTTATTGAAAATAAACTGCTCAATACGTTCAACTCAACAAACGGCTAAATTATTACATTAAAATCACTTCGTTAAAATCAACATATAACACAAAATCAATAGTACCGACCGGTTTTGAAGGCAGAAAACAGACTTCTTTGTCGGGACACCCAAGAAACGCAATCTTTACGCCGATCTTTCTCTTACGAGCGAAAGTTGAGTTTCTTGTATAATGATAATAAAATCTATTTCAAAAAAGTTATACGAAATGTTGATGAGGTAAAAAAATCTGATTTGGGCAGCACATGACTTTCCATATATAATGCAATGAATTTACTACTTTTACAGTAAAAAAATTAGATTATTTTTATCGTAGTTATTTATATTCTTTCTGAGATATTGAATTTTAGTCAATGAGTCGTCATTGATTTAGCGTCATTTTTATCCATTTGGCGAAATTTACTTTAATTTGGTAACATTTAAAAAGTCGCCAAGTTGGCAAAATTCCGTCAAATTATTCGCCAAAATCTCGCCAAACATTATGGACAGAGAAATAAGTTATTCTTATATTATATTCAAATGACAATTGGTGTTCAAATGCAAAAGTATTACTCAGCGTGTCTTTTCTCATGAATGGGAGGAGTTAGATCCACTGGAATGATATCACCAAGTTTATGGCACCGTATTACATGTGAAAAGGGAACATGTTTCTCAATAGGAAATATTGTTTTTTTATTTTATATAACGATTTGATATTTTTTTTAAAACGGGCAATATCTCGAGAACGGTTCAAATTAAGGTTCTAAAATTTATGTCAATCGTTTTCTAATGAAAAATTATATAAAAAATGTCTATTTGCGTAACTTTATTACCAGTTTTGATTTTTTGACGATTTTTTAAAAATTTCACTCGAAAATTTAGGGGGTTCCGAACATTCGATTGCGTATAAAAAAAATATGCTTCCAGTGTTTATGGATTGTGATTTTGTACCAAATTTTGTTCGAATCGGTCCATTCATTCGTCAGTTATCGTCTCCACAGACTCACTGACACACACACACATACTTTCACACACACACACAGACAGGCATCACTTCAACAATGTTTGATTTGTGATCAGGAATGCTTGCAACGTGCTCTCTCGTCGAAAACTCGAATTCGAATTTTCGACCCCATCACAATACTTTCCGTATACATTATGTATATAAGGAAAGTAAAAGGTGTACCCCAGAATTTTCCTGCTCTGAGTGTTGTAAAAAATGTTACTGGCTGTAAACCAGTCAAATGACAGGTGAAAATAAATATTATGATCAGAAAATAATAATTGCAGTATAGTTGGTATTTCGCACTCCTACCGTTTGTTTTCCTGGATAAAAAAATCTGATGTGGGCAGCACATGACTTTCCTTATATAATGCAATGCCTTTACTACTTTTACAGTAAAAAAAAATAGATTATTTTTATATTAGTTATTTATATCCTTTCCAAGATATTGAATTTTCGTCAATGAGTCGTCATTTTCCATGTCGTCATCATCAATGAGTCGTCATTCAGTTAGCGTCATTTTTATCCATTTGGCGAGATTTTCGTTAATTTAGCGACATTTAAAAAAGTCACCAAGTTTGCGACATTCCACCAAATTCGTCGCCAAAATCTCGCCAAGCCTTATGGACGAAGAAATAAGTTATTCGTACAGCAGATAAATGACTATTGGCGTTCAAATACAAAAGTATTACTCAAAGTATCTTTTTTCATGAATGAAACGAGCTAGATCCACGAGAATGATTTCACCCAATTTATCCCATATGAAAAGTGGACATGTTTCTCAATATGAAATATTTTTTTTTTATTTTATATGACTTTTTGATAATTTTTTTGAAAAATATGCAATATCTCAAGAACGGTTCATGTTAGATTTCTTATATTTATGTCAATCGTTTTCTAACGAAAAATTACGTAAGAAATCTCTATTTACGTAACTTTATTAGCGGTTTTGATTTTTTGACGATTTTTTCAAAATTTCACTGGAAAATTTAGGGAGGTTCTGAACATTCGATTGCATGTAAAAACAATAGACTTCCAGTGTTTGCGGATTGTGATTTTTGTACCAAATTTCTTTCGAACCGGTCCATTCGTTCGTAAGTTATCGTCTCCACATGTTCACTGACACACAGAAACACACACACACACACACATACTTTCACACACACGCACACACACATAATTTTACACACACGCACACACACATAATTTCACACACACACACACACATACTTTCACACACACACACATACTTTCACACACACACACACATACTTTCACACGCACACACACAGACAACACTTCAAAAATGTTCGATTCTTGATCAGGGATGCTTGAAACGTGCTCTCCCGTCGAAAACTCGAATTCAAATTTTCAACCCCGTCACTATATTTTCCTTATACATTATGTATATAAGGAAAGTAATAACGAAACCGTGTTCGAGACTAAAATGACTTTTAAAGCTGAAATCTTTACCACCGATCCTAAGGATTTTATTTGAAATCACGGTAGACTTATTTTTCAAATAGTTATTAATAATTAATAGTTATTAATTAATTTTATTTATTAAGTATTTTTATTTTTTTTCGAAAAAATAAAATAATATATCAACATGATTATGTAGCAAAAATATAGACGACATTGCAAATTGTACTTTACCGCCGAGCGCCATCTATTGGTTTTTCTTTAATTTTTTTTAATTCTTAATCATATTTATCTTCCGGTTTTAAAAGAAAAACATGTACCTTCCACTACAAAATACAAAATCAGCCATCATTCATTAAAATCGGTTCGGTATTTAAGGAAGTAGGTTCATCAACACTGAAGAATGAGGCCGGAACATCAATCATAAAACGTCCCATTTCAAAGTTATTACTTTCCGTATATACATAATGTATAAGAAAAGTATTGTGACGGAGTCGAAAATTCGAATTCGAGTTTTCGACGGAAGAGCACGTTTCAAGCATCCCTGATCACGAATCGAGCATTTTTGAAGTGATGTCTGTGTGTGTGTGTGTGAAAGTATGTGTGTGTGTGTGTCAGTGAGCCTGTGGAGACGATAACTGACGAACGAATGGACTGATTCGAACGAAATTAGGTACAAAAATTACAATCCGTAAACACTGGAAGCCAATTGTTTTTATACGCAATCGAATGCTCAGCACCCCCCTAAATTTTCGAGTGAAATTTTGAAAAAATCGCCAAAAAATCAAAACCTCTAATAAAGTTACGCAAATAGATATTTCTTATGTAATTTTTCATTAAAAAACGATTGACATAAATTTTACAACACCAACATGAACCGTTCTCGAGATATTGCACATTTTTCAAAAAAATTATCAAAAAGTCATATAAAAAAAAATTCCTATTGAGAAACACGTTCACTTTTCATATGTAATGCCATGCGATAAATTTTGTGGCATCATTCTCGTGAATCTAGCTTGTTTCATTCACGAAAAAAGATACTTTGAGTAATACTTTTGTATTTGATTGCCAATAGTCATTTATCTGCTGTAAGAATAACTTATTTCTTCATCCATAACGCTTGGCGAGATTTTGGCGACGAATTTGGTGTATTGTCCCTAACTTGGCGACTTTTTTAAATGTTGCTAAATTAACGAAATACTCGTAAAATCGATAAAAATGACGCTAAATCAATGAAAATAACGACCAATTAACGAGAATTCAATATCTTGGACAGAATATAAATAACTACTATAAAAATAATCTTTTTTTTTTTACTGCAAAATTAGTAAATTCATTGCATTATATAAGGAAAGTCATGAACTGTCCACATCAGATTTTTTTTTATAGGTGATATCGAAACACTTGAATTTTTGTTGTTGTTGTTATCTCAGCTTTGAAACGACTTTAGAGAGAAAAGGAATCAATGACTTGACCTTATGACTACAATCTGAACTACGGACCTCTGGAAATCAGGGTTTTCCTAATATAATATACAAGGGTCAGCTCTGGATCCGGGCATGACGACGTGGCGGAGCAGAACGTTGCAGCATTCCTTATATATTATTTCCAGCTAATAGTTAACAAATGTACTATTTTTTTGCCAAACTAAATGTTGCATACGATTTTGAAAATTTAAACCGTTAGTAATCTTATCACCATCTTTCTCAATTATCACTGTTCGTTCTTAAAGAATAGGAGTTCTGTGCACATGAAGAGCAAAAACTTTGGTGTAGTCAAAAATTCTAGAATTTTCGGGTACTTTGAACACTTATTGGGCGCTGATTTAAAAAAACAACATATCTTTTACTTGTAAAATAATGAAAGAACATTTAATCTAAAATGGAGGTATGCATATTC
The DNA here is from genome assembly GCA_951213105.1 of Amaurobius ferox. Taxonomy (NCBI): domain Eukaryota; kingdom Metazoa; phylum Arthropoda; class Arachnida; order Araneae; family Amaurobiidae; genus Amaurobius; species Amaurobius ferox. The sequence continues at coordinate 101,727,937 of OX578144.1, forward strand.
CTTGAACTGAAATCTGAAAAATTACGTCACCACTTTTCGACACTCTTTGTAGTTATTGTTATTTATCAAAAATGATAATGCTGAAAATTTTTTCTGTACATAATTTTTACCACTTCATGTAAATTAGCACATATTTTATAAGGCTTTTTGTTTTCAAACAGAACTTGATATGTTGATGTAGGCGACAAACTGACTGTACCTTAAAAAGTGCATTATAAATATAACAAGAAAGATCAATCATGCTTAAAGCATTGATTATGAAACACATTCCAGATTTAATGCAATTTTATTTAAACAAGTCTAAAATGCTATACATTCCATGGTAATATTTTAAAACCTATCACAATACTACATTAATTTATTATATTTGAAAACTTAAACCTTCATCGAAAAAAATGAACTTCATTCAAATGACGGCATTGAAATATAAATTGCCTGGTTTAAACATTTCTAAAATGTTATACATTCCTCGGTAATAATTTTAGAATTACCATAATACTACGATAATTTATTATATTTGAAAACTTCATCGAAAACAACTGAAATTCATTCAAATGACGTCACAGAAAAAATAACACGCCTGGCTCTCTCTATAAAAGCAGCATTTCATTCATAAATAATTTCATGTCATTCATCACAATCCTATAATAATTTATTTTATTTAAAATTTAAGACCATGGAGCTGCAGGTAATTAAACTCTATGCGTAAAACCTGATCGAAAAAAATCGTCCTTCTCTTTGTAAAATCAATGAATATTTCATTCATATCAGCTATGCAGACTCCATGAAGTAAATGATTTTGTGTTGAAGAAATACATCAATTCTAATACAACTCATTCTACATATTTTGCTGTTTACATTTTACATAGGTGAAAAATAGGCTTCGTTGTAGAAATAATCAAATTTGGATGAGCATTTAAACTCAAATATATTGTAATTGCATTGTTTCAATATGTAGATGCGCAGAATTTATGCAAAAATAAAGTGGTTTTATCACGGATACAACACTCAATATGAATTAAAAAGAACTTTAAAAATCACGATTTTGAGACAAGATGGATGCCATATATCATTTTAAAGTGGATCACGTGATCTTTTCATATTATGGTCACGTGATCGCTTCATATACGAGGTGTTAATATTATTTTAATTTTTATTTAAAAAACTAATGAATATATTTCGCTGAATTTTATTTATATATTTTATGGAACAATTTGAATATTACCTAAAATTTTCGAAGCAATTTGTGAATTTTAAATTCGCTTACAAAATGTTTGAAAAATTAGGTCCCATAGGGCTCAATGTATTTCATTTCGATTAAGTCATTTTTAGGGCAGTTATCGTGCTAATGGACAGACAGACAGACAGAATGAATGAATGAACAAAGTTATAAACACTTTTCAATTTTTTTGTAAAGTGTTAAAAAGACACCGAAAGGGCGCTTTATACAGTTTTCAAAATTCTTTCAAGACCTGAAATCTAATTGAGATCCAAAGTAACTGAATATTTTGAACCTAAGCTGCCCCATTATACTTGCCCTTTTCTGGTGGAGGGCGGTAACCGTGTTTGAATAATAAGAGTGATGCCATGGATGTGAATACAGTTTCGATTGTGGTTCATCACTTCAGAACTTTTTCCAAAGTTGTGTAGAAGACCCAGACCGTCCGACTCGTCCAGAGGACTAAGAGCAACTATTTGGACGGCCGGGAAGGAAAGTTAGCAGAAGCCAACTTCCAATTCCAAAGTTGTGTGTGAATTTTCAATGTTTTTCCAAAATAAGATGCTAGTATGACACAGTTTCTCTTAAATTAAAAATGCATTCCATCAGTAGTCCGATTTGGATATCTGGAGAGCACCCAAAATATCTCCTCTTGTCCCAGACAAAAGAAAAAATGCATATTTTTTAATAGTTGTGAACATCCAGTATTGATTTTAATATAAGTTGATTGATCCATTTATACACATGGATTAAATTTCCTTAATAGTCATTACATTACTGCACATTATTTCTCAAGGTGACTGCCATACCCACCAACTGCCTGAAAGATGGTATCCTCATTTTCTGTAAAGAATGAAAACAAACTAGTAAAACTCACTACAAAATAAACAATTTCGTTTTATAAACATTTTTTTAAATTATATTATTTGATAATATATGACCAACTGGTTTGCAATTATTAGTTATGCATATTCTTTATCATCGCTCCTATATTTCCAAAATGCAATTTATAATTAATGTTCATTAGCCTACTCAGGTTAATGCCAGGGTTGGACCCCATGGTGGAGAGATATTATCAATTCAAGATACTTCCAAATAGAATTAAATTAATTAAGGCTCTCATCACCAAATTAAGGTATGGTACTTGATGTTCGAAAATTGCAGCTATCACTCCAACTTTTTTGACTGCCAGATCGACTCTGCTTTTCTTCCTGTGCATCCTTCTCTCCCCCTGCAGCACCACTCTAGTCCAAGCTCAAGTTTGTTCGGTTGCAAATTTATCTTCCCGATTCAAAGTCGCTATCTCCAGCGAATGCTGATTGACTAGATACTCGAGTCATCTTTCTAGACCATTCTGACCACATGTTGGTGGTAGTTTTGGGGCTGCCAACCTTTCGTTGAAGCCATTTTCCGAGCCTCGTAATTTCCAAGCAATGCACCCAGCTGTTGGAAATGCTGCACATATTCTCGGAATCGATCTAGCTCTTCTTACCCACTGCTATAAAAAACATTATGAATTCTAGGCATTACATGCACAATAAAAATGACACAGAAATAATATAAATTATTAAGATTTTTGTTTTCCTACAGTCCATGATCTAAATTTTTTAGACATATTAAGCAAATCACTTTACGCCTCAAAAGCGCAAATAATTCCCTCCCCCCGAAATTTAGTAAAATTAACACAAATATGTCTGCTTTAGACAGAAAATCCAGATCCACTAGTGCTGACCGCACAGATAGAAAGCTGAATAGTAAATATTTTTCTTATGAGTCTGGGTCAGACATCGGAAGATATATGAATATTCTACTTAAACATTTCCCCAAATATGCAACGTGACATATCAAGCGAATCAATTTATGCTTTTTATTACGAGACAGGGTCAGACATGGGACAACATATAAACCGTCTACTTAACCATTTCCCCAATTCTTCAACGAGACATGTTAAGCAAATCAATTTATGCATCAGAAAATCAAGTAATTCCCCCCCTCCCAAAACTAAGTAAAATTAACACAAATATGTCTATTTTAGACAGAAAATGCAGATCCGCATTGAGGACCGCACACATATAAAGCTTAATGTTCAATATTTTTTTTAAGAGACAGGGTCAGACATGAGAAGACATATGAACCTTCGACTTATCAATTTCCATAAATCTTCAATGAGACATATTAAGCTAATCAATTTATGCTTTTTATTACGAGACAGGGTCAGACATGGGACAACATATAAACCGTCTACTTAACCATTTCCCCAATTCTTCAACGAGACATGTTAAGCAAATCAATTTATGCATCAGAAAATCAAGTAATCCCCCCCCCAAAAACTAAGTAAAATTAACACAAATATGTCTATTTTAGACAGAAATGCAGATCCGCATCGTGGACAGCACACATATAAAGCTTAATGTTCAATATTTTTCTTACGAGACAGGGTCAGACATGAGAAGACATATGAACCTTCGACTTATCTATTTCCTTAAATCTTCAATGAGACATATCAAGCGAATCAATTTATGCTTTTTCTGACGAAACAGGGTCAGACATGGGACAACATATGAACCGTCTACTTAACCATTTCCCTAATTCTTCAACGAGACATATTAAGCAAATCAATTTATGCATCAGAAAATCAAGTAATTCCCCCCCCCAAAAAAAAACTAAGTAAAATTAACACAGATATGTCTATTTTAGACAGAAAATGCAGATCCGCATTGTGGACCGCAGACGTATAAAGCTTAATGTTCAATATTTTTCTGACGAGACAGGGTCAGACATGGGACAACATAGAAACCGTCTACTTAACCATTTCCCTAATTCTTCAACGAGACATATTAAGCAAATCAATTTATGCATCAGAAAATCAAGTAATTCCCCCCCCCCAAAAAAAAACTAAGTAAAATTAACATAAATATGTCTATTTTAGACAGAAAATGCAGATCCGCATTGAGGACCGCACACATATAAGCTTAATGTTCAATATTTTTTTAAGAGACAGGGTCAGACATGAGAAGACACATAAACCTTCGACTTATATATTTCCCTAAATCTTCAATGAGACATATTAAGCTAATCAATTCATGCTTTTTCTTACGAGACAGGGTCAGACATGGGACAACATATGAACCGTCTACTTAACCATTTTCCTAATTCTTCAACGAGACATATTAAGCAAATCAATTTATGCATCAGAAGAGCAAGCAATTCTCCCCGAAACTAAGTAAAATTAACACAAATACGTCAATTTTCGACAGAAAATGCAGATCTTCAGTGCAGACCGCACACTTAGAAATCGGAATGTTATTTCTTTCTTCTTACAGGCAGGGTCAGACATGAGAAGACGCATGAACCTTCTACTTAACCATTTCCCCAAATCTTCAACGAGGCAGAAAATAAATTAGTAGACTCAGTTAAGAATGTTCTTTTTCTGAGCATGTTCTTTTTTCTACGACTTTCCTTGAGTAATTTGGTAAGATTACTCGCATGTGACGCTTTCTAAAGGGTATTACCATATTTGCCAGCTCACATAGGTACAACATAAAATCACTTGTGTTTAAATGAAACATTTATTTTGAAAAGAAGTTATAAATGGATTTGAAAATATGATATTTATTAAATAATCGTTTTAAATGTAATCGTTTTAGGGTCGACTTTAAACATAGAAAGAAAGGATAATCGCCTCAGTAGCTCAGCGTCATCAACCTGTGACAACAAATTTCAACAATATTCTAATTTTATGCTTCAACACTTGTAATTTCTTCCATAATTTGCAAGAGCTGGAGTTTTAATAAAAAACTGGTACAATAGAGAATCACTATATCACGGAAACAAAAAAAGATATCTCAGTAACTCAGCTTCATGAGGTTAACCAGAAAGAACAAATTTCAGCAATGTTCTTTAGTCTCAGTATAGCTCATCTATTTATACAAACTCTTAGAACTACATATTTTTATTCTAATTATTTAACCGAAAATACGGACCACATATAAAGTCATGTAATGTAATTAAAGCGATTCCTCACATAGTATAATTAATTAATTCTTAAATTAATCCTTATGGCCTATAGTTAATTATAACGTAAACAATTTTTAATCAATACTATAAACGCAGTTGGGACATATACTCTCCCCCCATTGGAGGAAAAATCCCATTAATTCTCCATAGGGTCCATGGTTGAAAACGAAATTCATTAACATTGTAACCCCTCCTCCCCTTTATGTACAGTGACTTAATTGCTATATCCTGTATTATTCTTATAAGTTGTGTTCTTTACAGTAGTTTGAGAGATTTAATTTAAAAAGACAGTTATTATTAACAGAAATGTTGCAATATCGTTGTTGAAATTTTTTTTAAATGTGCATTTCTCAGGATATGTTACAGATAGAGCTCAGATGATGACTAATATAGATTTGGTATCAAATTCCAGAGGCGGTAGGGAAGTTTACTAGCTTTTACTTTTTATTTCTGGTCAGAAAAAATTAATTTTTTTAAAACATCTATATTTCAAAATGGGTTATAAATAGAGTTCAGCTAATACTTAGTATGACATGATGGTATGAATTGATATGATTGAATTCAATATCAAATTCTGGAGGATATAGAATGGTTAACTAAGAATTTCTCTTCCATTCCCTATCACCCTTTTCTCAGGATTGGCTATAGATAGAGATTATATGATGGCCAATAAGGATTCAACATCAAATTCTGGTGGGGATAGTAAAACAGTTAAGAATTTCTACGTCCGGTTCTACAGATGTCACAATCGATTAAAATTTTAGATTTACTGGCAATATATCAAGACTGACTATAGTTAGAGATTAGTTGATGACTGTTGCAAAATCAGCATCGAATTTTGGTGGAGGTAGTCGTATCGTTAAGAATTTCTGCTTCCAGTTCTATAAATGCCACTTCCGATTAAAAATTAACATTTATTTGAACCATCTGTTTGTCAGGATTGGTTATAGATAGAGACTATATGATGACCAATATGGATGCAGCATCAAATTCCCAAGTAATATGGCGGGTGATTCACTAAAGAAATTCACTTCAGGTTCTAGAGATATAACTTCCTGTGTTACCAGAGATTCGTGTGGCTGTATGAAATAAATGTGCAAAAGAGTATGAAAATGCTTCATAATTCAATCAAAAATAAAGTGTACACATCACTTGCTACCATATGAAAACTCTTTATAAATTTATTGTTTCATCTTACTTCTAAAATGGCGTGAAATGTAAACAGTTATAAAAACCTGAATTTCAAATTTTTTAAACGCATTGTTAGTACGCTGAGTATTTATTAAATAAATTCGAAGAAAATTGTCTAAACAAGATAAATCCATATCTTAGAAAACTATTCAAAATGTATCTAGAAGGAAATTAATAACTCAGAATTGAAAAACTTTATCCCATTTCTACAATCCATAACATGTGTAAAGGGAAAGTATTGTAATGGGGTCAAAATCCCGACTCTAGAATTTTGTTTAGATCTACACGTTGTAAGTAGTATATATTAGAACGAATCAATAATTTTCCAATAATGTCTGCTTGTGTGTCTGTGAGTCTACTGGTATTATAATTCTCAAATAAATTGAGAAAAATCGAATGAAATTTAGTACAATTATATTAGTTGCCAAAAGTAGAATCCAAATGATTTTGGAGATAAATAGGTTACGGGGCGAAAATACGTAATTGTTGCAAAAAATATTCGGAAACGAGAAAACGTTATAAAAAGGTAATTAAGTTAAATTATTCGAATGTAGGTTTCTGTGACATTTTCATGTAAAGCCAAATGTCATAATTTATCTGACATTAACCTAAAGTCTCCCCGTGATATTATACGTGTTTGAGCTAAACTGAAACATAAATCACAAAAATATAAATTTCCTTACTGTTATGAAATAGGTCAATCATATCTGAGTACTTTTAATCGGAAATTAATGGCTCACATTGTCTAGGAGTTATCATGAGCCCTCCTCCAAATATTAAATTTTTACTTTCCCCACAGAGAACCTGATGTAACAATTTTTTAGAAAGAAATAAAATTTGATATTGCTATTTCATTTAATAATACATGTCAGAAGCTTATTAATTTTCGGTGTCAAGGAAAAACTTTCGGATTTTTAGACTTTTTTTCCAAAATTGAAAATAAACCATAAAAAAAATAATTATGTCGCAAAGTGTTACAAAATTAGTTATTTTAAATGTAATTAGTTATTTAGAAGTGAATAATAACATTTACGGAATGTTAACATGCATTATTTTCGAGATATTGCATGTTTGTTTTTAAATGGAAAGAATCGCAAAATATATACACTATTTTTAAATAATAAAACGCTTTTAAATGATGGAATACTAAGTAGTTATAAACAGAGGGAATCATTGTTTAAAATTTATCAAAATCCGTTATTGAGATATAATACACTTTACTTTTCGACAAGGAGTGTTATTTCAATTGAAAAAAATTAGGCGATTTACATTAAATATGATAGATGTATTTTTATCGTTAACAACAATAAACCTATTGATTTTTAGCGCGGGCGAGAAATTAAGCTCTAATGTTTTTGTTCTATATTATCGAAATGTATTGATTGGTAGCGAAAACCGTGTGGTGGACACATCACATTGTTTGTTTTTTTACTATTCCGTGCTTTTCAACACTTGTCACAAAAATACCAATACCACCTATTTCATTCCGATCCCACGCGCTACAATTCCTCGTCTAAAAACAGAAACACAGAAGTAATGATGCACACTTCTGGTTCAAAGACACTTTCAAATTTCTCATAGTAAAAACAAAACCAAGGCCCACTTCAATGGAAAAAACTCCCCCAGGCCTTTCTTCCTGTTTCTCTTTCTTTGAATAAGTGTCTTAATAGTGGACGAATAAAAGCGAGGAAAAGAAAGCCATCGGACATTATATATCGGGCGAAGTGGATATACCAAGTTTGCGTCTTATTTTTTCGAACGTAAATCTTAGATGTTGGAAATAGTTTCCTTTAAACGATACTTAACCTCGTATGCATGAGTAAAGGAGACATAAAGACAGACTAATGGACATTAGTACAGATCGGAGTGGGGAGAGGGTTGATTTTATGCGTGATGGATGCCGAAGGGAACAGGATTATGTTGAGATCATATGTATATTTTAAAATATTTTTAATGTCGAGTTATGATGCCTGCTTTGCCCAGGCGAAAGATGTCCATCCCCAGTAGCAGTTCAATATTGGCCAAATTTTGGCAGCCAATTTTGGAAACATTGGACCAATATGAAAAATCTGATGTGGGCAGCACATGACTTTCCCTGCAGACTTATGTACACATTATCTTTCATTTAATTAAATTTAATTTACTTATAATTCAATTTTTGTTCTCATTTGGTAACTGGACTCATTTTCAAAGGTGGCGTAGAGAAAAAACAAAAATATCTCGAGAATGGCTAGTCCTAGTGTAATGGGGTTGGTCTTATTCCTTTCTTCGTTAAAAATTACGTATAAAACAAGCATTTAATAGATATATTTTAGCATACGCATTTTTTATTTTAGATTCTGTCGTTTTTGCAAGTCATTTTGAAAAAAAAAAGGGGCAGGTTATTTTTTTTCCGAATCATACCAAAATCTAATCAGCACCAGGGTAGCCCACAAGCGACTTATCTACCAAATCTTGTGAAATTCGATCCATTAGATTTTCAGCTAGAGTGGTTACAAGCTTTTGCGGGCCATTTCGCAAAAAAAAAGCGGTTTTTTTTATCCCGAATCGTACTCCAAACTAATCAGCATCAGATTCGCCCACAAGTGACTTACCTACCAAGTTTTATGAAATTCGGTCAATTAGTTTTTTAGTTAGAGTGGATACAAAATCTGCACAGACAGACACACAGACGTCACGCTAAAAATAGTTTTTTCGTATTCTAGAGGTCTCGAAATGTGTAGATCCGTCGAAAACTCGAGTTGCGATTTTCGACATGATTCCAATACTTTCCCTATATATCACCATGTATTGTAGGGAAAGTAAAAATTGGACGTTTTGACGGAATTTGCCCAATATTGGCTTAAAATATTAGGGCAATATTACTCCATATTGGCGTTTCATTGGAGATATTTCCACTAATACTGGACAGCAATGTTGGAGCAATATTGTAATAAAAACTCCAATACCTGTAACACCGATATTGTAACACCAATATTGGAGCAATATTGTAATGGAAATATTTAGCCAATATTAGAGGCTAATATAAAGCTAATATTTGCCCAGCATTAGGATTACATTAGAAACATTTCAATGTAGTGCTAAGATATACGATATTGGTTCAATATTAGACCAATATTAAATGCTACTAGTGATGAGGTTGTATGTACTACACGTGGTGTCTCGTGATAGCTTAAGGATATATTTCAAGATAAGTTGGTTTGCCTTTATAAAGCTGATTGGCTTCCTTTTAATGGGTAAATGCTATGATATTTTGTTTAAAGACACATTTAATTTAATAAAGTAGATATAAGAATGCGAAGGAAAATATTTCTAGAGCGTTGGTTTAATTAAAATACCTTTAACATATTTTTACTTTCCTTATATATATAAAGTACAAGGAAAGCATTGTGACGGGATCGAAAATTCGAATTCGAATTTTCGGCGGGAGAGCACGTTTCAAGCATCCCTGATCACGAATCAACCATTTTTGAGGTGATGTGTGTGTGTAAAAGTATGTATGTGTGTGTGTGTGTGTGTGTCAGTGAGTCTGTGGGGACGATATCTCAAGAACGAATGAAGCGATTCGAGTGAAATTTTGAAAAAATCATCAAAAAATCAAAACCTTTAATAAAGTTACGAAAATAGACATTTCTTATGTAAGTTTTCCTTAGAAATCGATTGACATTAACTTTAGAACGCTAGCATGAACCGTTCTCGAGATATTGCACATTTATTAAAAAAAATATCAAAAAGTCATATAAAATAAAAAAAAATATTTCCTATTAACTGTTATGAAACATGTTGACTTTTTACTTTTTATACGTAATATCATGCGATAAATGTGGTGACATCATTCTCGTGGATCTAACTCACTTCATTCACGAGAAATGATATTTTCAGTAATAATTTTGTATTTAAACGCCAATAGTAATTTATCTGCTGTAAGAATAAAATATTTCTCCGTTCATAATGCTTGGCCATATATTGGAGACGAATTTGGCGGAATGTCGCCAACTTGGCGACTTTTTTAAATGTTGCCAAATTAACGAAAATCTCGCCAAATGGATAAAAATGATGCTAAATCAATGAAATGACGACTAATCGTCGACAATTCAATATCTTGGAATATAAGAATATAAGTATATAAGAATATAAGAATATAAGTATCTACTATAAGAAAAACCTATTTTTTACTGTAAAAGTAGTAAATTCATTGCATTATATAAGGAAAGTCATGCATTGCCAACTTCAGTTTTTTTTTTTACAGAATGATGTTTCTCAAGATGAGTTGTTTTGTCGTTAAAAAGCACTACAGCAAATCCAGGAGATGACTAAGAACAAATCCAAGAAGACGTCTGTTCTCCAAACGTCATCGTATTTTTGCTGGAGTGGTTACTCTATTTTTGTCCAGACTAAGAAGTGCTGTTTCTCGGCGGCCACTTTTCAACCCAATGTACTATAAATTGAAGAATATACAAGAAAATTGAAGAAAGAACTAATATTAATTGACTTACACGTGTGTAGATCATTCGATTAAAATTATTCCACTGTATTGTTCGTTTTTGTTATTTCTAAACTCTATGATCTAGGAATATCCATAAGACCATTACAAATGATTCATTCAGTCACTAGTTCTTATTCGTCATTATTCAATTGTTAATTCGATTAATAATTTATTAAATTATTTAGATATTTTATTGCTTTAGTTGATAATAATTATTAATTATATGTGTTAAATACGCAGTTGATGCATTTTGAATGCAGTTTATCTGGCGGTTCTTCCTATTTATACTATTGAATGTATTTTCTTTTCACATATTTCTAAGATTGGCAATAAGGATTTTATTTTATATTATAATACATTAATCTTTATGATTCGCAATACCATTATTAAACATCATGTGAGGTTGGTATTTTGGATTGTCACTATCTACATACGTGTAAGTCAATTCCATTTAGTTATTTTTTCAGTTTTCTTTTACAGTCACCAATTAATAGTACCACCTCTAGCGTGAATACACGATGCGATACCGGCGGACATTGAGGCATACAATTCCCGTATAGTGTCCTGCGTCATTTCATTCCACATTTGTTGTAAGCGCGTCTCTAATTCGACCAAACTCGTAGACTGTTCAACTTGCCGTCCCAAATGATCTCAGACATGATTGATTGGTGACACATCTGGGGATCGGATAGGCCAAGGATGGGTGGCAATGTGGCGAAGGCATTCCTGCGACGCTCTTGCTGTGTGTGGTCGAGCATTATCCTGTTAAAAAATGCCTCCTGGGAGTTCTGTCATCAGTGCCAACACATGTGGCTGAAGGATGTCACGGCACCCCATACCACCACACCAGCTGTGGGAGCGGTGTGCCGCTGTAAAGCGGAGGCAGGATTAAGGCGTTCACCACGGGTCTCTACATACGTACACGGTTGGTTGTCATCACTGCCCAAATTGAATCTCGATTCGTCGCTGAAGACGGCCTGGTTCCATTTGTTTGCGGTCTAATCCCGTCGAGCGCGACACCACTCCAAACGCAGGCGAAGGTGGGTGGGTGTCATTGGCAGCACACCTAATAGACGCCGCGATAGCAAATGTCCTTCAGCCAGGTGCCTTGCAACGATACGTATAGGCACAGGAGCCCGTAAGTGAAAATGCCGTCTATGTCTGGATGACGGGCAATGATGCAGTTGGCGCTGCGCTTGATTGTCGGGTGAAGTGACGGTCTTCTCGGCTATTGGCCTGCCGAGGGCGCCATGTGCCTGGCCACCGTGTATGCTACCCTTTCTCGTCCACTGGTCCCAACACCTCTTCACAGTAAAGTCAGAACGGCCTAGGTGGCAGGCTACTGGCCTATCTGACCACCCGGCATCCATCATCCCCTCTTCTTCCCCTCTCGAACTCTGACAGCTTATCATAATGTCTTCTATAGCGGCGTAATAGCATCCCTAATAAAAAATAGTCCCTCTGGAACAGATTAAGTATAAGCAAAAAGCTTCTGCGTACTTTTTTTCTGCTCCAAGGAGAATTAAGTTCAACACCCTCTGTTGGCATTACGCAACGCGCAGTCACACTGTATTTCTAATCATTTGCATATCTGCCTGACACGTACCTTCATACCAAGTTTCGTTGTAATCCGTATATATATATATATATATATATATATATATATATATATATATATATATATAATATTGAAGGTATTATTATTGGTTATTTGGAGGAGTTCCGAGGATAGTAAAAAAGTACATTATTTCTGAAATCCTGTAATATGACTAAACTTAATAGAGTGATCAAGATATAACTTTTGCACAAAAAACTAATTTCTTCGATGTTGGAGTGATACCAAAATTTTATGTGCTCATTATTAGAACCGCATTTATTTCATGTAATTATGCAGATCCTAATACGAAAAATATGACATTTTCCGTATAAATAATTTATATGTGCCCTCGAAGCAAAAGTATTGTCTATGATTAAACCTAAATATTTTAAATTGTTCGTGATTCTAATAAAAGTTCTATTTCATTTAAACAATCAGGTTCCTTTTAAAAATTTCTGAGAATTTTGAACGTGAGTACAAATTGGACATTTTGTTTTCTGTTACAAAAGGGCCCAATTTCAATTTACGTGATATAAATATAATATCAACAACATTGTAGTATGTCTTTATTTATTTATACATATATTAGGCGCTTTGCATATGGCAGTTATGTGGTTATCTATTTTGTTTAGTGATCAGTTGCCATTTATCAAATTGTGAAGGTGGATTTGCGTGAAACATAAGCCAATTTGATTCCTCAAAATAGGTGTATATGTTTTCATAAAAAATTCAAAGTGTTAATGTACTACTCAAAGCCCAAAACACTGTACTGTGTATCTTGTACATCATTATTTCGCCGAGAAATAAATGAAACATTGCATAATGAAGTGAAAGTCACGTGCTGCTCAGATCAAAATTTTTCAGTTTGCATTCATGTAAAATGCAACCCAGGGGAATTCATATATAAAGAGAGCAACAAAGAAAATAAATTATCCATTCGTAAGAAAACATGCATTGCTTTAATTACATTTTTCAAGGATTATGATTCCGTTATACGCAAGTTCAACTATTTTTGTGTTGGGAAAACTTTGAAATAACTCACTGAAAAGCATTATTTTGAAGCTTTTCTTTCACCTAATCAGTCAAACACATCATCTGAACCGTATCCCTCTTACATATGTAAAACTGTAATTTGTCACTGTCATTAAGTTGCTTATTTTTAGTACAGAAGAAGCCCAAGGAAGTGATACCAACTGCCCCAAATAAATCGACGTCAAGGGAATTTCCGAACAGGCCAGCATAAATCCTAACACTGACAAAACAAATCCTCTAATTGCACAAAAAGAACATTTTGTCGTCCGAACAGTTAGCGGTGGTAATTGGGACATTCCTGGAAACATATTTTGGACCAGAATATGCCGGATTACAGTGCTGTAAAAAAACTCGCTGACGTTACATATGATTTCACATCGTAATGCTGGAGGAAAGTCCTGCAAAGCGTGGATAATTTCAGAGCAACTTGGATTCCTGTTTATTATTGATGACAATGTTTACATCTTACGTCATAAACCAACGGTCGGTAATGTAAAGATAGAGGGCAAATTTGGCCCACAGCGTTTTGTAGATAGTACTGGCGGATTTAATACAAACCTGTTGAAGTATAAGCTGCAAGCTGAATTTAGACTGGCAGAATCGGAATTCGACTCCTTTTCTGTTGATCCCATGCAAATTAATTGCTGCACAGTAAATACAAATGCGTAAAATTCATGGTCGGACGTAACTAAAACGAATAGCACAAATTATGCATCATTTGCATCATATTTTTACTGCCTCATTTGTTACTAGTTTGTTACTACTGCCTCATTGTTACTGCCTCATTTGTTACCCCATGTTGTTCAGCTAGTTGAGATGACATCACTTCAGTTACTGGACTTCGGAATTTCAAGATGGTGATTATTTACGTATCGCCTAGGCATAATGCGCCGAGCTATTTGTCTCTGCTCAATTCTTCTTAATTTCATATAGAGAGAAAGCAAATTATGCGACACTAGATATTTAGATGATATTTAGATTGATATTTAGATGATATTTAGATGATATTTAGATTGATATTTAGTTGATATATTATGTGTATCACATAATAATAACTATTTTGTCTTAACCTTTTATTCTAATAAATTACAACTAAATGCCAGTAATAATGACTCTAATGCTGCAAACTTTTTAGACTTAAATTTAAATTTAAAAATCTGATGTGGGCAGCACATGACTTTCCTTGCAGACTTATATTAACGTTCTCTTTATTTTAATTAAATTTATTTCACTTTTAATTCAATATTCGTTCTCATTCGGTAACCGGACTTATTTTCAAAGGTGGCGTAGAGAAAATACGAAAAACTAAAATATCTCGAGAACGGATAGCCCTAGTGTAATGGGGTTGGTCTTATTCTTTTCGTCGTTAAAAATTACGTATTAAAAGAGCATTTAATGGATATATTTGAGTATACCTAGTTCTTTAGTTTAGATTTTGACGATTTTTGCGGGCCATTTTGCAAAAAAAAGGCAGGTTATTTTTTTCGGAATCGTATCAAAATTTAATCAGCATCAGAGTAACCTACAAGTGACTCATCTACCGAATGCTGTGAAATTCAGTTCAGTAGTTTTTCAGTTAGAGTGGATACAAGCTTTTGCGGACCATTTCGCATAAAAAGGCGGGTTCTTTAATTCCCAATCGTACCCAAAACGAATCAGCACCAGACTCGCCTACAAGTGACTTACCTACCAGATTTTGTGACATTCGGTCCGTTAGTTTTTTACTTAGAGTGGATACAAAATCTGCACAGACAGACAGACACACACACAGACGTCATGCTAAAAATAGTTTTTTCGTATTCTAGAGGTCTCGAAACGTGTAGATCCGTCGAAAACTCGAGTTGCGATTTTCGACATGATTCCAATACTTTTCCTATACATTACCATGTATTGCAGGGAAAGTAAAAAATTGTAATCTGGCTATAAACTTATATGATAAAAGACTGGACTTAAACTTCAGTACCTCTAAAATTCAACACTTTGACTCTTGTTTACATATATTAATGTTTAGAAATATCATATCAAACCAGGTTCTTAGAATAAATAAAATTGTTGATGGTAATTATAAATTAACACATTTTATAGAATTATTAAATACTGCAGCCAATTATTCATCTTTATATACTAATTGCCAAGTGTCCGTCTGTCTGTCTGTCTGCCTGTCACGCTTTTTTTAGGCACTTCCCGAATAGATAGAGACTTGCAATTTGGTACACGGCTCGGTCGTTCAATAAAACCCCCTGGAAAAATCGAATTTTCCGAAAACGTTCTATAGAAGGGGTGCCCCACACCAAAACGTTCGAAAAATGAAATGATAGGAAAGCATCCTTTGCGATAAGATAGAGACTTCAAATTTGGTGTATGGGTAAACCGTTTGTAAGGAAAAAAGTGTACAATTTCAGATTTTGAATATGTTCTACTTAAGGGGGTGCCGCACACCAAAATGTTCGATTTACCGAATAAATGAGAAACGGCTACTTTAAAATTTGATAGGGGCTTGAAATTTGGTATATGGGCTAATCATTTGAAGAAAACACCTAAAACAAATATAGTTTTCTTAAATGTTCGTTTAGGAGGTGCTCCACACCAAAACGTTCGAAAAGTGAAGTGATGGGAAAGTGTGCTTTCCGATAATATAGAGACTTCAAATTTGGTGTATGGGTAAACCGTTTGAAAGGAAGAAAGTGTACAATTTCAGATTTTCAATATTTTCTACTTAAGGGGGTGCTGCACACCAAAATGTTCGATTTACCGAATAAATGAGAAACGACCACTTTAAAATTTGATAGAGGCTTGAAATTTGGTATATGGGCTAATCATTTGAAGGAAACACCTAAAACAAATATAGTTTTCTAAAATGTTCGTTTAGGGGGTGCTCCACACCAAAACGTTCGAAAAGTGAAATGATGGGAAAGTGTGCTTTACGATAAGATAGAGACTTCAAATTTAGTGTATTGGTAAACCGTTTGAAAGGAAAAAAGTGTACAATTTCAGATTTTGAATATGTTCTATTTAAGGGGGTGCCGCACACCAAAATGTTCGATTTACCGAATAAATGAGAAACGGCTACTTTAAAATTTAATAGAGGCTTGAAATTTGGTATATGGGCTAATCATTTGAAGAAAGCACCTAAAACAAATATAGTTTTCTAAAATGTTCGTTTAGGGGGTGCTCCACACCGTTCGAAAAGTGAAATGATGGGAAAGTGTGCTTTGCGATAAGATAGAGACTTCAAATTTGGTGTATGGGTAAACGTTTGAAAGGAAGAAAGTGTACAATTTCAGATTTTGAATATTTTCAACTTAAGGGAGTGCTGCACACCAAAATGTTCGATTTACCGAATAAATGAGAAACGGCCACTTTAAAATTTGATAGAGGCTTGAAATTTGGTATATGGGCTAATCATTTGAAGAAAACACCTAAAACAAATATAATTTTCTAAAATGTTCGTTTAGGGGGTGCTCCACACCAAAACGTTCGAAAAGTGAAATGATGGGAAAGTGTGCTTTGCGATAAGATAGAGACTTCAAATTTGGTGTATGGGTAAACCGTTTGAAAGGAAGAAAGTGTACAATTTCAGATTTCCAATATTTTCTACTTAAGGGGGTGCCGCACACCAAAATGTTCGATTTACAGAATAAATGAGAAAACGCTCCTTTAAAATTTGATAGAGGCCTGAAATTTGGTAGATGGGCTAATTATTTAACGGAAACACCCAAAACGAATATTGTTTTTCAAAAGTGTTCGTTTAAGGGGGTGCTCCAGAGAAAAAAGTTCGAAAAGTGAATTGATAAAAAACCATGCTGCGGAATGAGATAGAGATATCAAATTTGGTGTAAGGGTAGATAGTTTGAAAGGAAGAAAGTGTACAATTTCAGTTTACCAATATTTTCTACTTTGGGGGGGGGGGGGTGTCTCACACCAAAATGTATATGGGCGAAACATCTGATAGAAATCACAAAAAGAATAGAGTTTTTCAAAAATGTGTATTTAAGGGGGTGGGTATTCCACACAAAAACATTCGAAAGATAAAATGCTAGAAAAGCATGCTTCGCGATGAGATAGATACTTCAAATTTGGTGTACGGGTAAAATATTGGAAAGGAAGAAAGTGTGCAATTTCAGTTTTCCAACATTTGTTATTGTAGGGGGGTGCCGCTCTCTAAAATATTTGATTTGCCGAACAAATAAAAAACGCCTCCTTTACAATATGATAGAGGAATTTAGTACATGGGCTAATCATTGAACAAAAAAACCAAAGATGAATACAGTTTGACAAAAATGTTCTTTAACGGGATGCTACACAGAAAACGGTCGAAAGGTGAAGTGATAGAAAAACATGCTTCTCTTCGCGATAGGATAAGGACTTCAAATTTGGCGTACGGGAAGATAGTTTGAAAGGAAGAAAGTATGAAATTTCTGATTTCCAATTTTTGTTACTTTAAGGGGTTTCGCACACTAATATGTTCGATTTTCCGAATAAATGGGGTACACTTCCTTTTAAATGTGATAGAGGCTTGATATCTGGTATATGGGCCAATCATCTGATAAAAAAAAACAAGACAAACAGAGTTTTTCAAAAATGTTCATTTATGGATGTGCTTCACAAAAAAAAGTTCCAAAGGAGAAATAATAATATAGGGGTGCCTCGGGATGAGATAGACTTTAATGTGTTGTACGGGTAGATAATTCGAAAGGAAGAAATTTACCAATATTTTCTTTTTTAGGGGGTACTGAACACCAAAATATTCGATTTGTCGAATAAATGTGAAACGCGAATTATTAAAAAATTTGCACTATTCATGGGTTGCTTATTGCGAGACCGTTGATTTTCAACGGGTATTCGGCTAGTATCCTCCTAATTTCGTAATTAAAATTATAAACTCAGTGTATCAACTACCACTCGATAACCTTCAAGACTTCCCAATTATGGCGGCTAATTTTATTTAAAAAAAACTAATTATTATAATTTCTTAATTATATGATTATATAAAAGTGTAAAGTAAAAAATAAACTAAAATAAAAAATTGAAAAACAATAAATTTGAAAATAAGATAAATAAATATTTAATATTTTGAAAATTATTTTCGCTGAAAATATGTAACATTAGCTACAATTTGAGTCCTTTATATAATGGTGATGGTGGAATACTCGTTTATTCATTTCTTCTAAGAATCACTTGTCTTTTCATCCTGCATTACTTATATGGTAAATTGTTCTGTCTCGTACTTTAACTCACTAGACGGGTTTTAGGGAATGCCACTTTAAATCGATCGCCCCCCCCCCCTTTTGATCTTATTCGTCATACTTGCTCTGGATGCTTCTCGACCATCTTCATTCCGGCTCTGTTCATACTTTACGTGCAGTTTAGGATTCCTGCCTCATGATAATGGTAATTCTTGGTTTCCTGTTTTTTTTTTTTTTTCAATTCTTCCTCTTTTTATGCTTGAAGTCTGCTGCATTGGTATTTATAGTAACTTACTATTATCAATTCTGAAACAAGCTTATGTCTGGGTTAATTAGAGCTAGATGCATAGACTTGAAAATGAGTCTAGTCTAATTAATCTTCAAAATTAAGCCAGTACCGAATATTTCTTTTTCGACATTGTGGCCGTGGTTTAACTGTTTTGTTGGTTTTAATATTTCGTTATTATTTGATTTGGTTATTATATCTTTCTTATATATATATATATATATATATATATATATATATATACATACATATATATATACATATATATATATATACATATATATATATATATACATATATATATATATATATATATATGTATATATATATATATGTATATATATATGTATGTATATATATATATATATATATATATATATATATATATATATATATATATATGTATATATATATATATATGTATATATATATATATATATATATATATATATATGTATATATATATATATATATGTATATATATATATATATATATATATATGTATATATATATGTATATATATATATATGTATATATATATGTATATATATATATATGTATATATATATATATATATATATATATATGTATAACATACATATATATATATATATATATATATATATATATATATATATATATATATATATATATATATATATATATGTATATATATATATATGTATATATATATGTATATATATATATATATATATATATATATGTATATATATATATATATATATTATATATATATATATATATATATATATATATATATATATATATATATATATAGATTTAAAAAATAATCAAAGAGTAAAAAGTTGTATATTAAAATTCCTCCAATTTTTATTCTAATTGCACTATATATACAAGATGAAATTGTTATCTACAAGATTTAAAGCATAATTAGTAGAGACACCTAAAACTGAATAGAAGTATCTAATTGATTACTAGATAAAAATTGAATGGTTGTTCAATGAAAATATCTATTAGAAGGTAGGTTTTATATTTACAGCTCCTGATGGTTATGCAATTTAATTACCTGCTATCCACGGTCATTACTTCTCGTTTTTGATTAGTTTTCGTTCGTACAGATTATTTTTCTGTTTACCAAATCTAATTTTCATTTTGCTGACTTGCATCCCCTTGCCTTTTTATTGACTTATAGTACATATAGAGTGTAGCAAAATTTTGAACTTATTTTATTGGTTTAACTTATACCAACAGTAAAAGCGATGGCCATTTTTATTTTTTCATTCGTAGTGAATTGAGAAAGTGTTGTTTTCAAGAATATTTACGATTTCAAGATTTTGATGTCAATATGCGTTTCAGAACATCCTGGACACGTTTTGACTACCTTTGGAGGGATGTCCATCCGTCTGTCTTAGGTCGATTTTTTGTGTACACGATAGCCTGCCAAAAATAGTAATGAATTTTAACGAAACTTTATATTCGACTTTGTTAATAAAATATTTAGCACTACATAGAATTTCGAAATTTATTCGAAATTTTATATTTACTTAGCATGGCAGCTTACGGCAAAATCTGGCGTAAATATGCATAATAAGGGTTAGTTATGGCTCAATGATCCAGAAACTTAATCGTTTCAATAATTGTAGTGAAAAAAAAAACTGCTATACAATTTTTGTGTTCGTGACGTTATAAGCCTCCTTCGGAATACATTATCAAACTTTATCAATCAAAAGATTTTTCTGGCCTTCTAAAATGAAGGTTAATATAATTATGATCATTTGGAGAAGCGATGCTGATTTTTCAAATATATTCATTTGTAAAATTTGCAAGGAAAAAAAAAAAAAAAAAAAACTTATAATCTGTTTAAAACTGAATTCTTGTATGATAAATTCGACTTTAGCCACATTCCAGTTGTTAATATTTTAACAAGTCTATTAGAAATACTGCTGTACATGCCTGTTATACTATTTCACTCTTCGACATTGTTTTATGGTAATTGCAAACTTTTGCGTATATACTAAACTTTAAGTGTTCAAAACTCATGCTATCATTATCATTTACGGAAATACATTTGAATTTGAATGTTACTTATTTTGAAAAACTGACATATATAGAACAGATTCAACTTACCCAAATGTTTCTGCTACTTTTATTCTTTTTCTTCGGCGTATTGATAAAATGCCATTTGTTCGATGTGATCTCGTTTTTGAATCTGACATCTAATACAAAATACCTATCTGAAGAGTATCTTCTATTTTTTGCAAGATTAATATAGCTGAAGATTTCGTAAAAGTATAACATTTGATTTCCCGTTCTCCGTAAGACGCCATTTTGAATTACATTAGTGGGTTCACGCGACTGAATTATTTACGAGACTGTAATATTTGAATGATAGTGAAATTCCTTGTGTGCACGTCTATTTCATTTACCCACTCGTATGTGAAATATTTTCATTCACGAACGCTCATCCGAAAAACATATTTCAGGTAAAATTCACGTGTGAAACGAAGTTTCATTTACTTCAACTGATAAATTTCAAACACGTGTATTTATAGTGCAAACCATTTTATTGATGCGAAGAATTACTTTCATTAATCCGACATCCAGTTTAATCCGTCATAATTCCATCATTAATCCGGCACGTCCGATATTTCTGCACACCTCTCGGTTCTTCGTTGGGTTCATTGGGTTCTTCCCTTGTACTTGTAAAGGCACCTGAGTTCTGACACAGGCTCCTGAGTTCTGACACATGGTTCACTATAAAACGGTCGGAAGACAAGCCTGTTGTTGTTGAGATTCAGGCCATCCGCCCTACCAGAAAGGTGTAAGGGTAAGGTAACTGTTTGGAAGGAAGGGAAGAGCCACCCAATTTAACCCGGAATCTAGTTTGGGAGACATCCACATGGCACACATGTCACAGGGCGTTGTTGAGACCCAATCCGTCCGACCTGCCAGTAAGGTAACAGTTTGTACGGCCGGACATGTCACAGGGCGTGAAAAACCCAGACCACACGACTGAT
Organism: Amaurobius ferox; assembly: GCA_951213105.1. Lineage (NCBI taxonomy): Eukaryota > Metazoa > Arthropoda > Arachnida > Araneae > Amaurobiidae > Amaurobius > Amaurobius ferox. Next base: position 101,749,951 of record OX578144.1, read on the forward strand.
CCGAAGGCTTACAGTAGCTATTTGTGTGGGCGGATGTTACAGGGCATCGAAAGCCCAGGCCGACCGACTCATCCGAAGACTGGGAGCAGCAATTTGGGCGTCCGAGGATGTCACAGGGCGTGTATTAATTGAAAAAGCCAAATAATTTTACATTGACATAAACTAACCAGAAATTGAAATTAAGTTGTCCAAAGTATAGCTTAGAAACTTTACACTCTAGTTTTCCTAAATTACACATTTCTGTTACATTACATTTTCTCAGTAAATTAGTACAAGAAAACATTTAAGTCTATTATTACTGAGCATTATTTAACTGCTCATTACATTTATAACGCAATTGTACAAATCTATATTGCAACGTCTTCTGTGTAGTCATCTACCAAGCCCAATTTTCACAAGGAGTAATGAGCAATGAGCTAATGCCTTAAAGTACACAATTTATTGTCTATTATTTTTACTTTCTCATATGTAGTATTGAGACATTTTCACGAAAATTTTCCATTTTGAGATCTTGATACCAATATATGTTTTAAGACTTTCTGAACACGTGTTGACTATTTTTGGAGGGATGTCCGTCTATCTGTATGATGCATATGGTCGATTTCTTGTATACACAACTGCTGCCACGAATATTAATGTAATTTTCACGATACTTTATATGTGGCTTTGTTATTAAATAATCTAGAATTAGACAGAATTTATTTAAATTCGAGCGAAAACTTTTAATTTTATTATAAATTTTATATTTTTTAACATGGCAGCATATGGCAAAATTTGACATAATCATGCATAAAAGGGTTTATTTGTGGCTCTATGATAACGTGACTTAATAGTTTTAATCATTATTGTAAAAAATAATCGCGATGCAATATTTTTGTTCGTGACGTCATTAGCTCCCCTCCCTCCCTGTGGGGGAAGTTACCCCCCGGGTGAGTACATTATCAAGTATGGTTGTTCTTGAGACCCAGACCGTCTGACCTACCAGAAAGGTGTAAGGTAACTGTTTGGACGGCCGGGAAGTGCCACCCAATTTAGATCGGAACCCAGTGGGGGAGGCATCCACAGGGACCGTACCCTCCTTCCCCTACCACCAACCTCACGGAAGGACTTACGACCCACATGTTTAACGTGATCGTACTCCGCGTGAACACGGCGGCAGTTTTGGCAGTGGCTGGAATCGAACCCGGGCACTACCGAGTGCAACTCCAGCGCGCTAACCAATGGGCTACCGCGCCCATTATCAAGTATGGTATCAATCGAAAGATTTTTTAAAGCCTTTTAAAGTAAATGGTAACACGCTATAGCTGTAATCACATTGCTGAATCCACAATACCGATTTTTCAAATTTTTTCTTTTAAAATTTGGAAAATTTTGATGTGAACAGTCGAGGTGAGAAACTCTACAGTTAATTTTAATTCATTTTTCTCACATTTTTACCGCGCTTTTGTTTCACATCTCATAATCCGGCACAGCTGAAGTCCTGAAAGTGCCAGATTAAGGGAAGTTTATTGTGCTTTGAATTACCGATATTTTAAAACATCATCTAACTTGGAATTCTAGTCTGATGTAATACATTTATCTTTCCGTGAAGCGTTGTATAATCCGTCTTTTGTCATATGTCCTTTTGCCCCTTTTGCGTTTAAGCGGAATCCCCCCGCTTTGCAATGACATATTTGCAGACAATCCCATCGTTGCGAAACATGGCTTTGGGCATATTTGGAATCCTAATTCTGTCAACAAGAGGATTCCCTCCCTAAAGGTATTTAATGCGATGCATCTGAATTCAACAACAGCTGCTTCTCAAGAAATGGGCCAATGTCAGATTAAATGAGCCTCCAAAAATGGTAGTTTCAGTATTTTTAAACGACCAACTTTCTCATATTTGAAAGCACCATACCATTTTCTTGGTTTCTTTGCGAAAAAGAAATAATATTTAAATATATTTTTAACACTGTACGACATAGTTGAAAAGTGTTTATTAACTTGTTCATTATATATGTCTATCTGTCCGTTCACACGATAACTGCCGTAAAAATAACTTTATCGATATGACATTTTAGTAACTTGCTCAGGCAGTCTGTGGAACGTATGGGAATGTATAAATGAATAATATCACAAAATTAGTTTTGGATTGAACTCGGGTTGAAAAAGTGAAATACACTGAACCCTATGGGACCTAATTTTTCAATCATTTTTAAAGCAAAGTTAAAATTCAGAAATTGCTTCGAAAATTTCTGGAAATATTCAAATTAGCCCATAAAATGTATATTTTAAGTGATCATCAAACTTTGATTATCTCTACAACGAAGGCTAATTTTAATGGATGCAGAATGTACAAAAGTAATTGTAAGATGAGTTGTATAAGAATTGCTGAATTGTTTTCGTGCAAAATTATTTAACTCTGGAGTCTGGCATAAAAGTGTATGAATGAAATATTGACTGTTTTTAGATAAAGAGCCAGACAATTTATATTTCGATGATGTTATTTGAATAAAGTTCATTTTTTTTCGATGAAGTTTTAAGTTTTCAAGTAAAATAAATTTTTGTAGTTCGGTGACTGCGAACTGCATTTCAGTTGCAAAGTGTTTCATAATCAATGCTTTATGCATGATTAATATTTCTTGTTGCTATATCTATTGTCCACGGGTTAGAAATTACTTCCTATTACTAAAATCCTTCTAGCATATATGCCAGATGTTGCTTGTGATTTAAAATATGTGTAATATTTATAAGCTTTTATATTGTTTTTAAAAATTCCCGTAGAATATTTAATTCTATTCTATAAATTTTTGTTTTAAATATAAGAATGTATTTTCTTGCTATCAAAATTATCTGCATGGTAAGGTCTGAAAAATACAACAGCATGGTCTCGTTTGTAAACTGATCTACAAAACTATGAATTGTCGTCAACTTGTGCAAAAAAGAAGAAACTGAATTATTAGTAACTGCAATTTCCGTACTATTTTTTATTCCGTTGCAACAATCACTTAAACACATTTGGATATATATAAATTTTTAAATTCCTTTAGACAAAATTAATTTTTTGACTTTGGTAATTGAAAATGGCAATAATTTTCCTTAATGTTATATTTTATGATCGTAACCGGAGATTGCGGTAGAATTTTTTCAGAAGAGTAAAAATACTCCCAGACTTATTTTGAAGGAGTATTTTGCTTTCTAGAGAAGTAATTGTTATCAAAAGTGTAATTACTCTCAAATTTCCAAATACTACAAAAATAATTTCAGGATTACACAACAGAAGAAAATTTTGACTTTCATTTGTTTAAAAAAAAGGTTAAGAAATTCTCTCTTTATGTGCACTTGTTTGGGAAAAAAAAATACATTATGTATTTGACAAAGTCTAAAAATTTTTGTAAATTTTCTTGTTAAACCAGCTAGATGTTCTTAAATTTTTACTATTTTCCGAACTCATTTAAATTAAAATTATTGAGACTACTTCCCTTATTTAAACTAAAGGAAGAAACAAATACTAATTTTGAATTTAAATTCTAAAGATGTAAATTTAGATGCAAATGAATCAAATTCTAGTTTATGTTTTTGGAATGGTTGCATTTCTAAGTACCCAAATTATTATTTTAAGACCGTTAATCAGAAATTGACGTTCACTTCTTTAATAAGACGTTTGAAAAATGGCTCATATATAAAATACAAAATAACATAAATTTTAGCCGATGCAAACATAATTACCAGTGAAAAATATTTGTCTAATAAAATGAAATATATGGAAAATCGTGTACATATGCAGTTTTTCACAAAATCGCTGCAACATATACCTTCATTTCATTAATAATAAGTTTGAGAAAGGGCTATTATTATACTATACATAATAATTATGAAAATTTTGTCAATGTAAACGGATTGCATAAGCGAAAAATATTTTCACAATTATACGAAATAAACTGAGAATCGAGTATACATTTGTTTTTCGTGGTACTACTGCAAAATAGCCCTTCATTTCATTAATGATACGTTTGAAAAATATATTTTTCTATATAACACGAAATTGTTATAAAAATTTTAGTCGGTTAAATAGATTTCAAATGCAGAAGAAAGATAATCATTGGTCATCTCTTACGCAGATATACCTACCAATTGATGAAGATTTCAGTTGTGCAGAAGGAAAATATCAGTAGTTAAAACTTTTGCAGTTGTCAAGTTAAGAAATAAAATATATACCCTCACATAACACAAAAATGCATATACATAAAATTATTTGAGCATATAATTATGCATTAATATAAAAATTTATATTTACATAAGTGTTTCATCCAGTGCAAATTACTTTATATTAAAAACAAACATTTACGCCTGGTAAAAGTTTTTAACAAAGATAATAATAAATATTGAATTTTAATAAAAAATAAAATATAGCAGTGCTAAAAGACATGAATACATCAATTTTAATCACTGCCAAAAAAGGTTGCTTTTATTTGCCTAAATCGTTGCTTTTATACCACTTTCTGGAAAATATCCCTTCACAAGATTCATACTAATTTTTCAAAACATGAAAATATGTATTATGCGGAACTTAACAATTAACCAGAATACGAAAATAAGCTAATTTAGTCAATCTAATATACAATATTTAGAAGATGGAGATGGGTGGAAAAATATACTAATGTACTCTCGGCAATTCACGAGAACAAACTGAATTGCGTAATCGCACTCTTTATGTGAAAATTATTAAAAAATTAACCGTAATAATTAACCAGAATATGAACATAAGTTAGTTTAGTCAATCTAATATGCAATATTTAGAAGATGGAGAGGGGGGGGGGGGGGAGAGAACTCTCGGCAATTCTGATTCACGATTCTGATATCACGATTCAGAAATTGTTAGCTGACTCAGGATTGGCCTACATAACCGAACCTGTAAGAAGTTGTTAATTAAAAAAACTTAATTTAGAATGCAAACTAAGTGAAATCATAAACAAAGGTTACATTAAACTCTCACAGTCTAGTATTCTAAATTTTGGGTTATTCGATTTTTAATTATGAATAAAATGCAATAAAATGATAACTGATTTACCATTTTGAAGAATTAAATTATTTTTAATTATGCATAAAATGATAACTCATTTACCATTTTTAAATGTCCTAACATTTTAATGACCCTTTCTAAAATTTAATCGAAAATTTAGACGATTACGTTGAAAATTAATAAGATTTCAGTAGTCACTGATAGTAATATTCGTAGTATTTTTATTTTAAAAAGGTCCATATACATACAGACAAGATTTTAAAACGCTTGCTTTGTGTTCAGGAATGCATGAAACGTGCTCTTTCATCGAACTTTGAACTTAAATTTATATTTTAGACTCCATCACAATATTTTCTCTATACATTACATTATATTATAAAGAGAAAGTAATAATTGAACTAACTCCATTGCTAAGCTACATGATGTATTTTTTTTTTCAAATAAAATTTTGAGAAAAAAATCATTTGCACAATATCATTTCTATAGTACACTTAATTTGGGTATATTTTTTAATATTCTGGAGTTAGAAACTCCAAATGAATATTTTTTTTATTATCCATAATAATATCTTTGCAATATTTTTAAAATTGTGGGACACGTTTCCTTTCCCAAAACATTACATTATACTATGCATGTAGGGAAAGTAATAATTGAACTCCGTTGATAAGCAACATGATATTATATTCTTCAAAAAAGGCTTTGAAAATTATAATATGCACACTATCATTTCTGTTGAATATTTAATATGGTTTTATTTTATTAATATCTTAATAACACTTGAATAAACACGAAAAGTGAATGTGGTAATCAACAAAGAGGTAAAGAATAATAATGGCGTCAACTTTCATACGGAAAAACAACTTAAAATTGAATAACTTTTTTATTTTTCAGAATAATATATTTCTAATATTTTTTAAAAACCATGGGACAAGCTTTCTTTATTAAATGTGACAGCAGAAAACTTTTAGCTGTTCATATTTAAATGAATTATTGATGATTTTAGTGATGCATTATTGATGAATTAGTGTGATTTATACTACTACTATAATTCAGCAAAAAAATTCTTTGGTACACCATTTAAAAGCTGGAGATTTTTATGTCTATGTTTTTTATACATTAAAATTATTAAATATAAATAAATGGATCAATTTACTTTAATTTCCATGAAGTTACTGTTGGTTCTTTTATAAATCCAAGACTATATTAGGTTTAATATAGCTATGTACTGTGACAATTTACAGAGGAAATTTTATATTACATTAGGGGGGGATTATTCATATTAATGCCACTAAATCTATATAAATAAAATTGAAGATTTTTCTATATATGTGTTTGTCTCATCCTCTTGGGAGAACGGATGCACTGAATTTCATACAATTTTGTCGAAATAACTCCATTTAAAATTTAGTCTATGCTTGAAGTTTCTGGGACAAAGGGTTGTCGAGTTATTAATTAAAAACGAATCTTTCATAGTAGTTTTATTTCTTCTCTAACGCCATGGTTCCTGCAAATACAAATGGTTGAAAATCGCTGGTGAAGGGAAATGGCAAATCTTTCTCCATGGTTTATTTTCTACAGGTCCTTACTGAACAATGAAGAATGGGACATCAAAATAGTTAGTTACTTAATCATGAGTATTTCATGAGAAGATTCTTTCTCTTATATCATGTTGCTCAGAAACGCAATTAAATAAAATGTATTTATAGGGCAGATGATTTTTATGATATTTTCTTTCGATTTAAGTGATAAACAAATGGGTATAAAAATATTTCTTATAAATGAACGGTATTGTATTTTTGACTGAATTATGTTAATTACGAACTTAAGTGTTTAAAGATTATGGGAATTGTTGATATTCTCAATTTCCTACATCATCTGTTTTATTTTGGCAAATGCTTTTCATATACTGTGCTTAGTCAATTAACTTATATATTGCATTTAGCCCATAAACTCATATATTGTGTTTAGCCAATTGTTGAAACAGAAAAAAAGTATTACGGGTACATCTTCTAATACCATTTCAGTATTTCCATTTTGGTATACACAATCGAGATCAGGATGTTTTATTCTTCAGATCTGCGAATTTACATCTACGAATTTGGTGGAATATCGCCAACTTGGCAACTTTTTCTCAAATATGTCCAACTTGACGAAAATATCGTAAAATCGACAAAAATGTCTCCAAATTGATAAAAATGAAGTTAAGTAAACGAAATTAATTGTGTTTTTGTAGGATATGGTTGTGTAATAATGCTTCAGTAGCGTTTGTCTGTCAGCCCAAGAGTTCCACGTGGTGATGAATTTTGTGACTTTTTAAAATGTCTCCAAATTGACAAAAATATCATCAAATTGATAAAACAGCTTCAACTAATTGCGTTGTACTATAGAAAAACCGCGTTATAAAACTACTGCGTTGTATAGAAAATGCGTTTTCTGAGTACCGCGTTATGGGAGAGTTATCTCAATTTTTTTGCTCCGTGTTATACGGTAACCGCGTAATGAGAGTATCGCGTTATAAGAGGGTTGACTGTATAATCATTTGGATCCGTGATACCAATATTTAAAAAAAAAAATTCTAAAATTTGAAACGTAAAAGTTACTAAAAATAGATTCTTGTAATAGAAATTCTAGTAGCTGAGTCATGCTCCGGTTGATTTTTCCTGACAGTCATATTCTTGATACTGTAGAAACAAAATATAGGCATTATTTACAGATATCAGCTACTGATCCTAAATTTAAATTCACAAAGTAGTATCTTAATGAACTACTTTAGTCTATAATATCCATTTACCAAGCTTATTATGACCACATGGGCTCAAAATAACCACAGGAAAAAGTGTTACACATGATAACAAATGAAGGAATACATTGGAATTTACTAAACATTTTTAAATGACATTATCAGAACGGGAAACGTCTATAAAATACACATAACAATGTTCATACTAATCTAATAATGCCGTGCTCACAGAAAGTCACGAAATAGTCACGCATACGCGGTCACGCTCAAAATAAGCTCTCGTTTGGAGAGAGTATGCCTAATACTCGTTGAATACAGAGCATCAAGTTGTGAAAGTCATCACAACAGATATAATTCTAAATGAAGAGCTCGCTGATGCGGAACTTCAGTAAGTTTGGCATGGAACAGGACAACAAACTCAGTTACGTTTCTGGAGGGAAAAGTAAAATAAGGAAATACATAAAGCTATTTGTAGATTAATATGGAACTCATATTATATGAGGTAAGTCTTAAGAAAAAGAAGGGGAATTTGCAGAGCGATTTTGGCAAGCTAGTGAGCGTGCAAATTACAATAAACAGATAAGAAAAATCTATAAAAAATACTGGAAAGATAAATTAAAGTAAAAAATAAAGTTTAGTTTAGATATCATTAAATTTTATGATTAGGTTAGGTAACGTAAAGATATGAGGGTAAGTTAGATGCTTGCTAAGATTAAATAAGAACGATCAATCATCCTTAAAGATTTGATTATGAAACACTTTCCAACTCCAATGCAAATTTATTTAAACATCTCTAAAATTCAATACATTCCTCGGTAATATTTTAAAACTTATCACAATACTACATTAATTTATTATATTTGAAAACTTAAACCTTCATCGAAAAAAATGAACTTCATTCAAATGACGGCATTGAGATATACATTCCCTGGTTTAAACATATCTAAAATGCGATACATTCCGCGGTAATAAGTTTAGAATTATCGTAATACTACGATAATTTATTATATTTGAAAACTTCATCGAAAACAACTGAAATTCAATCAAATGACGTCATAGAAAAAATAACACGCCTGGCTCTCTCTATAAAGTCAGCATTTCATTCATAAATAATTTCCCATTCATTACATTCATCACAATACTATAATAACTTATTTTATTTAAAAATTAAGACCATGGAGCTACAAGTAATTAAACTCTATGTTTAAAACTTCATCGAAAATAATCGTTCTTCTCTTTGTAAAATCAATGAATAATTCATTCATATCAGCTATGCAGACTCCATGAGCTAAATATTTTTGTGTTAAAGAAATACAGCAATTCTACTACAACTCATTCTACATATTTTGCTGTTTACATTTTACATAAGTGAAAAATAGGCTTCGTTGTAGAAATAATCAAATTTGGATGATTATTTAAACTCAAATATATTGTCATTGCGTTGTTTCAGTATGTAGATGCACAGAATTTAAGCAAAAATAAAGTGGTTTTAGGAAGGATTCAACACTCAATATGAATTAAAAAGAACTTTAAAAATCACGATTTTGAGACAAGATGGATGCCATATTTCATTTTGAAGTGGGTCACGTGATTTTTTGATATGGTCACGTGATCGCTTCATATAAGAGGTGTAATTAATATTTTAATTTTTATTTAAAAAACTACTGAATGTATTTCGCTGAATTTTTTTTATATATTTTATGAAATAATGTGAATATTACCTAAAATTTTCGAAGCAATTTGTGAATTTTAAATCCGCTTAAAAAATGTTTGAAAAATTAGGTTCCATAGGGTTCAATGTATTTCCTTGTTTCAACCAGGGTTCAATCCAAAACTAATTGGGTGATATTATTCATTTATATTTCCATAGGTCCTACAGACCGTCTGAACAACATACTAAAATTTCAATTTGATTAAGTCATTTTTACGGCAGTTATCGTGCTAACGGACTGACAGACCGACAGAATGAACAAAGTCATAAACACTTTTCAACTTTGTTGTAAAATGTTAAAAAGAAGTTAAAAATCAGGTTAGAAAAGGTTAGATAATTGAAAATTACGTTACGCACAGCTGTTAAAATAATAAAACTAAAATAATTTCATTAAAATCAGCATAAAACACAAAATTAATATTATAGTTAATAAAAAATATTTTATATATAGAACTTTATGAACTTTATTGAAACTTTATACGAAAATCAACTCTTTGACTGATTGTGAATTGAGGCAGAGAGATCTTGATGAACTGTACAACTGGACTGTTTTAAATAAACTCCATTTAAACGTCTCTAAATGCTATATTATGAGCATTGCTAGGATCCGCAATATTCTCAATTACTACAATATTTTAAATGATTTACCTTTATCACGTTGCACTCATATTATTGATTTGGGTGTTACTTTCGATGATATTTTTATCTTTCAGAGTCATATCGACAATACTATTAAAAGAGCATACCAAAGACTTGGTTTCACACTAAGATGATCTCGTGTTTTTGCCAGGTCTGATACTATTATTTGTATCTTTAATACCCTTGTTAGGCAAATATTGCAATATTGTGCAATGATCTGGGACCCTGTTTATGGTCTGCATTCTCAACGAATAGAAATTGTGCAAAATAAACTTTTACGTACTATGGATTACAGATTGTCTGGCTATTGTCCTTATGATATGCATATGAGTGAACTCAGACGGAAATATGGTTTGATGTCTGTTAAAAAAAGAAGAAAATGGTCCTGCCTTTTGCTTTATTATAAAGTTTTAAATAACACTATTGATTGCCCTATCTTACTTTCTTGCTCGGAATTTCATATACCTGTGAATAATACAAGGAAAAACACTTTGTTTCACAATACAACTGTTAAACACAACTACCTTAAACACTATTCTATCTATAAATTTGTTGATTTATATAATACCTATTGTACTGATATTGATATACTTAATTCGACTCCTGTCTGTTTTAAAAAGGCCTGTTTGAATGCGCTTGACATGTATACGACTTAGTATTCTTGTATCTTATATTCTGTTCTTTTCATTTTTGTGTGGCTACTGTAACTGGATTCCATCTGTAGTTGCCACGTAAATTGAATAAAATAAAAAATAAAATAAAATAAAATATCACAGCCGAATGTATAACATTTTAGAGATGTTTAAATAAAGTTGCATTTCAGTTTGAAAATGTTTCATAAGCAATGCTTTATGCATGATTGGTCTTTCTTGTTCTTGTTATGGGTTCAAAAAATGTGTCAGCTGGTACACTGAGTCAGTTGATAAGGCTGTCCATACCTGCTGCGTATATGATGTTAAATTTAAAACGAACACATGTAACATCATGCACTGCCGTACCACAATGGTAATTTTGATGAAACAGATGTTACTATAAAGTTCACAGTCATTTTAATGGTGATATTCAGAAATTCGCAGGTGTTCGAAATGTCTAAAAAACGTAAACTGTGTGTATAAAAAGCTGCTGAAGAGGGAGTGATATTTTTAAGTAGCAGCAGTCGACTTGTATTATTTTCGGGATAAATAACAGGTAAATTAGCTTATCTTGTTACCTTTATAGTTTATATTGCTTCTAGTGTAGCGTTTACGAACATTTCCCCAAAACCTTGCATATGATGGTTTCATAGCAACGGTGCTGGAGAGGGGATTAAGGTGTTATAACCTTCCCTCATTGTTTGAATTGATCAATGTAGAATCGTGGACTGTATAGAGAGCTAAAATGTATCTGTATTTTCACATTTGTTCTCTACAAGCCGTATAGCCGTTCTTCGTACGGGACCACTCTACATTAAAAAGAGTAACTAACACCTCCGCCGCCGCTGTTTGACAAATTTCGTGTTTATCAAGTTTCTCTGTCACGATCCGCAAAATCTCTAACATATAAAAAAAATGTGATGTGGGCAACACATGACTTTCCTTATGTAATGCAATGAATTTACTACTGTTACAGAAAAAAAATAGGTTTTTCTTATAGTAGATACTTATATTCTTTCCAAGATATTGAATTTTCGACAATTAGTCGTCATTTTCATTGATTTAGCATCATTTTTATCCATTTGGCGAGATTTTCGTTAATTTGGCAACATTAAAAAAGTAGCCAAATAGGCGACATTCCGCCAACTTCGTCGCCAAAATCTCGCCAAGCGTTATGGACGGAGAAATAAGTTATTCTTATATCAGATAAATGACTATTGGCGTTCAAATACAAAAGTATTACTCAAAGTACCTTTTCTCATGAATGGAAAGTGCTCGATCTACGAGAATGATGTCACCAAATTTATCGTACGATATTACTTATGAAAAGTGAACATATTTCACAATAGTTAATATTTTTTTTTAATTTATGGGGTTTTTTGATAAATTTATTTGACAAATGAACAATATCTCAAGAACGGTTTATGCTAGCGTTCTAAAGTTTATGTCAATCGTTTTCTAAGGAAAATTACATAAAAAATGTCTATTTGCGTAACTATATTAATGGTTTTGATTTTCTGATGATTTTTTTAAAATTTCACTCAAATATTTAGGGGGGTTCTGAACATGCGATTACGTTTAAAAATAATAGGCTTCCAGTATTCACAGATTGTGATTTTTGTACCAAATTTTATTCGAATCGCTCCATTCATTCGTGAGGTATCGAGAGGTATGATAAAATATCGTGAGGTATCGTGAGGTATGATAAAAAATCAAAAATTCCGAAATTTTTTAAACTATGTTGTTGGCTATCTGTCCCTTGGAGTCTTGTTTAGATGGCCATATGATCATGAGTTAGTTGGCCATGTCTACTTTAATGGTAAATATGTGCGAGTTAAGCTTAAGGAAGTATTTGCATTTAATTTGAAAACAAAATTTTAATTTTAGAACAAAATACTGCAGATAATGTGTTAGAAAAATACATGAGATGATTACTTCCAAAAATATTAACTAAAATAAAATCATTACTGGAAAAATTTTAAAATTCCACTTCTTCTCTGATACAATAATACCACAGGACTGACATACATTGATAAATAATGAGCATGTTTATTGCAACTAGGGATGGCAATGAACACATTTAATCGAATCAGCTTTAATCATTGTGCTATTATAATCTTCTCCGCATTCTGAACATTCAATATAGTGATCAAAATTATCACTGTATATACCACTGGATGCATATTGAATCTCGAATTCCTCTCCAGAGTTGCTGCTGGAAAAAGTTCTACGACAGCAATTCTTCTTATTTTTATTTCTCTTAGGCAGAGTGCTAAAGTTCTCAATTTTCGTTCCATGTTTTACTTTATCTATATTTTTGGATGACCTTAGAATAGTAGCATGGCGTCTCTGATATTTAGATATAATGCAAGTTTTTAATTAATGGAGCAGGTGCAATATCTGTCAACTATTTTGTGAGGGTTCACTCATTCGTCCCACTCTGCTTGGAAGTACTGAGGTTGTGGATCAGAATAGTTTTGAGTAAAACTAGATTCAGCAAGCTAGACTCAGCCCATCAAGCCTTTGACTATGTTTCCACTTTTCCATCTCCTCTCCAGTGTCTTTCTGTGCACACTAAACTCAATGGAAGCGTGTCGAACTGACATGCCATTACGTATTGCTTTAATTGCTTTACATAGCCCATCTTGTGTGCACTCCCCACAGTTGCTTCCCCAGTTCTTAACATATATATTTGGCATCTGAAAAGAAAGCGGGAACTTCTTAACATACATGCTGAAATAAATTATCAGGTATACTTGTCAACTAACCTTAAAAAGTGTGGACTATCTATCCTTAACAAACGATATAGATGGCCATGAAGCTTATCTGATGTACGTGACGTCCATGAAACGTATCAAGGGTAGGCATACAAATATAATGGTTAGTTCCTCGTTTAAGCTAGATTGCAAATTTTTAACTCGAAATAAACCGTAAAAAAAACGAAGCTTGTTGGACAGAGAAAAAATTTGAGGCGATGGAAATATAAAAAAAAGTTATAGACTTAAAATGACGATATTTTTAGCTCTCTTCAACACTAGCCTTCTTCTCAAACAGCTGATTCATGACTGTGTGGTTAGCATCCCCATCGACTGGTTACTGAACTAGTGACAACGATTGGCCATCTAACCCGGGTTTACCCTATGTACAAATTTCTGTAGTATGCTTAATGATATTATTATACCAAGCATTCTATTAAAACAAGTAAAATACATTTTATGCAAAGGATAAGAAAAACATGAGCAACGTATGTAACCACAATGCACATGCTGCATTATTGTGTTATTTGGGCATATATGTCATGCTGAAGTTTTTCTTATTCTATTAAGACATTTAATTTAATTCCCTTGAAAAGAAATATAAGAATCTTGGTATATGTGGTGAAATAAATTTTACGCACTATATGCGATGATAATGAAATAATATATAAAATATTATAGTGATAAATGGATTTATCCTTATGCTCCTTAGAGAGCTACATTGTGAACATCGCTTCATTTTACATTCAGTGAGAGCAACTAACCTTGCTGTAAAGCAAGATTCAAATAACCTTTAAAGACTCATTATGTAAATTTATTTTAATTTAATTATTCTCAGATTTACCTTATATTTACAAAATAACATGCTAGTTATTATTTCTGATACTAATCTTCACTACGTTCTAAATATTTGAGACATATGAGCGAGAGAGAAAGAGATTAACTTGGTTCATGACACATTTCAGCCAAAATCTGTTTTTCTGCTTCTTGTGTATGAGTATATGAATGTTACTGCAAGTAACAGCGGTAGATTTCCATCTGTCTTACACTCTCATGTTTAGAGTTTGTACTAGATCTTTTATTCCTGAGTTTTTAAGCTATTTTACTTCACGGAAGCTTTTATTCTTCGCGTTATATCATTTCACTAAGTCCACTGAATCCTATAAAAACTTTGAACTATCTTCTGCAATTCTATAAGTCCAATTTTGTATTTTTTGTTATGTACCTACTTTTAGCTTGGCATCGGAGAGAAATTTCTTCCTTCAAGCCCCCAAAACGGATTGCTGACGCAGGGCCCCCATCAGAACATAAACTTTTCTAAAACGATATTGAATGGATTAAGAAGTGACCTTCACCTGATGACTTTACAACTTCGGGTACGCCACGAGAGTTGGATCCCCAGAAGATTGTGTGTGAATTCCCATTTTCATTCATTGATCATAAACAACTGTCCTAAATAACACCAATTTTGGTTGCATTGCGTCTGGCCTTTTCTTTAATACACAATTCCTCTTAACTTTTTTATTCAAATTTATGGTCCCGATGATCTCTTGCTTCTGTCTCACGGTATACATGTTGTATAATATTCTGTATTCATAAAATATTTAAATATATTCATAAGAATAAAAAACATATTAAAATTTCAAAATATTTACTAAAACAGATTAAAGTACAGCTTGGGCAAACATAGCCTCCATTAAAAAAAATTAAATAGAAATCAGTAATTTAAACACTTTGCAGTTCTATAATATAGAACCACAAAGTGTTTAAATTATTTATAGTTGAATGACTTTATGGCACAAGTGCTATATTCTTCAATATGAGTTGATGTATGGATGAAACCCAGTCAATACTGATTCCCAGTTTCTATATACATTCGTTACAATATTTCTTTAAAATAAAGAAATGCATCACTTACCGTATGCTATTTCAGAATATAAACTTTTATGCACCTACACCACACAAGTACAGAATCACACCATGTTTCATCGCTGATGATACAATTTTTTATTAAGGATTTTAACACTCATTTCATCGTACAAGTATTAAATCTAATTAAATTTTTAATTTTCGTTTTCCGAAAACTAAACACATTTTCGAAGTTTTAAGACCTCTTAAACTCATGTCAAACACTTGTGGAAAATATGTTGTTCTAAGTGTGTGTGTGTGTGTTGTTGTTGTTGTTGAGACCCAGACCGTCCGACCTACCAGAAAAGTGTAAGGTAACTGTTTGGACGGCCGGGAAGTGCCACCCAATTTAGACCGGAACCCAGTGGGGAAGGCTTCACAGGGACCATTCCCTCCTTTCCCTTCCACCAACCTCTCGGAAGGACTTACGGACCCACATGTTTAACGTGATCGTACTCCGCATGAACACGGCGGCAGTTGTGGCAGCGTGCAAATCCAGCGCGCAAACCACTAGGCTACCGCGTCCGAAATGTGCCAAGAGCACGCGGTGTTCCCAAGTGATCACCCACCCAAGTACTAACCGCGCCCGATGCTGCCTAACTTCGGTGATCTAACGGGAACCGGTATTTTCAGCACGGTACGGCTTTTGGCTGTGTGTGTGTGGAGTACCTAGCCCCATCATATCATCAGTGACCTATCCCTATCATTTACATACATTATGTCTAAAACTATAACTGAACAAATTATTTAGTAAGTATCTTATTTAGAACACGATTTATTCAAATTTTAATATTTTGATGTCAGTATTTTTATGAAATGCAATGATAATTCTTGGAAAATTGATAATTGTATATAATATAAAACGGAAATTGGGAATTTGAACAACTAGCTATATTAAATGTATAAAGCTGGTTTTTAATTACGTCAGATAAGCTAAATGTACCCATCGGCATTAGTGAACTGTTGCCAACTTGAAAAAGTAAACAACAAATTTATATAAATAATAATTTATATTAATAGAAATTATTAATAGAAATAATAATTTAGACAAGATATCAGAATAAAATATATTTTTTACTTTTTTTATATACATAGTATAATGTATAAAGAAAGTATTGCGACGGGGTGGAAAATTCGAACCCGAGTTTTCGACGGGAGAGCACGTTTCAAGCATCCCTGATCACGAATCGAACATTTTTGAAGTGATGTCTGTTTGTGTGTGTGCATGTGTACGTGAAAGTGTATGTGTGTGTCAGTGAGTCTGTGGAGACGAATATCTAACGAACGAATGAAGCGATTCGAATAAAATTTGGTGCACAAATCACAATCCATAAATTCTGGAAGTCTATTGTTTTTAAACACAATCGAATGTTCAGAACCCCCTAAATTTTCGAGGGAAATTTTGAAAAAATCATCAAAAATTCAAAGCCTTTAATAATGTTACGCAAATAGACATGTTTCATGTAATTTTTCCTTAGAAAACGATTGACATAAACTTTAGAAAGCTAGCATGAATCGTTCTCGAGATATCGCACATTTTACAAATAAATTTATCAAAAAGTCCCATTAATTAAAAAAATATTAACTGTTGAGAAACATATTCACTTTTCCTATGTAATATCATGCGATAAATTTGATAATTTCATTCTCGTGGATCTAGCTCGTCCCATTCATGAGAAAAGATACTTTGAGTAATACTTTTGCTTTTGAACACCAATAGTCATTTATCTGTTATAAGAATAACTTATTTCTCCGTTCATAACGCTTGGCGAGATTTTGGCGAATAATTTGGCGGAATGTTGCCAACTTGGCGACTTTTTAAATGTTGCCAAATTAAAGAAAATCTCGCCAAATGATATAAAAATGATGCTAAATCAATAAAAATGAAGACTAATTGACAAAATTCCATATCTTGGAAAGAATATCCGTATCTACTATAAGAATAACATATTTTGTTTTTACTGCAAAAGTAGTAAACTCATTGCATTATATAAGGAAACTCATGTGCTGCCCACATCAGATTTTTCATTTTCATTTTTATACTGAATGCGAAACATGTAAAACTAAACACTACGGAATGTGATTGTATGAAAAAGTAGAATAGAAACACACACTGTATATTGATTTTTTAATTTAAATGAACTTGTTTCTTAACTAATAACATTTTTCTCAAGAAAGCAGGCATATATCAGTTAATTGACTAGAATGTTTTAAGGGCATTAAAAGCGCCTTTCCTCAGACAGTACCAGTCCTTAACAAGCCTTAATACCCTTAACAATATTATCAGGGTTCGAATACATATAAAAATTCCATGTTAAAAAAAAGTACAGAGGTTTACGTCACTAGCAGTATTTATTCATTCTAACTCCAATAATATTGTTATTCATAAATACGAGTATATAATTCCTGACATCTTCGTAGACAGAAAAGTATTCCCTCTCTCTATATATATACATATCTTTGACTTGAAAAATTAACTCATATAGCATTCAAAACCGGTTATTTTCTTTCAACTTGGTTAAACCTTTCTTAATTCCAGTTTTATTTACTAATATCAGCATGTTTTTTAAGTAAGTACCGTTTTGGAATTAAAAAAAGACGTGCAAAGATATCCCAATAATTTTATTTCTACATGAAAGCCTGTACCTTAATCTACTTTTCTACATAATTTCCGTGAATATTGAGGCACTTGTCATAACGTGGCACCAGCTTTTGAATACCCTCCTCATAAAATTCTGCCGCCTGACTTGTTAACCACTGTATCACAACTGTTTTGACTTCGTTATAGTCTTGAAGACGCTGACCACCCAGGTGTTTCTTCAAGTGCAGGAACAAATGGTAGTCGCTGGGCGCCAGATCAGGGCTGTATGGAGGATGATCTAGAGTTTCCCATTTAAAAGATTTGATGAGATCTTTGGTCCGATTAGCCACATGTGGACGGGCATTGTCATGCAGCAAAACGACTCAACTTGCCACGTCTTTTGTTCTGGATTGCACGACGCAGATTGTTCAATGTCTCACAATAAGACGCTGCATTGATTGTCTCATTACGAGGCAGAAACTCCACTAGCAATACTCCTTTTTTGTCCCAAAAAACTGTGCACATGATTTTCCGGGCAGAAATTGTTTGCTTAAACTTCACTCTTTTGGGTGATGATGAATGTCGCCATTCCATGGATTGTTGTTTTGATTCTGGTGTGACGTAGGCCACCCATGTTTCGTCACCAGTAACAATTTGGGCTAAAAAATCTTCACCTTCATTGTGGTACCGCTCAAGGAAAGTCAATGCACTGCCTAAACGTTGGGTTTTGTGCAAATCCGTCAACATTTTTGGAACCCAACGTGAACACAATTTCCGGTAATTCAAGTTCTCGGTCACAATGCGATACAAAACACTACGAGAATATCGAGGAAACCAGTCGCACATTGATGAAATTGTAAAGCGTCTGTTTTCTCTCACCTTTTCTTCCACTTTCTGCACCAAATCTTCATTAAAGACCGAAGGACGCCCACTCCGTTCTTCATCATGCACATTTGTGCGGCCATCTTTAAATGCTCTCACCCATTTCCTTACCATTCCATCACTCATAATGTTTTGTCCGTAAACTTCACAGATCTCACGATGAATATCGATCGGTTTTACGCCTTTAGCACTAAGAAATCGTATAACAGCCCGTACTTCACAATCGGCGGGACTCACGATTGTCGGAGGCATCTTAAACACTCAGTAAACAACGTATACAATGAAGAATCAGACTGTAATGGCGTCAGTGCGTAGACAAGAGATGTAGGTAACCAGCGCGCATGCGCGGAACGCCGACCGTAGCGCTGCGGCGGCGGAATCGCAAAACGGTACTTACATAAAAAACATGCCTTATAAAAAACATGCCTCGTACTTTGAGTAGACTGATCGATTGAAATTTTCTTTTAGTTGATTTAACTTCTAAAATCGTTCTTCCCTTTTTCTGTGTTGTATTTTTGTTTAACCTAATTAATCTCAACCACTGTAAATTTTATAATAGTTTGATTGATGAAATTAACTTTTGAAACCTATTATTTACGTTTGTTATTTTCTTTTTAATTTCTGCCTCATCTCTCTATAATTTTTTATCGTTCGTCTATTACAAGGGCTTGTCTATTTTTCCTCCCTCTAAACTTATTTCTTTTACCAATAATTTAATGTTTCATATTTTCTCTCTAAGTAATATTTTAAATCTCAAACCAAAGCTTTTTAATTAAATTTTTAATTAATTATTAATTTTTAATTACATTTTTAATTAAATTTTTAATTAAGCTTTTTAACCAAAGCCAATTTAATTTTTAATATATCAGAAGCAGCTGCCCACGTGTTCGTGAGTAAGAGCGAAGAGAAGGTCATGTTTTGGCCCCTTCTTGATATGTTTATGGTTGTTGTTTTTCTTTCGATAGCTGATACACCCGCTAGCATATTTTTACTTTCTGTGTTTTACCTCTGAATATTTTTCTACCTGCCTTGTCGCAGTTCGTTCTTAGTGATTGTTAAGGGCGTGTACTGTTCTTTTGGCTTGAGGAAGGGAACTTATAACACCCTAGAAACATCTGTAGTCATTTAACATATACCTGTTTTCTTAAAGAAAGTTCCATAATTTATCTTCTTATAAAAGAACAGTTTTAATTTTTGTAAACTTGTTTTTTACTTACAGATTGAATAATGAAGGTCATTATTGCTTTGCTATTACTCTCTGTTGTAGTTTCTATGCATGCAGAAACTGGAGAAGGTAAGTTTTAAGTATTAAAGCTGTTAAATAAAGTATTTAATAGAGCTTCCAAATAAATTAATATTCGAATTCATCACTTTTGTTTCCCTATTTTCGGTTCTATTGGTTCGATTTGGGTGATTTTGATGCCTTATCCTTTTCCCGATCAATTTTTCTTGTAACAAGTGAGCACCGAGGTATATAATTTTCCATTTCCTCTGCTATTAGTCTTGTTTACGCGATATTGTATATCATTACCCAGTTCCTTTCTTTTGGTCATTTACTGTATAGAGGGTAGATATCGGGTATCTACTGGGCTATATTTCCGCATTTTCAGTTTTACCTATCGAATTTGACAAGTATTAGTATGTGCATAGGCGTAGTGTTAGGGGGGGAGGGGGGCGATGGCCCCCTAATATTTCACGTGGGGGGGCGAAAGTATCACTTCGCCCTTCTTTATATAGAAGATTAAAAACTTACCTGCGGTCAACGATGACTCAAATGAGACTTGACAATTTAGCCACAATTAATTTTTACAAAGAGGGAGCTGACAATTTAAACATGGAAAAATTAGCCAACGAGTTTATCATATTAAATCAAACCCGGAGAAATACTTTTGCTGTAATTTAATCAATCTTTATACACAAAACTGAAATACAAAATGTTAATAAAAGCTGTCTATTTGAAAAAATATTTTTTAACAATTTGCTTGTTTGTTTTTCTTCTTGAAAATGTCTTATAGATATTGACTATTATAGATATTGAAAATTGTGATTGTAAATTAAAGATCTTATATTTACATTTTAATTTAGGGTTATAACATCATTACTATTTCAAATAATGTAAATGTTTCGATTTTGTTATCAAATATTAAAGTCAAAACTTTTATAAACATTTTTAGGTGTTGATTTTCTTCTCTCACATCCTTTTCCATATACACATTTTTCTTTACATTTTAGATAAATGCAACTATTGCACTATGTATATTATCTAAAAAAATTATTGTATAAAACCATGTTTCAATTAAAAAATGTGAAATAAAAAATGAAATTACTGGCGGAGGGGGGAGTGGGACCTACTTGGTCTCGCCCCCCTCTCAGGCAAAATGAAAAGTCTACGCCAGTGAGTATGTATCTCTGGAACTCCTCCTCCTGGTTGCTTTGACGCGTAACTGACAGAGGCCGGGCATGTAGTAAGCTATACATGTTTTATTTTCGGTTCTACTGGTCCACTTTAAGCAATATTGGTATTTATGGTTGATCATGAAACGTTCATGTTACGAAAGACTAAGTATCGGTTGAACTTGTACATGTACTAGGCAAATCCGGGCATTCAGTTATTCGTGCTATGACAATTTTAAAATTTTCAATAAATCACCTCACTAAAAGAGCAGTGTCAGTATGCCAGAGCACCAAGTGCAACCCCAAGGGCAAAAAAACTCATGTACAGTATTACGACTATGCTGAAACCAAATTTGAAATCCGTTTTTCAAATTTACCAATGGATTTGGAGAAATATCCTTTCAAAGTTTGATCTATTTATAGTTTTGTGTTTATAATCTAAGACTGAAGATGTTGTCAAAACGTAATGCAATTAAATAAAAGGGAAACTGTATCCAGTTCATGGAGTTAGAAATGAGACCCTCTCCATGATTCAGCTGAATAAAAAAGTTAGTATTAAGAGTTCATCCCAACTTAAAAATTCAAATATGACTATTGAAGACAGGGAGTTAGAGGTGAGAATATCTCCATGATTCAGCTGAATAAGAAAGTTAATATTAAGAGATCATCCTAAATTAAAAATTCAAATATGAATATTGAAGACATAGAGTTAGAGATGAGATCCTCTCCAAGACTCAGCTGAATAAGAAGTTAATATTGAGAGGGCATCCCAACTTAAAAATGCAAATATGAATATTTAAAATGTGTAGTTAGGGATGAAACCCTCTCCATGATTCAGCTGAATAGAAAAGTTAATATTGGAAGGTCATCCCAACTTAACACTTCAAATATGAATATTTAAGGCATGGAGTTAGGAATGAAACCCTCTCCATTATTCACCTGAATAAGAAAGATAATATTGAGAGGTCATCCCAACTAAAAAATTCAAATACTAATATTTAAGATATGTAGTTAGGAATGAGACCCTCTCCATTATTCAGCTGAATAAAAAAGTTAATATTGAGAGGTCATCCCAACTTAAAAATTCAAATATGAATATTGAAAACATGGAGTTAGAGATGAAACCCTCTCCATGATTCAGCTGAATGGGAAAGTTAATATTGAGAGGTCAGCCGACGCGGTGGTCGAACGGTCAAGATGAGCGTTTGCGAAAGATCGTTCGACCGCCGCGTTGTGGGTTCGAATCCCATGTAAGGCGTGGATGTTGTGTTGTTGGGCGCAGTTTGCCCCGTGCGCCTGGGACAACGTCCTAGGGCGGCTAAATGGATCACGTTTCTGGTCGATGTATAGGCGAATGATGAAAGTCAAGTGCCTGGTCATTTGATAAATATATATATATATATATATATATATATATATATATATATATATATATATATATATATATATATATAAATATATATATATATATATATATATATATATATATAAATATATATATATATATATATATAAATATATATATATATATATATATATATATATATATATATATATATATATATATATATATATATATATATATGCATATCAATATAACTTTTATCTCATCTAAAACAATTTACTGAAAATATACCCAAAGGCGCTAAGCTGCTCAAACAAGTACATTTCTATACTACATAATAAATAGAAAAGGACAATGAAGAATGACATATCAAAATTTCGCCGGGGGGGATTGTGACCCCCACTTTCCGGTTTAGCCAGCTTTATGTCATGACGACACTCCCGGAAGCGGATACAATGTCACCAACCAAGTACATATACTTAAACTATAAATGTAAAAAAGAAAAGATTTTAAAAACCTATACAGTCCCTACACCTATGCAATAACAACGAGCATTACCACATCCAAACATAAACACTAAATACTATGAAAATAACTTACATCCAATACCAATATATCAAAAAAAAACAAGCCACGCATATATCTCACCGAAAAGCAAAAGACTCTTACTTTGTACAAAAAGATTTCTTTCAGACAGTTAACCCTGACCTCCGCAATGCAGCTGCTGTCCATTTCCATCACAGACTGAAAGTGCTTTCCCATTCAAATACAAGTCGTAGCACTCAGTTACGGTTATGCCGTAAAATTTACATAAAATGTCACTGAGAAAACGTAGAGGGTAACCCATTTCGATTGCTTCCTTTAGATAGCCCAGATCACTTATATAACGATTTTCAGCACTCTTTTTTAAACGTTTGCTTCTTGTTAAAAAATTTATAATAATGTTCCTGAAAACATTTCGATGCAGACAAGAATGCCAATTAATTATGTAATTTATTTTAAAATTAAATGCTTTTCTTTTATCATATAATTTAAAACCAACTTTACCATTAGAAAGTTTATAATATTTTTCTTTTCCATTTATTATGTTATATATATATGAGAGGTCATCCCAACTTAACACTTCAAATATGAATATTTAAGGCATGGAGTTAGGGATGTACCCTCTCTATTGTTTAGCTGAATAATAAAGTTAATATTGAGAGGTCATCCCAACTTAAAAATTCAAATATGAATATTTATGATATGGAGTTAGGGATAAGACCCTCTCCATGATTCAGCTGAATAAGAAAGTTAATATTAAGAGGTCATCCCAACTTAACAATTCAAATATGAATATTTAAGGCATGGAATTAGGGAGGGGACCCTCTCCATTATTCAGCTGAATAAGAAAGTTAATATTGCGAGGTCATCCCAACTTAAAAATTAAAATATAAATATCTAAGACATCGAGTTAAAGACACTTTTTCTCCGCTTTATCTTAAAATTCATGTTTTTAAACAATTCAATTAATGCAAACTCTGTTTATAGATAGATTATTTGGAGCTGGATTGGTATGATCCATAAAGTTTGAGAGAGTTAGTCCCTTTCTTCCATGCTATGACCAGAAATTGAAAACTTGAGATAAAAGGTTGAGGTATTAAACTTGATAAATTTGTTGCTATTAAACGTAAATTAATTGCGTAATGTTAGGGGTCGGCATAGTATGTATAATTTTATTTGGCATCGTATAAGAAATAGTAATATGGCATGAAATTGGTTTACGGCTCGCACGTGACTGTAGTAGGCGGTAATTGAAACCGGCCTGTTCCTGTTTCCCCATGTATGACTGTTGTTGTTGTTGAAACCCAGACCGTCCGACCTACCAGAAAGGTGTAAGGTAACTGTTTGGACGGTCGGGAAGTGCCACTCAATTCAGACCGGAACCCAGTGGGGGAGGCATCCACAGGGACCGTACCCTCCTTCCCCTACCACCAACCTCTCGGAAGAACTTTCGGACCCACATGTTTAACGTGATCGTACTCCGCATGAACACGGCGGCAGTTTTGGCAGTGGCTGGAATCGAACCCGGGCCTACCGAGTGCAACTCCAGCGCGCTAACCAATGGGCTACCGCGCCCCCATTTATGACTGTGGTGTACTTGTTCGGGCGTAGCACACGAAGCGCTCAAACTTTGCTAGTCCATATAATTATTTTTAACGTATTTTTGTCAATTCAGACCTTCCATATGCCACCAGTGTCTTCGCCGGCTAAACCTTTGCACACTAATAACATCTATCACGTGTCAGAACCCCGCGAGGTTGAATTTCATATTTCTTCAGCAGTGTCGGGTAAAAAAGAGAGGTAAAAACGGTTTTCCAGACATTCACAAAGCCATCTAAGTCCCCATAAAAGACTGAAACTTTTGACGCTCATAATATCGATCTCGGGACAGAATCTAAATTAACGAATTTTCGAAGACAACTATTTTCGACGCTAGGTGATGAACATCGTTAAACAAAATAAAACTTATTAATCAAAAATTACAAATTAATTTTTCAAGAATGTTAATTTACCTGCCTTTGACGAGTAAACTAACACTCTTAAAAATATTGTTTTTTATAAATACCATTAATTTATAAAAACAACTATTTCTTAAATAAATTAACAGCTCTCGGGGAGTACAGCAGATAATCTCTAAACATATAATAAAACAATTAACGGTCTGTTTTTTTTTCTTTTATCAACTTGCGTTCAATGCTTGTGTTGTAAATTACCTATGAAGCATTAGTAACTGAAGGGAATGGTTGATAAATTGGAATTAATATATTTCATTACTTTAGGTGAAAAACCAGTTCAAGTGGAGAAATCCAGAAGGTAAGAAAAAATAAAATTTTCTTGAAAAAAAAAATGTACAAAAATTTAATTAATTGTACATTATATATAGAATTATTGTTTCAACGCTCAATAGGATCACTATCAGGCTGAATAAACGATATTCTGTCATTTGAGATCCAGAGACGATTCGATTTTCTTTCATATTTTAATTTTACTCTAAATTGTACTCTCAACATTACAGGGAGGATGAGCTGAAAAGAAACTTTCCTCTGTGACGTCTATATAACCGTTGGTTATTATTTCTCTTAGTTACACTCTAATCTATGTTCACTTTATATTAACAATTTCTGAATGGTTCTGCTATGTACACTGCTGGCCATTAAAGTTTCTACACCAGGAAGGAAAGCAAATATCAGAATCGTATTTATTGTACATATACAGTAAAATGGGCGGAAGACGATTAAATTTGCAGGTGATTTGGGGTACACAGCATGCAGAATTCAGTACACAGAGCTGCCACCTCTGGCAGCAACAACGGCTGTAATTCCGTTGGGCATTGAGTCGAATTGATCTTGGATGACAGATACGGGTACGTCATTCCATGCGACTTCAACTCTATGTGCCAGAGTTACATCAATCGTAGTGGCTGGCGAGCGGTGGCGTGCCAATCTCTCGGCAACCCATGACAAGATGTTCTCAATAGATGACAGATCTGGAGAACGTGCTGGTCAGGGCAACTGTCGAACACTCTCTGTATCGAGGAAGGTCAGGACAACACGTTCAACATGCGGTCCTGCATTATCTTATTGAAAGATGGCGTCACGCAGGCCTCGAAGATAGGGCACAGTCATAGGCCTTAACACGTCAGAAATGTAACGGCAACTGTCCACATTATCGGCCATGCGAACAATAGGTGACCGAGATGTGTACCCATAGGCACCTCATGCCATCACGCCAGGTTCTGGGTCCGTATGACGATGACGAATGCAAGTTGGCATCGTTCGTTTTCCTTGGTGCCTCCACACGCGGATACATCCATCATGATGCTGTACGCAGAACCGGGATTCGTCTGAAAAAATGACGTGGTGCCACTCCTGTGCCAGTGTCGTCGTTCGTCGCACCACTGTAGGCCCGTCTGTCTCTGCTGCAATGTCAAGGGAAGCCGCAAGAATGGGCGCCGTGCTTACAGTCCGTGGTTCTGCAGGCGTCGTCGAACTGTCTGTGCGGACACTTGTCCTGCAAACGAGGCAAGTCCCTGACTCAGGGTACGTAACGTGGCCGTATGATCCCGCAAGGCAGAAATGACAACATGTATGTCCTCTCGGGCGCTAGTGGCCCAGGGACGCTGAGATTTTGCATAGCGTTCAGTATGGACCTCATAGGCCCGTCGATTCCATATTCGTCTGACAGTCAATGACATCCCGACAAACGCGAGCAGCAATGTTGCGAAACGATAAACCGCAAGTCCGATAGGCCGCGGTCGAATTTCGACATATGCTGGTAGGAGTTTATTCTTCTTACACGAGGCATAACACGACCTTCACACAAATAATCAACGTTCTAATGCGATTTATGAATGAGAAACCCGCTGTGCAATCTTTCGTTTTGTACATAATGTAGATGTCGTTACTTATACCTACTTTGTGCGCATTCTTTGCAATGCTAATCATTTGCATATCCCAGTATGTAGTACCTTTCATGAAAATTAGACGTTTGTTGCATGCCGTCTTCATGGTGTAGCAATTTTAATGGCCAACAGTATATATATATATATATATATATATATATATATATATATATATATATATATATATATATATATATATATATTTGAAATGTAATAATAAGAATTATGTAAAAATAAAAAAAATAAAAATACAATTCAAGTAATATTAACATCACCATAGAAGCAAATTCACGGCCATAATGCTGATAAGAGAAAAGAACAGAACCTTCCCAAATTCGATGATTAATCAGAATTAAATTCCTCTTCAGGTCTGAGTATTTAACTCTAATTAACCCAAACAAATGCCTGTTTCAGATTAAGCAATAGTACATTACTATAAATGCTTAAACTCAGACTACAGGCATCAAAAAATGAAAAAATGAAAAAAGGATACATTAAGAAAAGTATATATATATATATATATATATATATATATATATCCAATCCTTTCAAAACCAATTAATTTGGTTTTGAAAGGGGATAGTATTGTAAGGATGTTTCGGTAGCATTTATCAATCAGTCTAATGTTTCGGAAACATTTATCTGCCACTTGGTGGCAAATTTGGCGAATTTTTAAATGTCGCCAAACTTATCAAAATATTACCAAATTGACGAATTTATCTCCAAATCGATAAAAATGTCGATAAATGGATACAAATTTTGCCAAATTGATAAAGAAAAATTAAAGAAATTAATTGTGTTTCGAAAGGGAATAATGATATTTCTTTAGCGTTTGCTTGTAAGTCCAACCGTCCCAGATGGCCACAAAATTTTGCGATTTCTAATATGTAGCCAAATAGATTAAAATATCACCAAATTAACGACAATGTTGCCAAATAAAAAAATGACGCCAAATGAATAAATTAATTGTGTTTTTAAAAGGAATAGTATTGCAATTATGCTTCGGCAGTGTTTGTCTGTCAGTTCAACAGTCCCACAAGGTGCAATTTTTTTCCCATATGGTACAAGTTTTTTAAAATATCTCAAAATTCAACAAAATATCACAAAATTTAACGAAAATGTCACCAACTCGATGAAATTTCAATATTTTGGAAAGACTATAAGAAACTAAGGAAAAAGCCATTTCCCTGTTTGTCCTTCCATGACGTTTGGCAAAAAATTTGGGCAAGAATTTGGCGGGATGTCACAAATATCGCCAAATTGATAAAAGTGACGCCAAATGAGAGGTAATATTTTGCAAATTTTGAATTCCGTCATATGACGGACATACCTTCTAGTATATTGTAAAAGAGTATATAATACCAAAAATATTTAATGCAAAACTTACTTTATAGCTGTGCAGATGCATACGAGTTTTGTGACGAAAATATTATATGTTGTAAAGGACGTTCCTGCAAGACCAGCATAACAGGAGCAAACGGTTATTGTTACAAGAGGATATGTGAAAAATGGGGACTCTGTGACCACTAGTTTCTCTAATGCATTGTAAAATTTCTCAAGAGATGTCAATTCACAGGAATTTCTGGATTAAAACAAGAAAATTTGCTGATAAATACTTTCATCACCCTGTACTTTTCAATTCAAAATTAGAAAAATATATATTTCTGAGTTATACGGTTGTTTACATCTTAATTTTGTCTAGTATTATTTCATAATATTGTTATTCAGTCTATGGATATAGTGTAAACAAAAAGCATGTGAGGGAGAGCATATGAAATATACAACAGAATTCGACACACATTAACATGTTAATTATAGGTTAAAATAATACATAGTTATAAGTAAAATATCGAAACTGTGGATCATCGATTTTTTTTATCTTATTCTATAATCACCATTAGGTATCAGTTCTACAGCTTGTTCCAAGGTTAAACAATGTACTGGCCTTCTTTTATGTAAGAAGAATTCCAAAGCTGAACTCAAAGTGTCCTGGAATATCATGTAGACATACAAGGCTCAAACGCAGTCATACAAAGCACATATGTAGATATATAAAACACAAATAAAGACACATGAGTACAAATGCTGCATACACAGCAGACAGCACATTTACAAACATACAAAGTACAAAATGCTGACATGCAAAGCAATAGTGTAAGGATAGATGGAAATTTTACAAAATTATTCCTATGCAACGATCTTTATTGGATGCACAACAATACTAATAATATTTAAAGAAAAGGAAATATAAAACTCATATAATGTTTCAGAATCACCATTACATAGCTCATTTTCCTATATATCCGTCATTTAGTGTCCTTATCTGTGATACAAAGCGTGATTAATATATAAGGAAGACACGCCTGGGCATATGATGAAGCCATGAATAAAAGTCAGTGTCATGTCGTGATGTCATGAAGACTGCATATATCTATGCATATATATTTCAGAATATTACGGCAACTAATCATTAAAGTCTCGAAATTTTGAGATTGCGGTTAAATATATTTCAATTCGAATTCGAAAACTAAAGCTGATATAGATTTAATTCCAATTTCCAGAAAGGGGGTAAATGTTCGAACTGTGCCCTCTACAGCTTTGAAATAGGAGATTGAAAGGTCTGGTGAAGTTGATTGTTGCTTCTCCCTCTTGTCAATTATGTACATTTCACATCCATCCGTTACTTCACTTGGATCTTCACAACTTTTGCATTTTTGTGTGGATAGGGGTAAGTCAGTTTTCCAAGACATTTGGATTTTTTTCTGACGCAGATGACGGTGAAGGAGAAAGATCTGCCACTTTTTTGCACATCATCCTGACTAGTTTCATCGCCATTATGGTTACACTTCGAATTTACATAACAGGTTGCTGGGCATTCTAAATTGAACCCTTGCCGGTTTTTATTATTAAAGTGGGCCTTCAAAAATGGCTATCTGTTCTTCATATATCCACTGTTTAAACGTTCAGCCTTTCGAGCCACTGGTTACTTTACTTTTTAGAAATGAATTAACAGTCTCGTAAATATACTCATTTCATTTTCAAAAAGTCGGCTGAAAAAAAACCTATCAAAATAACATGTCGCAAATATGAACAAAATATCTATTTTTTTACATCAAAGCAAATATGTGCATATTAAAGGGCGCAATCACCCTTTATATATAAAACAAATAACATTTTTTATAGTTTGTGAGAGAAATGTTAAAAACATTTCAAGATAGAAATTAACAAAACATTACAATTGGGGTGCGACAGCTCAGTGGTTAACGCGCGGGAATGGCAGTCCGTCGGCCCGCGTTCGATTCCCGCCACTGCCAAAACTGTCGTCGTGTTCACGCGAAGTACGATCACATTAAATATGTGGGTCCATAAGTCCTTCCGTGAGGTTGGTGGCAGGGGAAGGAGGGTACGGTCCCTGTGGATGCCTCCACCACTGTGTTCCGGTCTAAATTGGGTGGCACTTCCCGGCCGCCCAAACAGATAACTTTCTGGTAGGCCGGACGGTCCGGATCGAATAAAAAGAAAACATTCTATTTAGAACGCGTTTTAAAATAAAATTGATCAAGCTATACATACACAAGTCAAACAAACCTCCCTGACTTTGAGTGCTGTTGGCCTAAACCCATTGTTGGACCAAAACTAACGTAGAATCATAAAACTATGCATGCTATTGTACTCTTATTATATATATATATATACTCCACCTATATTTAAATGAATTTTCGTCGACGAGTTAGTATTAAAATATTCTACAGAATGTTTCAATATTTTTGACATTTAATCTCAAAACAGCCTTAAAATTTATTTTTTAGTTCTTGCAAATCTCAGAACAATTTTAGGTGGAGGCTAATGCATACAGCCTCTTAAAATATTATATTAAAATAACTAACAATGCATGTGCCGCAATATATACAGAAACCTACGCAAAGAGCTAGTATCGCAAGATACGCTTTCAAAAAATATCTATTAATCTATCTTGAAAACAAAATGTTCCAAAACACTGTCACTAAATGTGATTTTCTATAGTAATAGATAAATAGTAAAACAACACACTCTAAAAATTTGATACGGACAGGTCCGTAATATATAATACGGACAGAATCCGTAAGAGAGAAATACATACAGGTCCGTAAAATTTTTACTATTCTATTTCAAACAGCAATTTTTCAGCTGGTAAGGGTTGTCTACCATTAGAAGAAATCTCTCAAATCATATTTCTTTTAAGAAAAATAGTGGTATTTTTGTGGGGGTGGGGGGTTGTTGTTGTTGAGACCTAGACCGTCCGACCTACCAGAAAGGTGTAAGGTGAAAGGTGTTTGGACGGCCGGGAGGTGCCACCCAATTTAGACCGGAACCCAGTGGGAGAGGCATCCACAGGGACCGTACCCTCCTTCCCCTACCACCAACCTCTCGGAAGGACTTACGGACCCACATGTTTAACGTGATCGTACTCCGCGTGAACACGGCGGCAGTTTTGGCAGTGGCTGGAATCGAACCCGGGCATACCGAGTGCAACTCCAGCGCGCTAACCAATGGGCTACCGCGCTCGGGGGGGAGGGTATAATATTTTTTCTTAAAAACAAATAAATGAGGTGATGTCACAACTTCAGTGCAGATTAATCTTTTTTAAAACAAATATTAAATGTACAGCGTCACTTTAAATAAAAATTTGTATAGATTTCTGTTTTAAGTAAATGGGGAATTTGTAATTTGCACATATGAATTTATTAAACAGGTAAATTTTAATAAATTACATTTCAGAAGTGATTAATCGAAATGATTAATGGATTATTGTTGCCAATTGTAAAAATGTTTATCTAAAATAATGCTAAATGTAAAAATTGTTGTATCAGTAGGAAATTACAGAAACTACAGCTGATATAGAGAATTTCACAGTTTTGGATATCCTAAAATACTTATTCTGTAACTCGACATTTCTATAACTCAAAGTATTTTACCTTTCTTATAAAGATTCGATTTGTGAAAGTTTTAGTGTATTTGTAGCTTAATAAAGTAGGACATTGTTTTTATATACACAGAGAAATGAAATAATATACAATAAAATCACTATTTAATGATAGAAAATGTAGGCAATGAGCAAAATAAATTCAATCGGCCACCAATTATCTGTACATTTTGTTTAAAAAATCTTAAAAAATCGTAAAAATATCATAAAATCAAATAAACAACATTTTAATATCACATTTGTTATATATATAATTCTAATAAATATCATTTTTATGAACACATACATGTATACCGCTAACACGCAAACGCAAACATGCGACCATGCATAGACTCGCACATTCTCATACATAGAATCACCACACACTCTGATACACAGACGCACACACTCTCATACAAACACAAATACTCACATATCGAACCACACAATTCCATATACAGACGGGAGTAAGCTCATAGACAAATCACAGTTATCGGATGTGACTACAATAGTCGATATCTACAATGGCAATCTATCGGTTATTCCATGGTGACAGCTACATAATAAGAGTTAAACCGTCTTATGCATGCAATTATCTGCAGTGGAAACGGGATCCTAACTTTGGGAACTTCCTTATAGGTGGGTTATGTAATTATGACCAGTGGTGTTTATTACTATAAATCAAATATCATAATTCCCTCCCTACACTAACACATTACATGAGCACCTTTACTAGTAAACCTACAAACTTTCACAAAATCTTTGTTAATATCTACTGTAAAATCTCTCGTTCTATGTCTCTCTCTGTCTGCCTAAAAGCATCGCGTGATTATCTGAATATGAATTAGGTAGTTGAGACTGGTAAATATGTAGAAATGACACCTGTTCCTATTTACACACGTTTGATATTATTATAGAATCAATTTGAGAACTGTCTGCTAGTTTTGCATGGGGGTGTAGCTCAGTGGTAGAGCGTTCGCTTTGCATGTGAAAGGTCTTGGGTTCGATCCCCAACTCCTCCATTGTCTTTTTATTTTTGTTCTTTGTAGATACATTAACATCGTAACCATATACATTGAAATTTTTTATCTGTGAAATTCAATTTGCAAAATCTGACCAAATTATAGAGTAAATATAATAAGACTAATTTTACAGCAATTCAAAAAAGTTAGTTTGCTAATTATCTGAAAGCATTCGATAATAACATCTTCCTCAATTTTTAAAAAATAAAATTAAAAATATATACAAAATGAATTTTCTGAAACAGAAGAACCGCTAGTGTTTCAACGGAGAATTACAATAGAAATTTTCGAACATAAATAACGGAGATCACAGCTTAGAATTTTCGAATAAAAAATTGATTTTAAGCATCTCATTCAAAGGTTATTTTTAATACATATTTTTCGAACTATTATATGAATAGAATAATTCTTACTTTACACACGATTCTGCTGAAACATATACTATATTGTGCTACATTAAATAAATGATAACACAACTGGAAGAGACGATCTCTATCTTGGTGACAAACTAATGGCTGAAAAAATATGGTCTAGGAAATTCTTGACCACTTGCTTTCCCCTACCCTCAACACTTTGTAAAAGAAATGAGGTTGAAAGTGAAATTAGTATGGAATGAAAATAAAATAAAGGTAGAATATATTCGAGTAAGATATACTCTCTGACTCTAATTTTAATTATTCTAAAAATTCTTTAATAAATCAATTTCTAAGCGCATAACTTTACACTATTGCAAAGCTTCATATTTATTGATTACAGCTCATGCAGAATTTATGCATTATTTATTTCTGTGTGTTTTTTTATGTCGCATGAACAAAGACAGATAGTACTTACACATGCAGGAAATACTTGGGTCTCAATCGGACGGTCTGAGCCTCAACAATAACAACGTGGAGGAAATACAATTTTCTACTATAAAAACCAGCACACACATATATATAATTAAAGTTTTAAATTCCATTTCTAAAAGTGCATATATATTTTATTTGTGATAGCCTTAAGAACTTGAATAAATTTATTAATGTGGCACAAAAATTATTGTGGAAGCCCAATCCTGAGTATAGAATAAAATATTAATTTCCATTGATATTTCCATTGATATACTAAAACAAACTGGACATGTAGCTCAGTGTAGAGCGTTCGCTTTAGATGCGAAAGGTCTTGGGTTCAATGGGTTAAAAGGATAAAAAATCTACTGGAACTTTATCATGGGGTGCAACATAAATTTTCTAACACAATGATGGAGTTTACCACTTAGAATTTTCGAAAAAAATTTATTTTCCAGCTTCAAACTCAAATGTTCTTTTTAATGTATAAATTTATAAATTATTACATGAAAAGAATATTTTTTTTTTATTTTGTCATGTTCTGAACGTGTAATTAGGAGCAACTACACGATTCTGTCTGAAAATTTATTATATTGTGCTATATAAAATAATTATAAAAACATAATTGGCAGAGGCGACCTTTGTCCTGCCACTAAAGAAATGATTGAAAAAAGTATGAGTTCTGGAAGATCCATGACCTAAGCCCTTCCTAAACACCGATTTCTTAAAGAGAAACTCGATTTCTTACATAAGGACTTGATTTCTTAAATATAGACTCTTTAAGAAATCTTAAATATAGACTTTCTTAAATATAGACTCTTAAAGTTTGCAGCAACTGTTTGAGTGGCTGGGGGAGAACAAAAGGGTTGTCGAAAGCCCAGACCGTCCGACTTGTCTTAAGACATGAGCAGCCGTCTGGACGGCCGGAACGAAAGGGGTGTGTAAGCGAAAAGGGTGTGCAAAGATGGAATTGATAAACGAAAGGGGTGTTGAAGGCCCAGTCCACTCAGCTGGCCCTAGGGCTTACAGCAGGAATCTGAGTGGCCGGGAAAGACACGAAAGGAGTTTTGAAGATCCAGACCGTCCGACTCATCCTTAGAATATAGAGCAGCTATTTGGACGGGAAGGACACGAATTCGTGTGTAGAAATGGAATTGATAAAGGAAAGGGGTGTTGAAGACCCAGAACGTCCGACTCATCCAAGGCAATAGAGCATCTATTTGGATGGCCGGAAACAAAAGGGGTGTGTAAAATCGAAAGGAGTGCGTAAAAATGGAATTGGCAAACGAAAGGGGGTGTCGGAAGCCCAGACCGTCCGGCTCATCCTAGGACATAGAGCATCAAATTGGGCGGCCGGGAAAAACGAAAGAGGGTGTGTAAAAATGGAATTGATAGGGAATAAAAAATATCAGAGGAAGTATATTCGAGTAAAGGGTTTTCTCAGAGTTTTTCGATAAATTAATTTTCAAACGCATACTTATGCAGTATAAAAAAGCTTCGTGCTGTTATTAGCTGCAACCCATGCAGAATTCATACATGCATTCTATGTTTTTTGTGAATTTTATGACATCGCATAAACACAGTTATATATGTACTTACACAGGTATAAAGGACAATTAGCTATTATAGAAATGAACGCATATATGTATACACCACCCAACTTAGAAAATGCAGCACCATGAAGCTTTGGTCGCATAATTATGCAAATTGCGAGACAAACACAGCTGGCCGATGCATGCAAATTATTTGAAATGCAAGAAAAAACTATGGAAACGGCAGATGAGACAACTTCTTCTTCTTCGACCCAGACCGTCCGACCAACCAGAAAGGTATAAGGTATCTATTTAGACGGCCGGGAAGTGCCACCCAATTTAGACCGGAACCCAGTGGGGGAGACATCCACAGGGACAGTACCCTCCTTCCCCTACCACCAACATCTCAGAAGGACTTACGGACCCACATGTTTATCGTGATCGTACTCCGCGTGAACACAGATTAGTTGTTACTGTCTCTCGCCTACGAAAACCCGTTTTCTGGTCGGTTTTTCTTTTCAGAGACACGTGTTGTTGAAGAGATGCCTTTTCTGACGACGCTGGAGTTCGTTTCAGTATTTGGACGATCGAGGGAGGGGATTCATTTTAGGCCTACGTACGGCTGGATAGTCGTACCGGCATATCGTCACTGAAACACGCGTATATGCGTCTACTGTGCAGAGGATTTGGAGAAGATGAATTCAAGAAGGGCATGTGGATCGTCTCAGTGGTACAGGTCAATCCAGATTTACATCAGTACGCGTTGATCGACGCATTCGAAGGCATGCGGTAGCTGCCCCACAAACGACAACTGTCGACATTCTGCAAAATTTGCATGGTACATTTGATGTTTCATAGTCCGCGAGAACAGTTTCTCGACTATTGGCCAAAATCGGCTTGCACTCGAACCGTCCTTTACGAAGATTGCCATTGACAACAAGAGACCAACGTGAGAGATTGCAATGGTGTCGGATCAGAGCTTCTTGGACGACTCAATGTGACAGGGTAGTGTTCGACGAGTCTCGATTTTGTTTGTCAAATGACACTCACCGTGTGACGGTCTGGAAGCGACGTGGAGACAGATCCGATCTTGCTGAGACTGTTGAAAGTCATACCGCTTGACAATGCGGCATTATGTTTTGTGGTGCCATCGGCTTCGATAGCTGGTTACATGTGGTTCATATCAAAGGCACAATGAGAGCACGGCAATATATGGATAAAGTGCTGCAGCGGGTTTAACTGCCCTACCTTCATAAATTACAAAATTATGTTTTCCAGAAAGATAACGCGTGACCTCACACGGCAGTCATCAGCAGATATCCAGGTGTTTCCTTCGCTTCCGTTGTCTCCAGATGTCTCACCCGCCAAGCATGTATGGGACGTGATTGGCTGTCGTTTGACTGCCATGCCCTCGACTCAAATAGAGAACGACCTGTGGAAAATGGTTGAAGGCATATGGTCATTCATCTTTCAGTAAACTATCCGCACGCTCATTGCATCTGTTCCTCGAAGGGTTGCTGCTTGTATCGTCGCAATAGGTGGTCTTATGTCCTACTGATTACCCTGTCTATGCCATTACGGTATTGCATTACCTTGCTGGAATTAACATCATTTATTTATATATGCCATGTGTGTCTGTGTGTCCTTTAGCATCACACTCCATTCGCTCTTTTATGGTATTGCATTTTCTGTGTCGGGTAGTGTATATTGAATTAAAGTTTTAAATTTAATTTCTAAGCGTAATATACACTATTTTTTATTGGATTAACTGTGATAGAGAGAGTAATCTGTGTAATTGTCTTAATGTGGTACAGCAGTTATAATGAAAACATGATCTTGGAAATAGAATAAGACATAAATTCGAACTTATTTTCAATATAAATTAAAATTATCCCATATTTCAGTACGCAAAATGTGTAGTATTAAAAATATAATAAATTCGGAAATCGGATGAAAATCCAATTCCAAGAGTGGCTTGGTAATAAGTACAGATGACACCTGTTCGTGATAACACATCTGCGGTTATTTTGGAATCAGTTTATCATAAATCTGCCAAGTGTGTGTGGGGGTGTAGCTCAGTGGTAGAGCGTTCGCTTTGCATGTGAAAGGTCTTGGGTTCGATCCCCAACTCCTCCATTGATGTTTTTGTTCCTTCCTTGCAATTGAATCCTAATTCACAAATTTCACCCAGATAATTTTATTATTTCTTATGATAGTAAATTCAAAAAATCTAACAAGTTTTAGAGTAAATTAAGCTTTTCCACGACAATTCAAGTAAAGTAAATTTATATGTTATTATAGAAGAAATCCAAAAAATCCTAACCGAATAAAATCTATAGGGAACTTGATCGAGTTGCTATAAAGAAAAATGTAGAATACAAATAATAGAGACTTCCGCATAGAATTTTCGAATAAAAATTTATTTTTAGCATCTTACCCCAATGGTATTTTTGATGCATAACATTAAAAACTATTATAGTTTAAATAAAAAAAATAATTCTTACTTAATTTCAATAGTTCTTAAAGTATAATTATGAGTAAATACTCAAGATTCTGTTGAAAAGTATATTATATTGTACTAAGTAAAATAAATATTAAATCACAACTAGAATGGAAGACATCAATCTTGTTAACAAAGTAATTGATCCGAAATATATGAGAAATCTCAAAACCACTTGCTCCGACCCCCAGCACTTCGTAAACACCGATTTCTTAAAAAGAGACTCTATACTATACCTTAAAGAGAGACTTAAAGAAATCGGTGTTTGTACAAGGAGAGCGGTGTGTAAAACTGATATTTGTATGGAATGAAAAATGTCAGGGGAAAATATATTCGAGTAAGGTGTATTCCCCTAATTCTTCTATAAATCGATTTTTAAACGCAAATTTAGGCAGTAAAGTTACCGTGTAATTACTGGCAGAAAACCACGCAGAATTGAAACATCCTTTATTATTATGAATTTTATAATATTGCATGAAATGTTAGATATATGTTACTTACACATGCATGAAAGTTAATTTTCTGCTGTAAAAATAAACGAAAATATATATATAATGAAATTTTTAAATTTAATTTCTAAGAGTGCTATATTCTCTTCTTTGCTGCATTAATTGAGATAGACAGAGAAAGTTGAGTAAATTACTAATTATAGTATAGCTGCTGATAGTGATATCGCTGTAGATAATGTGGTGTAGCTGTAAAATAGAGTATGATGTAAATTTTAACTATTTTTATTTTTAATGCAATTTATGGTTATCTCATATTTCGGTACTTAAAAAGTGTTGTTTTTCTTTTTCAAGAAAGGAATTGAATTCGGAATTTGAGATGAAAAATCCCATTCTAGTGTGAGTTGCTTATAAATACTGATGACATCTGTTCGAGATTACACAACTGGGGCTATTTTGGAATCAGTTTGATATCGATATATCATTAAAGCGTGGGGGTGTAGCTCAGTGGTAGAGCGTTCGCTTTGCATGTGAAAGGTCTTGGGTTCGATCCCCAACTCCTCCATTATTAATTTTGTTCCTTCGTTGCAATAAAATCCTAATTCACAAATTTTACCAAGATAATTTTACTATTTCTTGTGATAGTATATTCGAAAATTTTGATTTAGAGTAAGTATGATAAGGCTTTTCCACGACAATTCAAATAAAACTAATTTATAAGTGACTACAGAAGAAATCCAAAAAACCTCAGTCGTATGAAAAATATCTGGAACTTGATCGAATTGTTATAATAAAAAATGTAGAATAAAATTAATAGAGATTGCCGCTTAGAATTTTTAAATAAAATTAATTTTCAGCGTTTTACTCAAATGATCTTTTCAATGAGTAACATTATAAAATATTATACAGGGTGTCCCAAAAAGATTGAAACGCGCTTTAATTCTTTACTTGT
This sequence comes from Amaurobius ferox, assembly GCA_951213105.1. Classification (NCBI taxonomy): domain Eukaryota; kingdom Metazoa; phylum Arthropoda; class Arachnida; order Araneae; family Amaurobiidae; genus Amaurobius; species Amaurobius ferox. The sequence continues at coordinate 101,789,203 of OX578144.1, forward strand.
TGGAGATAAGTAGGCAATGTAAATTGCAAAAATGTCGAAAATAAGGTAGGAAATAAGACTACGTTAATGAAATAGTCGTCCCATTAATTTTCAAAAAGTTACACTTTTTAAAGTTTTATACGCCCCGACAAATTTGGTCAATCAGAAAATTTTTATTTTTAATGCAACAAGATCGTAAAAATAAAACCGCATATCTGTATCTTTAAAATCAACTGAATTATGATTTCAAAAATCTGACTTATGCCACGTTTCCGTACCATGTGAAAGGCTGTTTCTTCAGTGAAAATATAGATCATAAACAAATTAACGATGGAAATTGTTTAGATCAAAAATACGTTAATATGTGTCAAAATTTTTTATCACAAATGCATCTAAATAAAGCGTTACATAGACAGAGATCCTATAAAGCAGTGGTACTCACTACGCCGTTGGATATCCTATGTATTATCATCCAGTTTTATCTTTCTGTGATATGTCACAAATTTACATTTCTATTTTGATATATGGTCCCCATTCACAATATTCAATTTTCAATTAAGTATAACTCGTTCAATTTTAAAGATACAGATATGCGGGTTTTTTAATGACCTTGTTACATTAAAAATAAAAAATTTCTGATTGACCAAATTTGTCTAAGGGGGCCGTATAAAAATTTAAGAAGTGTAACTTTTTGAAAATTAATGGGAGGACTATTTCATTAACGTAGTCTTATTTCCTACCTTACTTTCAACATTTTTGCAATATGCATTGCCCATTTACCTCCAACAGGTAAAGAATTAAAGCGCGTTTCAATCTTTTTGGAACACTCTATATTACATAAAAATAATAATTCTTACTTTATTTCAACATTTTTTAAAGTATAATCAGGAACAAATACACAAAATTTTATTGAAAAGTATATTATATTGTATTAAGTAAAATATACATGAAAACATACAACTAGAATAAAAGACATCAATCTTAGTAACGGAGTAATCTTGTCGAAATAGTATATGAGAAAACCTATGACATCTTTCTCCGACCCCCAGCCTTTCTTAAACACTGATTTCTTAAAGGGAAACTCGATATCTTAAAGTAAGATTTTTAAAGAAATCCGTGTTTGTACGATGAAAACGGTGCGTATATGGTATTTATATGGAATGAAAAATGTCAGGGAAAAATATATTCGAGTAAGGTGTATTTTCCTAATTATTCTATAAATTAATTTTCAAACGCTAGTTAGGCAGTATAGTTATCATTCATATAGTTATCGTCAGCAGATCATGCAGAGTAAAAGCATCCTTTATTTTTGGAAATTTTATGAAATTGCATGAACACTGTTAGATATATGTTACTTACACATGTATGAGATTTAATGTTCTGTTATACAAATAAAAACAAATATATAAAATTAAATTTCTAAATTTTATTTCTTAATGTGTTATCATCTCTTTTTACTTTCCATATATACATAATGTATAAGGAAAGTATTGTGACGGGGTCGAAAACTCGAATTCGAGTTTTCGAGAGCACGTTTCAAGCATCCACGAATCAAACATTTTTGAGATGATGTCTGTGTGTGTGTGTGTGTGTGTGTGCGTGTATGTGTGAGAGAGTGAAAGTGTGCTGGCGTATAAGTGTGTGTGTGTGTGTGTGTGTGTGTGCGTGTGTGTGTGAGAGACTGAAAGTGTGCGTGCGTGTGTGTGTGTGTGTGTGTGTGTGTGTGTGTGTGTGTGTCAGGGAGTCTGTGGAGACGATATCTGACGAACGAATTGAGCGATTCGAATGAAATTTGGTACAAAAATAAAAATCCGTGAGTACTGGAAGTCTATTGTTATTAAATGTAATCAAATGTTCAGAACTCCCCTAAAGTTTCGAGTGAAATTTTGAAAAAAATCATCAAAAATCACAACCTTTAATAAAGTTACGAAAATAGTCATTTCTTATGTAATTTTTCCTTAAAAAAGGATTAACATAAACTTTAGAACGCTAGCATGAACCGTTCATGAGATATTGCACATTTCTAAAATAAATTTATCAAAAATTCCCATAAATTAAAAAAATATATATTAACTGTTGAGAAACATGCTCACTTTTCATATGTAATATCATGCGATAAATTGGGTGACATCATTCTCGTGGATCTAGCTCGTTCCATTCATGAGAAAGGATACTTTGAGAAATAATTTAGTATTTGAACGGCAATAGTTATTTATATGCTATAAAAATAACTTATTTCTCCGTCCATAGCCCTTGGCGAAATTTTAGCGAGGAATTTGGCGGAATGTCATCAACTTGGCGACTTTTTTTAAATGTTGCCAAATTAACGGAAATCTCGTCAAATAGATAAAAATGACACTAAATCAATGAATATGACAACTAATTGACGACAATTCAATATCATGGAAAGAATATAAATATCTACTATAAGAAAAACCTATTTTTTATTTTAAAGAAGTACATTCATTGCATTATATGGAAAAGTCATATGCTGCCCACATCAGATTTTTTAATGCATTATTTGTAATAAAGGAATTTCAGAAAATTTCTTAATGTGATGCAGCAATTATAGAGAAAACGTGATCTTGTAAATAGACTAAGATATAAATTAAGACTATTTAAGTTTTCTTGTAATTACCATGAGATAATCACGCAATTTATGGTTATCTCATATTTCAGTGCGTAATAAGTGCAGATTTTTTCTTTTTCAAGAAAGAATTGATTTCGAAATTTAGGATGAAAAATACCATTGCAGAGTAACTTGGTACTACGTACTGATGGCATCTATTTATTATTGCACAATGTCGCTTATTTTAATATCAGTTTACCATAGATATACTATGACAGTGTGGGGATGAAGCTCAGCAGTACAGCTTTCGCTTTGCATGTGAAAGGGCTTGCATTTTTAAATCCCCTACTCCTCCATTGTCATGTTTGTGTCTCACTTGCAATAAAATCCTAATTCCCAACTTTCATACCGATAATTTTACTATATTTTGTGATAGCACATTCGAAAAATTAAAAAAGTTATTGAGTATGTCAAGGCTATTTCCATAGTAATTCAAATCAAGTTAATTTAGAAATGACTGAAGAAGATATCCCAAAACCTCCGCGCCCCCCTTGGTTTTCAAGGAAAATTTAAAAAAAATTACAAAAATACGTTATAAATGGATATTTTGAGAAATAAAATATTCCTGGAACTTGATTGAATTGTTATAATAGAAAATGTAGAACATAAATAATGGAGATTGCCGCTTTCAAATAAAAATTTTATTCAAAATTGCTTGAATTTTCGAATTAAATCTAATTTCCAGCGTCATATTCAAATGATCCTTTCAATGGATAATATTAGAAACTATTACATATTAAATAAAAAAAAAAGAATTCTTACTTTATATCCCAATTTTCTGAACATATAATCAGGAATAAATACAAGATTCTGCTGAAAAGTTTATTATATTTTGCTAAATAAAATAAATATGAAAACACAACTGAAATGGAAGACATCAATCTTGGTAACAAAATAATAATGGTCCTTAGATATATGAGAAAACCCATGACCATTTTCTCTGACTCCCAGCCCTTTGTAAACACTGAATTCCTAAAGAGAGACTCCTTAAGACATGTAGTTGCTCATGATAGGTAAGAGGGGAGGAGGTGTAAAATTGGAATCTGTATGGAATAAGAAATGTCAGGGGAAAATATATTCGAAAAAAATGTATTCTCAGAATTCTTCTATAAATCAATTCTATACTCATATTTCGTCAGTATAATTATCGTATTTAAAAATACTTTATTTTTATGAATTTTATATTATTACATGAACAATGTTAGATATATGTTACTTACTGCGAATGTTATGATATAGTATGAACAATGTTATATATGTTACATACACATGTCTTTAACATAAAAGTTAAATTTTTGTTATAGAAATAAACGCATATATATATAATTAATTTTTTAATTTAATTTTTAAATGTGCTATCCTCTCTTCTTTACTGTTTTATTTGTGTTAGGTAGAGAAATTTAAGTAAATTTCTTAATGTTATAGTGAAAACGTGATCTTGGAAATAAAATAAGATATAAATTTTGACTATTATCTTCAATGCAATTTATTGTTATCTCATATTTCGGTACGTAAAATGTGTAGTTCTTATTTTTCAAGAAAAAATTGAATTTGGAATTTAGGATGGAAAATCCCATTCTGGAGTGAGTTGCTAATAAATTCTAAAGACATCTGTTTGCGATTACACAACTGTGGTTAATTTGGTATCAATTTACTATAGATGTGTCCTAACCGCCTGGGGGTGTAGCTCAGTGGTAGAGCGTTCGCTTTGCATGTGAAAGGTCTTGGGTTCGATCCCCAACTCCTCCATCGTATTTTTAACACTTTACAACAAAGTTGAAAAGTGTTTATGACTTTGTTCATTCTGTCTGTCTGTCTGTCTGTCCGTTAGCACGATAACTGCCGTAAAAATGAGTTTATCAAAATGAAATTTTAGTATGTTGTTCAGACGGTCTGTAGAACCTATGGGAATATAAATAAATAATATCACCCAATTAGTTTTTTATTGAACCCGGGTTGAAAAAATGAAATACATTGAACCCTATGGGACCTAATTTTTCAAACATTTTTTAAGTAAATTTAAAATTCACGAATTGCTTCGAAATTTTTAGGAAATATTCACATTATCCCATAAAATATATAAAAAAAAATTCAGTAAAATATGTTAAGTAGTTTTTTAATTAAAAAAATTATTTAATATAGGGAAAAAAACAAATTCAATTAAATTCTGACTTTGGGATATCTTCCAGAAAGAAAAGAGAGAGATATTATATAATAAATATCTCTCCATTTATTTAAACGTTTTGCATATGGGAGTGGCTTCACATTTTAAAATAAATTTGGTAGATAACAATTTTTCATTTTTTTTAAATTTTATATAACTCTTCATGATAAATTTAATTGATGGCATTTTAAATGCACTTTCCTACGTCCTAGAGAGTTAAAATTTGGTACACAGCTTAAATTTGTTGAACATTTTATTCGACAAAAATTTGATGGATCTTTAAATATAGATCATACATTTTTTTCGAAATGGCCTGAAAATAATCCCCGTTCACGAAAATAATCCCCGTTCACTTCTATAAATCATTGGTGTAATATTGTTAAAAATTCTGATGTGGACAGCACATGTCTTTCTCTGCAGACTCATATTCGTTCTCTTTATTTATTCAATGATAATTTGAGTTTATCTGCACAACATAAGTATTTTAAATGACATTGAATTTACACATTAAACTTAAATTTGGTTCTCATTTGATAGCTGGACTTATTGTCAAAGGTGGCGTAGCGAAAACGCGAAAAAACTAGAATATCTCAAGAACGGCTAGTCCTAGAGTAATGGGGTTAGTCTTATTCTTTTTGTTGTCAAAAATCACATATAAAATAGGAATTTAATTGATATAATTGAGCACACGTAGTCTTTTATTTTTATATATAACGATTTTTGCTGGCAATTTCGCAAAAATAGCCCGTTCCTTTTTCCCGAATCGTAGTAGAATAACCTACAAATGATTTATATACAAAATTTTGTTAAATTTGGTATATAAATCACTTGTAGGTTATTGAAATATTATACTCCAAATTTTGTTAAATTTGGTTCATTAGTTTTTAGCTAGAGTGGATAAAGGCAATTTCTGCGGCCATTTCGCAAAGAAGGCAGATTCTTTCGTACTATAATCTAATGAACATCAGGATTTCCCACAAAAAACATACCTACCAAATTGTATGAAATTCGGTCCATTAGTTTTTCAATTAGAGTGGATGTAATATCCACACAGACACACAGAAACTTACACAGATACACCCTTACACACACAGACGTCTTCCTAAAAGTAGTTTTTAACACTTTACAACAAAGTTGAAAAGTGTTTATGACTTTGTTCATTCTGTCTGTCTGTCTGTCTGTCTGTCTGTCTGTCTGTCTGTCTGTCTGTCTGTCCGTTAGCACGATAACTACCGTAAAAATGAGTTTATCAAAATGAAATTTTAGTATGTTGTTCAGACGGTCTGTAGGACCTATGGGAATATAAATAAATAATATCACCCAATTAGTTTTTTATTGAACCCGGGTTGAAAAAATGAAATACATTGAACCCTATGGGACCTAATTTTTCAAACATTTTTTAAGTAAATTTAAAATTCACGAATTGCTTCGAAATTTTTAGGAAATATTCACATTATCCCATAGAATATATAAAAAAAAATTCAGTAAAATATGTTAAGTAGTTTTTTAATTAAAAAAATTATTTAATATAGGGAAAAAAACAAATTCAATTAAATTCTGACTTTGGGATATCTTCCAGAAAGAAAAGAGAGAGATATTATATAATAAATATCTCTCCATTTGTTTAAACGTTTTGCATATGGGAGTGGCTTCATATTTTAAAATAAATTTGGTAGATAACAATTTTTCATTTTTTTTAAATTTTATATAACTCTTCATGATAAATTTAATTGATGGCATTTTAAATGCACTTTCCTACGTCCTAGAGAGTTAAAATTTGGTACACAGCTTAAATTTGTTGAACATTTTATTCGACAAAAATTTGATGGATCTTTAAATATAGATCATACATTTTTTCCGAAATGGCCTGAAAATAATCCCCGTTCACGAAAATAATCCCCGTTCACTTCTATAAATCATTGGTGTAATATTGTTAAAAATTCTGATGTGGACAGCACATGTCTTTCTCTGCAGACTCATATTCGTTCTCTTTATTTATTCAATGATAATTTGAGTTTATCTGCGCAACATAAGTATTTTAAATGACATTGAATTTACACGTTAAACTTAAATTTGGTTCTCATTTGATAGCTGGACTTATTGTCAAAGGTGGCGTAGCGAAAACGCGAAAAAACTAGAATATCTCAAGAACGGCTAGTCCTAGAGTAATGGGGTTAGTCTTATTCTTTTTGTTGTCAAAAATCACATATAAAATAGGAATTTAATTGATAAAATTGAGCACACGTAGTCTTTTATTTTTATATATAACGATTTTTGCTGGCCATTTCGCAAAAATAGCCCGTTCCTTTTTCCCGAATCTTAGTAGAATAACCTACAAATGATTTATATACAAAATTTTGTTAAATTTGGTATATAAATCACTTGTAGGTTATTGAAATATTATACTCCAAATTTTGTTAAATTTTGTTCATTAGTTTTTAGCTAGAGTGGATAAAGGCAATTTCTGCGGCCATTTCGCAAAGAAGGCAGATTCTTTCGTACTATAATCTAATGAACATCAGGATTTCCCACAAAAAACATACCTACCAAATTGTATGAAATTCGGTCCATTAGTTTTTCAATTAGAGTGGATGTAATATCCACACAGAAACATACACAGATACACCTTTACACACACAGACGTCTTCCTAAAAGTAGTTTTTTCGTGTTCTAGAAGTCCCAAAACGTAGAAGGCCCAGACCACACGACCAACCCAAGGGTTTATGGTAACAAATTGTGTGGCCGGAGAAGTCCCAAAACGTGTAGATCCTTTGAAAATTCGAGTTCCGATCTTCGGCACGATTCCAATACTTTGAGTACATACACATACACATATATATTATCTGTGTATTATCTGTGTATCTAAATTCCGTGCCTATGCAATTACAATAGTTGCGATTTTAAATGATCCCTAAACTTTTATTATTTCTTCAAGGAAGCCTAATTTTAACATATGCAGAACGCAAATATCTCAAGCGATTGTAAGATGAATTACATAAGAATTGCTGAATTTTTTTCACACAAAATTATTTAGCTCTGGAGTCTGGAATACAAGTTATATGAATGAAATATTCATTGATTTTGCATAAAGAATCAGATGATTTATATTTCGATACAGTTTTAAATATTTAAGTATAATAAATTACTGTAGTACTGTGATAATGTAAAAGATATTACCACTGAATGAATCACATTTTAGAAATTTTTAAATGAAATTACATTTCAGTTGGAAAGTGTTTCATAATCAATGCTTATGCATGATTGATCTTTCTTGTTTCGTGTTCTAGAAGTCCCAAAACGTGTAGATTCTTTGAAAATTCGAGTTCCGATCTTCGGCACGATTCCAATACTTTGAGTACATACACATACACATATATATTATCTGTGTATTATCTGTGTATCTAAATTCCGTGCCTATGCAATTACAATAGTTGTGATTTTAAATGATCCCTAAACTTTTATTATTTCTTCAAGGAAGCCTAATTTTAACATATGCAGAATGCAAATATCTCAAGCGATTGTAAGATGAATTACATAAGAATTGCTGAATTTTTTTCACACAAAATTATTTAGCTCTGGAGTCTGGAATACAAGTTATATGAATGAAATATTCATTGATTTTGCATAAAGAATCATATTATTTATATTTCGATACAGTTTTAAATATTTAAGTATAATAAATTACTGTAGTACTGTGATAATGTAAAAGATATTACCACTGAATGAATCACATTTTAGAAATTTTTAATTGAAATTACATTTCAGTTGGAAAGTGTTTCATAATCAATGCTTATGCATGATTGATCTTTCTTGTTTGTTTCATACATGTGATAAAATCTTAATCACAACTTCTTAACTAGATAACTTTTAACGATTTTTACTTTCCCTGCAATACATGGTAATGTATAGGGAAAGTATTGGAATCATGTCGAAAATCGCAACTCGAGTTTTCGACGGATCTACACGTTTCGAGACCTCTAGAATACGAAAAAACCATTTTTGCGTGACGTCTGTGTGTGTGTCTGTGTGTCTGTCTGTGTGTGTGTCTGTGTGTGTGTCTGTATGTGTGTCTGTGTGTCTGTCTGTGCAGATTTTGTATCCACTCTAACTAAAAAAATTATTGGACCGAATTTCACAAAATTTGGTAGGTAAGTCACTTGTAAGCGAGTCTGGTGCTGATTAGTTTTGGGTATGATTTGGAATAAAAGAACCCGCCTTGTTTGCGAAATGGCACGCAAAAACTTGTATCCACTCTAACTGAAAAACTACTGGACCTAATTTCACAAAATTCGGTAGAAGAGTCACTTGTAGGTTACCTTGGTGCTGATTAGATTTTGGAATGATTCGGAAAAAATAACCTGCCTTTTTTTGGACGAAAATCATAAGACCAACCCCATTACACTAGGACTAACCGTTCTCGAGATATTTTAGTTTTCAGTATTTTCTCCACGCCACCTTTGCAAATAAGTCCGGTTACCGAATGAGAACGAAAATTGAATAAAGAGAGAAATAAATTTAATTAAAATATAGAGAACGTTAATATAAGTCTGCAGGGAAAGTCATGTGCTGCCCACATCAGATTTTTACTTTCCCTGCAATACATGGTAATGTATAGGGAAAGTATTGGAATCATGGCGAAAATCGCAACTCGAGTTTTCGACGGATCTACACGTTTCTAGACCTCCAGAATACAAAAAAACTATTTTTGGCGTGACGTCGTGTATGTGTGTCTGTGTGTCTGTCTGTGCAATGTATGTATCCACTCTAACTCAAAAACTAATGGACCGAATTTCATAAAATTTGGTAGGTGAGTCACTTGTATTTGACCCTGGTGCTGATTAGTTTTTGGTACTATTCGGTATAAACCAACCCGCCTTTTTTTACGAAAAGGCTCTCAAAAATTGTCTATATCCACTGTAACTGAAAAATTAATAGATCAAATTTTATAAAATTTGGAACATAAGTCACTTCTAGGTCATTCTGGTGCTGATTAGATTTTGGCATAATTCGGAAAAGAAAACCTGCCTTTTTTTACGAAATGGCCCCCCAAAATTTCATGTATTCACCCTAGCTAAAATATTAATTTACCAAATTTCACAAAATTTGGTAGATAAGTTACTTTTGGGACACTCTGTTGCTGATTAGATTTTGGTATGATTCGGAAACGAACAACCTGCCTTTTTTTACGAAATGGCCCGCAAAATCTAAAAAAAAAATCTGGTGTGGGCAACACATGACTTTCCTTATATAATGTAATGAATTTACCACTTTTACAGTAAAAAAAAATGTTTTTTCTTATAGTAGATACTAATATTCTTTTCAAGATATTGAATTTTCGACAATTAGTCGTCATTTTTATCCATTTGGCGAGATTTTCGTTAATTTGGCAACATTTCAAAAAGTCGCCAAGTTGGCAACATTCCGCCAAATTCGTCGCCAAAATCTCGCCAATCGTTATGCACTAAGAAATAAGTTATTCTTACAGCAGATAAATGACTATTGGCGTTCAAATACAAAAGTATTACTCAAAGTATCTTTTCTCATGAATGGAACGAGCTAGATCCACCAGAATTATGTCACCCAATTTATCGCATGGTATTACATATGAAAAGTAAACATGTGTCTCAAAAGGAATTTTTTTTTTATTTTATATGACTTTTTGATAATTTTTTTGAAAAATGTACAATATCTCGATAACGGTTCAAGTTAGCGTTCTAAAATTTATGTCAATCGTTTTCTAATGAAAAATTACATAAGAAATGTCTATTTTCGTAACTTTATTTGTGGTTTTGATTTTTTGACGATTTTTTTCATAATTTCATTCGAAAATTTAGGGGGTTCTGGACATTCGATTGCGTATAAAAACAATAAGCTTCCAGTGTTTACGGATTGTGATTTTTGTACCAAATTTGGTTTGAATCGGTCCATTCGTTCGTCAGTTATCGTCTCCACAGTCTCACTGACACACACACACACACATACACAGACATCACTTCAAAAATGTTTGAATCGTGATTAGGGATGCTTGAAACGTGCTCTCCCGTCGAAAACTCGAATTCGAATGTTCGACCCAGTCACAATACTTTCCTTATACATTATGTAATATAAGGAAAGTAAAAGGACTACGCATGCTGAAATGTGTCAATTAAATTCTTCTTTTATATGCAATTTTTGACGAGGAAATGACTATAACACACTCCATTATACTTTAGGACTAACCGTTCTCAGGATTTCTTACATTTTTGTTACGCCGCTATCGGAAAAATGTCCAATTACCAAATAAAAACAAAAATTGAATTAAAAATGCAAATTTAGAGTTATTTGGTGCACTTAAACTCAATCTAATGAATTTTTAAGGAAATAAAGAAAATCTGAATTTGAGCCTGCAGCGAAAGTCATGTGCTGCCCACATCAGATATTTTGTTATGTGATAGTTTAAAATATGATCAAGTTATGGAGTAAATGTGATAGGATGAATGTCACGACAGTTCATTTAAAGTAAGACTATTGCAAATGAGTACAGATGAAATCCGGTAACTCCCCCCACCCACCACTAATTTTCAATTAAAATTCGAAACTAATAAGCTAAGGAATTGATTTCTTGAAAAAGCAAAATCCCTGGAATTCGATCGGGTTGTTACATTAGAAATTTTCGGATATATATAATGATTTGCTGCTTAGAATTTTTGATTAAAAACTAATTTTCAAAATCTTAATCAAATGTTACATTGAAGGCATAATTTTATAAACTAGTACATCAAACTAATAAGCTAAGGAATAGATTTCTTGAAAAAGCAAAATCCCTGGAATTCGATCGGGTTGTTACACTAGAAATTTTCGGATATATATAATGATTTGCTGCTTAGAATTTTTGAATAAAAACTAATTTTCAATATCTTAATCAAATGTTACATTGAAGGCATAATTTTATAAACTAGTACATCAAACTAATAAGCTAAGGAATAGATTTCTTGAAAAAGCAAAATCCCTGGAATTCGATCGGGTTGTTACATTAGAAATTTTCGGATATATATAATGATTTGCTGCTTAGAATTTTTGAATAAAAACTAATTTTCAATATCTTAATCAAATGTTACATTGAAGGCATAATTTTATAAACTAGAACATCAAACTAATAAGCTAAGGGATTGATTTCTTGAAAAAGCAAAATCCCTGGAATTCGATCGGGTTGTTACACTAGAAATTTTCGGATATATATAATGATTTGCTGCTTAGAATTTTTGAATAGAAACTAATTTTCAATATCTTAATCAAATGTTACATTGAAGGCATAATTTTATAAACTAGTACATCAAACTAATAAGCTAAGGAATTGATTTCTTGAAAAAGCAAAATCCCTGGAATTCGATCGGGTTGTTACACTAGAAATTTTCGGATATATATAATGATTTGCTGCTTAGAATTTTTGAATAAAAACTAATTTTTAATATTTTAATATCTTAATCAAATGTTACATTGAAGGCATAATTTTATAAACTAGTACATCAAACTAATAAGCTAAGGAATTGATTTCTTGAAAAAGCAAAATCCCTGGAATTCGATCGGGTTGTTACACTGGAAATTTTCGGATATATATAATGATTTGCTGCTTAGAATTTTTGAATAAAAACTAATTTTCAAAATCTTAATCAAATGTTACATTGAAGGCATAATTTTATAAACTAGTACATCAAACTAATAAGCTAAGGAATTGATTTCTTGAAAAAGCAAAATCCCTGGAATTCGATCGGGTTGTTACACTAGAAATTTTCGGATATACGTATATAATGATTTGCTGCTTAGAATTTTTGAATAAAAACTAATTTCCAATATCTTAATCAAATGTTACATTGAAGGCATAATTTTATAAACTAGTACATCAAACTAATAAGCTAAGGAATCGATTTCTTGAAAAAGCAAAATCCCTGGAATTCGATCGGGTTGTTACAATAGAAATTTTTGGATATATATAATGATTTGCAGCTTAGAATTTTTGAATAAAAACTAATTTTCAATATCTTAATCAAATGTTACATTGAAGGCATAATTTTATAAACTAGTACATCAAACGAATAACTCTTATATTTCTTAAAATTCAATAAGGAGTAAATACATATGATTGTGTTGAAATCCATTTATTGTGTTAAATAAAGTAATTTTGTAGACGAAACTGAATGGTACGGCCTCAGTTCTGGTAACAATGTGATATTTGTGAAATGTATGAGTCATGGAAAATTCTATTACCACTGATACCCCATTTCACTTTGTTAAAATTTAATTCTTATTGAATGCAAATAAAAAGTCAAAGAGAGTATATTTGAGTAAGGTTTATTATCAGATTTCTATGATAAATTAATTTTAAATGCTTACAGGATATGGGAAAGCTTTGATTTGTTATTGACTAATTCCCATCCAAAATTTAAACATCTTTTATTTTGGGGAATTTTATGATGGACAATGTTAGATATATGTTACTTACACATGTAGGAAAACTAATATGTTGCTCTAAATATTAACACAGATGTATAGAATTACAGTTCTAAGGTTAATTTCAAAAAGTGTTATCTACGATAAGTGGTGTCCTCACAGTATTATTTGTGATATATATAGAAATTTGTGTAAGTTTCTTAATGTGGTACAGCACTAATTGTTAAATTGCGATCTTGAAAATAGAATAAGTTATGCATTCACATTTATTTCTAATATTGTTTATTCTTCTCCTACGTCCCAGGCAGTCCGACCTACCGGAAGGTGCAAAGGAAGTACCACCCAATTTAGATAAGAATCCAGTGGGAGAGGCATCCACAGTGACAGTACCCACCTTCCCCTAACACCAACCTCTAGGAAGGAATATTGTTTATTGAAATCTAATGTTTCTATATGGCGAAAGAATAGTTTTCGCCAAATTATCAAAGTCGGGATTTGAATGAAGCATTACATTCCAACAGCGGCAATTTACGCCCAGCAGTAAGTAATGATGACACCTGTTCTTGGCTACACGTCTGAGGTAATTTCGGAATCAGTTTGATATCAGTATAACACAGAAGTGTGGGGGTGTAGCTCAGTGGTAGAGCGTTCGCTTTGCATGTGAAAGGTCTTGGGTTCGATCCCCAACTCCTCCATCGTCATTTTTTTTCCTTTGCAGATTGTGTGTGTGTATGGGGGGGGGGTCGGAAATTTTATTCTCAAAATTTGAACAAATTATAGGGCAAATATAGTAAGGCTGATTCTATGCCAATTGAAACAAAGTTAGTTCCTTTTGAGAATTTTATGATATTGCATGTACAAAGTTAGACTATATGATACTTAAACATGTATGAAGGGATAATCTTTTATTTTAAATATTAACACAAATACATAAAATTTAATTTTTAAATTTAATTTCAGAAAGTGCTATCTACGCTAAGTGCTATCTTCAGAGTATTATTTGTAATACTCAGGGTTAGAAGAAAATCCTTCCACAGACCAATATCTGACGAACTATGACAGCTAGCTATGTACTTCTTATGCCGTTGTATAGGAACTCCCCTATGGCCCATACAATAAGAACCCCTTGGTCCCAATTTTGTCTTTTTTTGGGGAGGGGGAATCTTGGCCCTTGTTTCAGATAGGGTAAAGACTCAATTTGAAAGTTGTAGAATGAGTCAATTTGAGTAAAAATGTTTCAGTTGCATAACAAAAAACGGAAAGGGACCTGGCAATCTCCCGCAGAAATTCAAAACATAGAAAAGCAACAATCCAGTATTTAGAAAATACAACAACATGTTAAAGCATAACTGACAATTTATTGCATAACAGGCAATTTTCCTTCTTTAAATACATTGATATATAGAAAATTCGCATACAGTGCGGAAGCAGTCATGAAATAGAACACCTGTATGCAATTGTAATGGGCATGCATAAGTAGCAACGCATTCTGCTCCCGCCACTGTTTCACAAAGTGTTGGCATACCTCCCTCGCCTGTCGTTTGTGTACTCTGCGGAATCAGTATAAAGGCCAACATTTGCACTTTATATACGCCCCAGACACGGTGAATCAGACAGATTTCCGTCATTTTCGCATTTAGAGTGTCCCTTTCCATCTTTTGTTATGGAACTGAAACATTTTTGTACTGTATTTGACTCACTTTACAACTGTGCCTATCTGCAAAATAGACCAAGATGGCGCCCCTAACCCCTTAAACATGTGGGCCACGAGGTTTACCTTGGTCTCACTATGTAGGCCATACAGAGTTTCCTATACAACGGCACAAGATGTATACTTGGCTAACTGTCATAGTTCGAGAGCCAATAGCCTGGTGAAGGACTATCCTTGTAACCCTGTATACAGGAAATTGTAAGTTTCTTTTTATGGTACATCACTTATTGTGAAAGCATGATGTGGAAAATAGAATAAGATATAAATTCAAATTTATTGTTTATTGTAATCTGTTACTTCTTTATTTAGAAAGTATAATTTTTCGCAAAATATTATTTGAATTAAACATTACATTCGGGAACATTACATACAAAACGGAATATGAATAAAACATTACATGTGAAGTGGTGACACCTGTTTTTGTCTACACGTCTACGGTTATTTCAGCATCAATTTGATATCTATATACCGTCACGTTGTGGGGGTGTAGCTCAGTGGTAGAGCGTTCGCTTTGCATGTGAAAGGTCTTGGGTTCGATCCCCAACTCCTCCATTGTCATTTTTTGCTTTTATTGCACATGCAAGAAAATTCTAATTCACAACATCTTAACCCCATTCTTTGACGTTTGTATTTTTATGTGTTTGTGTGCAAAATTGTATTCTCAAAATCTGAACAAACTATATGATAAATATGATAAGGCTAATTCCAAGCCAATTCAAGAATGTTAATTGAGAAATTACTGCACAAAAAATCCGATAATAACCTCTCACTCTCCCATTTTGTTTTTTAGGAATACAAAAATAAAATACAATACAAAACTTTATTTTGAAACATAAAACCATTGAAACTTTGGAAAAGAGTTATAATAGAAAATTTCAAAAATGAAATAATGGAGATTACCACTTGGAATTTTCGAATAAAAAACTTTTTACTCAATGAGAGGCATGGCAATTAAGTATTGATGGCACCCGTTGTTATTTACACGCCTGCGGCTATTAGATAATTAGTTTGATGTTGATATCCAAAAGCAGTGTGGGGGTGTAGCTCAGTGGTAGAGCGTTCGCTTTGCATGTGAAAGGTCTTGGGTTCGATCCCCAACTCCTCCATTGTCATTTTTTGCTTCCATTGCACATGCAAGAAAATTCTAATTCACAACTTCTTAACCCTATTCCTTGACGTTCGTATGTTATGTGTGTGTGTATAAAATTGTATTCTCAAAATCTGAACAAACTATAGGATAAATATGATAAGGCTAATTCCAAGCCAATTCAAGAATGTTAATTGAAAAATTACTGCACAAAAAATCCGATAATAACCTCTCACTCTCCCATTTTGTTTTTTAGGAATACAAAAATAAAATACAATACAAAACTTTATTTTGAAACATAAAACCATTGAAACTTTGGAAAAGAGTTATAATAGAAAATTTCAAAAATGAAATAATGGAGATTACCACTTGGAATTTTCGAATAAAAAACTTTTTACTCAATGAGAGGCATGGCAATTAAGTATTGATGGCACCCGTTGTTATTTACACGCCTGCGGCTATTAGAGAATTAGTTTAATGTTGATATCCAAAAGCAGTGTGGGGGTGTAGCTCAGTGGTAGAGCGTTCGCTTTGCATGTGAAAGGTCTTGGGTTCGATCCCCAACTCCTCCATTGTTATTTAATTTTCTTTGAGCATGCAATAAAATTTTAATTTTAATTTACAATGTCTTAACCATAAAGTTAATTCACAAATTACTGACGAAATATCCGAATCTACCCCTTTGATTTTCAATGAAAATTCCTAAGCAATTCAAAATGTGGTTACAAACGGATTTTATTAAAAGGAAAACGCTGGCACTTAAATGGAGAGTGTAAAGCACGCATAAAAGGATTTTGCTCGTTTATAGAATTTTTCTAGATTAAGGTGAGAAGGTGACGAAAGCCAAGGAGTTAAAAGAAGTAATATATATCTCAAAATATGTGGGGCAGGAGCATATTCTTCGAAATATGTCTTTGAGTGGTGCTGCATTTATCTGGGAATCCCAGATTCAGAAGTGGCTTTTAGAATATATCTCAGTGTTGTCGGAGTATATAATCGGGATCCTAGCTTTTGAAAGGAGACCGGTTTCAGGTAATGGAGTGATGCAACTGTAGGATGCAAATACCGCTAACGGCCAGACCGAGCTACGCTAGCTTTACTTTTAGCAGAAATATGCGCGAAAACTACGAAAACCTTACATGCTGTCTACTGAGTGGTATGTTGCACAAGTCTATAGATGATTTAAATTAAAATAAAGGTATATGTGACTTTCAAACACCCATCTGAGGGCTTGCATAAATCTTTCCTATCTACAGCATATTCTCTTCTACATCTATCCTTCTTCCCTATCTACATCTTCCCTTCTCCTTGCCGTTACGTTACTTACGTTCGAGAGGGACTGTTTATTTCCTACAAAAGAAACTGAGCATACTGTCTTCAAGGACGATTCTATGTTACCTTGTGAATCACGTACAACGCAGGATAGGAGTTGGTACCTGAAACTATAGGGTAATACAAGGGTGGCTATAAAATTTCCAAACATAAATAACGGGGATTACCGTTCATAATTTCGACTCTTCGATTCGACTCATTTGGTGCAGTTTTAAATTTTTGATCTTCGTTTTATAATGCAGTTGTAAAATTTGCTGATTCTTAATATGTAATTGTTAGTTGATTTTGGCGTTTTGAATCCTTTTGGAATGTTTTGTTGCGCTGATCTCTTGAAATGGAGGTGGGATATTACTGGGCAGTCGAAAAGGTTGAAAAATTGTTGCAGTTCTTAGTTTTCTACATGTGCAGAGATTGGAGATTACTGCTTTTATTCTGCATCCAAGAGAATTGTTTGGAGGGTGTGCAAAATTCGATTGTGACTTTTGGAATGAGTTTGAATGTGAAGGTTGATGTTGTTGAAACCCAGACCGTCCGACCTACCAGAAAGGTGTAAGGTAACTGTTTGGACGACCGGGAAGTGCCACCCAATTTGGACCGGAACCCAGTGGGGAAGGCATCCACAGGGAGAATGTGAAGGTTGTATAAAAGCTCATGCCCGTCAGTTCTTTATTATTGCAATTGATTATGGATACTATATTGTCCGAAAGCGCTTTGTCCTTTTCAATACTTTTCATGTAGTCATCAATAGTGTGAATAAAGACGGTTTACAATAACTGTAGTCTTTACTAAATATTTTAAAATATTTAGGCGTGTTTTTCCATTACTTTAGAAAGTAATGAAATGTCCTGCTAAAGTCACGCCAGCACCGGAGTTAGCCGGGAAAAATCCGGAGTGAAAGAGTGTATTTTGACGACGTGTTCCATCCTAGTTTCTCGTAGCGCTGCTAGAGGATTTTTACAAGCAGTGCGAACTATCCTGTCCCACTGAACTACATTCCACTCCCGTGTCTCGAAAACTTAAGCTAATCTATGACCTTTAATTTCATATTTGGGGTCAGTACGTCAAAATTAGCGGAAAATACCTATTTTTGTCTCAAGGACATTTTTGTTTATTATCCAGTGGCATTAGTGTTTGAGACAAGATTCAAAACATTATTCAAGTATTATAAAATTTATCTGCGTTTGTGTATTAGATTTAATTTCAAATGATGTTGTACATATATCTTTTAATGCACTTTCGACTGGAATGAAAGTCCATCGATTCTCCAACCGTCCTCAAGTAAAGAGCCAGATTTGGTGAGAGAGGATAAATTCCGATGGCTCCATTTGGTGGCCTTCATAAAATGCGCATTTGCAGAAAAATGGTCTCTGTATTCCATTTATAAATATCTTCTTTGGCGGTTATTTTGAGTCTTACCCTCAAATGGCGGAGAAAAAATACATTATTTCTCTATAAGGTCCAACAAAAATCAAAACTGAATCTCTCATTATTTTCCTTTCTTTTCAGACCCAGACGAGAGGAGATAAGAGAGAGCACTTACTTCGTCCCCATTTATATACCAAAGAAGGTAATTTAAATGTCTTTGAAGGAATATTTTCAATTTTTTTAGGTTTAGTGCCTAAAATCGGTAAATAGCTTCACATGAAAAAAATTGTCGTGATTTTTGTTAGAAAATAATTTGTGGACAGTAAACTTTATTCATTTTTTTAGGTATAACTGACTGAAGTATCTTCATGTTATGACTGAAGTATCTTCAAAATCATATGTTTAAAAATCAGCCAAAATACGTATTAATGAAATAGTAATTCAAAAATGTGTTCCTTTATTCGAAATCAAAGTCATAGCAAAATATATGTACATTCCACCTACAAAAACCACTTTCTTATTTAACAAAGATTAAAGTGCAATTAATCATATGTCTTATACTGCCACTAATGAAATATTTTAAACTTCAGATTACTTAACACAGCAGTTTTAGCGAATTTATCATATTTTATAGATTTTAAGGCAGTCGCGAAATATTCGTAATATGCTTGCCGAAAAAATACCCCAGAAATTAGGTTACCGAATTTTTTGTTGCTAAAAATATTGTTTTAAAATCGTTTGTTGAGTACAGTGACATCTATCATCTATCGCATCTAGCTACTTTCAGAGTGTCAATGACAGTAGATTGAATACATAAATATATCCGCTGTGAACTTAGACTTCCTTTTCAGGTTTGTCAAATACTCGGAAATCTCTTACATTTTGCCTTATTACCAATAATTTTCTTGAGTCAATGACATCTGTCGCATTTACTTCTTTCCTTCTAGACATTCTAAAAGTTATTGAAGTGTCATTCTTACTTTAAAATTTTCAGGAAAATATTTCTTTTGTAAAGTGTATGTGAAACAGTCACATGTTTAAAAATAGTGTAGTAATGGCAATTGTGTTAATTATACATCTGTGTCTTAAAATAAGAAATTAGTTTCTATATACTTAATATTGTAATTAAAACTATGTCAGAAATAAATAAAATAGGTACTTTTTTAGAAATTTCATAACTAGATATACAAAACACTTAATCTTTTACATAATTAATGTTAGTTACATAAATGTATTGAAAGAAAGCAATTCTAAAAACTACAAATTCGATAAAATTATAAATGAGTTTTCTTTTTATACATAATGGAAATTGAAAAAATAAAAAGAGATAAAGTAGTATAGCAATATAGTTCGATCTCCATAGGGGTTATTTTCAGAAAAACTCGAAATCTAAATTTTTATATACTCGTACCTGCACAGTTCATGGACCTAATAATGCTAAAATAATGTGACTTAATTCATTATACCACAAAATTTGGAATCTCGGTCAGATTAGTGATAATCTCCAAATATATCACTTTAGTAGTTGATCAGGCAATGCTATAAAATAAATTATTTCTAAAATAGAAGTGAAAATTTCATACACGGTTTGAGGAGCGTGCAAAGATTATTGATCATTAATAAAAATAATAAAAGATGAATTGGGATAAATGTAATATTTCAAAACATTCTAAAAATAATTTTATATGAAATGATTAACAGAAATGTACACATCCTTATACAACCTCCTAATAACGCTTCAATAATATTTAATATTACTATCCATTAATTTTAAAGATATAGTTGCATAACATTTTTTACTTGATTATTAGAGACGATGAGGCATATTTTTCCATAGGGGGACAGACTAAAAGTTTAGATTTCGAATTTGTTTTAAATATCCCCCATAGATATCGACACAATAGAAAGGGACCATATAGAAAGACCACAATTTTCTATATCGGGACCATATAGAAAGTTAGATTTTAAATTTTCTCATAAAGCCCCCATGGAGATCGAACTGTTATGATTATTTATGTTATTTTTAGATTTACTATCCATATTGAATAGACAAAAATATAAACCCCTAAACCACCTTTTTCAGCTATCCTGGGTATAAAAATCTATTATGCAGAAAATTTTAACATAAACATTTTTTAAATTTCTTTCGATTTTCGATTATTTTAAAGTAAAGCATTCTTTTGTTATAGCTTCTTGAAAACAGATAATCCTCCAATAGTTATTGATTGAAATAATGGTACCTAATTTCATTTCTAAATTTTCCAAACTGTGCGAAATATATCATGCTCTAATACTCCCAGATATACACGCAAAGAGACAGATGGATATTTAAAAAATTTGATGAGTCCAACACATTACTTTCCCTGCATATTTACAAAATTCGACAGTAATATGTAACAATGTTAACACTTGAACAACAATAATCAAATGAATGCATTTATAAACAATGTAAATTATTATACTGAATTTTACAACAATACAATTTTGCTGTTTGTCATCGAAATTGCAACATATCTAGACTAACCCCCCATATCAAGGAATTTAACTAAATTTATTCTTCTTCTTTCAAATTAAATCCTACATATTTGTGTAAAAAGTAAATCCAACATGCCAAGAAATTATGCAAAAGACTGCTGCGTACCTGCTTGTAAAGCAATAAACTTTGGGAGTTTGAACTGTTTAAACCGGTTAGTCTCATTTTCCTACTTCACTATGAATATTGGTTAAAGTGAAGATGGGGTTGCTCGGTTAGAATTATTTCGAATTACAAAGTAATATTAGCAGCAATATATATATTTATCCCCCATCATTTTGTTTGCAAATATGTTTATATCCCTGTTTTGCGTTTTAAATTATTGTTGAATTAAAACATTTTGCCTTGTCGTGTTCCCTTTCCTCTCACTTCCCTCGCTAAAGAGAAAAAATCTGATGTGGGCAGCACATGACTTTCCTTATATAATACAATGAATTTACTACTGTTATAGCAAAACAATAGGTTATTCTTATAGTAGATACTTATATTTTTTCCAAGATATTGAAGTTTCGTTCGTTAATTAGTTATCATTTTCATCGCTTTAGCGTCATTTTTATCCATTTAGCGAGATTTTCATTAATTTGGCAACATTTTAAAAAGTCGCCAAGTTGGTGACATTCCGCCAAATTCGTCGCCAAAATCTCGCCAAGTGTTATGGATGGAGAAATAAGTTATTCTTATAGCAGATAAATGACTACTGGCGTTCAAATACAAATGTATTACTCAAAGTATCTTTTCTTATGAATGGAACGAGAGCTAGATCCACGAGAATGATGTCTCCAAATTTATCACATGATATTACATATGAAAAGTGAACATGTTTCTCAACAGTTAATGTATTTTTTTTTAATTTATGGGATTTTTTTATAAATTTACTTGAAAAATGTGCAATATCTCGAGAACGGGTCATTCGAAATTTTGGAATATTTCAAATGAGTCGTGCACAGTATACGCACACTTTATTTCCATGACGCAATATCATATAAACTACTCAACTGACTGATACTATTAGAATCAAATGATACTATTTACAGAACAAAATCGTGCTGGACGTTTTTAATAAGAAAAATAAAATAAAATATTTGAATTCTCTCAATATAATAAATAATTAAATGTTTTGTAAGTACTTTTATGAGAAAAATGTATAGTAACTAATTTAAATAGTTATCACAAGTCGTACTCGAGATATTGTTGATTTCAGTTTTACTAGATAAACTCGATATCTCTAAAAATTACCAATCGAATTATACGGAATTTGGTTTGCTTATCTGAATCGTAACTAAACAACCGTATTGATTTCTACCTTGATATGGGTATAAGAAAGCTCTAATTTGTTTTATTTTTTCCCACAATACTGAAATTTGTTCATCTAAGTATAGTCATGTGTTGAACACATCAATTTTCTTTTTAATATCCAAAACGCATAAAAATATTTTTCTTATATACCAAACGTATAATAATAATTTTTTTTTTCAATAAAAACATTTACATTTTTGTATTCTTTTCACTTTCAACTAACTTAAATTTAAAAAAATCTGATGTGGGCAACATACGACTTTCCTTATATAATGCAATGAATTTACTACTTTTACAGTAAAAAAATAGTTTAGTTATTTTTACAGTAGTTATTTATATTCTTTCCAAGATATTGAATTTTCGTAAATGAGTTGTCATTTTCCACGTCGTCATCCTCGTCGTCATGAGTCGTTATTGATTTAGCGTAACTTTTATCCATTTGGAGAGTTTTTCGTTAATTTAGCAGCATTTAAAAAGTCGTCAGGTTGGCGACATTCCACCAAATTCGTCGCCAAAATCTCGCCAAGCGTTATAGATGAAGAAATAAGTTATTCTTACAGCTGATAAATGAATATTGGCGTTCAAATACAAAAGCATTACTCAAAGTATCTTTTTTCATGAATAGAACGCGCTAGATCCACGAGAATGATGTTACCCAATTTATCGCATGGTATTACATATGAAAAGTGAACATGTTTCCCAATACGAAATATATTCTTTTATTTTATATGACGTTTTGATAATTTTTTTAAAATGTGCAATATCTCGAGAACGGCTCATGTTAGCGTTCTAAAATTTATGTCAATCTTTTTCTAATGACAAATTACATAAGAAATGTCTATTTGCCTAACTTTATTAGCGGTTTTGATTTTTTGACGATTTTTTCAAAATTTCACTCGAAAATTTAGGGGATTCTGAACATTCGATTGCGTATAAAAACAATAGGCTTCCAATGTTTACGGATTGTGATTTTTGTACCAAATTTCGTTCGAATCGGTCCATTCGTTCGTCATTCATCGTCTCCACAGGCTCACTGGCACACACACACACAGACACAGACATCACTTCAGAAATGTTTGATTCGTGATCAGGGATGCTTGATTTGTGATCAGGGATGCTATCCCGTCGAAAACTCGAATTCGAGTTTTCGACCCCGTCACAGTATTTTCCTTATACATTATGTATATAAGGAAAGTAATAAACACTCATTTATGTAATTGTAATATAAAATACCAAAGTGTTTTCTTAGTAACAGCAAATGATAATTAAATAAGTGTATCAAAAGAGACTTTTTCGTCAATTTGATTGATACACAGCAATCACGACAGCACAGAAAGGAGAATTTCTATCAAAAAATCGGTCAGGTAGTATTAGAAGAGGTAGAATTGCCAGAGTTTTTATATGAATCGTTTTTATTGCATGTTATAACGCAAAAACTCTCTTCAAAGCTATACAAGTTACATGAAAATTTTCACATATAAAACCTTGTGCATGTTTCAAATATGTTCGTACTTTACTCCATTTATTCTATGAATCGAAGTCAGTATAATATTGAGAACGTTACTTTTCAATTGAATCAACTTTGTGTAAAGTCTCAAAATCTATATAAGTCAGTCCTTTAATTCCCAGTTTTTGTTTTTATTTTAATATTTGACATTTTCAACTTAGATGCCCAAGAACACAGTGTGCTCTGGATATTCGCCATTACATGACTGGTCAGACCAATGTCAGATGTGATGGGTCTAATCTGGTAAGTCTTTATCGCTGTCTTTATAAATGAAAGCAAAATCAAACATATTATTTGAAAATATATGTGACTAAAATTGTGAAAGTTTAATATATTAATTTAGTTATTGTTACTGATAACTGGTTTTCGGATACCTGCTTCATTTATTGGGGACTGGGTGTAGCCGTCTTTTAACAGTATTCTTTTAGTATTTTCCAACATAATTGTAAAGTGTTTATGACTTTGTTCATTCTGTCTGTCTGTTGGTCCGTACGCACGATAACTGCCGTAAAAAGGACTTTATCAACATGAAATTTTAGTATGTTGTTGAGACGGTCTGTGGAATTTATGAGAATGTAAATTAATAACATCACCCAATCAGTTTTGGATTGAACCCGGGTTGAAAAAATGAAATACATTAAACCCTATGGGACCTAATTTTTCAAACATATCTTAGCAAAGTGTTTATAACTTTGTTCATTCTGTCTGTCTGTTTGTCCGTACGTACGATAACTGCCGTAAAAATGACTTCATCAAAATGAAATTTTAGTATGTTTTTGAGACGGTCTGTGGAATTTATGGGAATGTAAATTAATAACATCACCCAATTAGTTTTGGATTGAACTCGGGTTGAAAAAATGAAATACATTAATCCTTATGGGGCCAAATTTTTCAAACATTTTTTGGCAAAGTTAAAAATCTAGAAAAAAATTAGTAAATATTCAAATTATTCCATAAAATATATAAAAAAATTTCAGCAAAGTATGTTCGGTAATTTTATAAATAAAATTAAAATAATAATTACACCCATATAATATGCCGGTTCTCGTTAGATCATCGAAGTCAAGCAGCATTAGGCGCGGTTAGTACTTGGGTGAGTGACCACCTGGGAACACCGCGTGCTGGTGGCATATTTCGGGCGCGGTAGCCCGGTGGTTTGCGCCCTGGATTTGCACGCTGCCACAACTGCCGCCGTGTTCATGCGGAGTATGATCACGTTAAAAATGTGGGTCCGTAAGCCCTTCCAATAGGTTTGTGGTAGGGGAAGGAGGGTACGCTCCCTGTGGATGCCTCCCCCACTGGGTTCCGGTCTAAATTAGGTGGCACTTCCCGGCCGTCCAAACGGTTACCTTACACCTTTCTGGTAGGTCGGACGGTCTGGGTCTCAACAACAACACATATAATATGAAGAGATCACGTGCCCCACTTCAAAATTCATCTTTTTTTCTCCAGTGTCAAAATCGTGATTCTTTAACATTTATATTTAGTGTTGCATCCGTCCTAAAACCGCTTTATTTTCTATACATCATATTCTGCGCTAACGCAATTACAATATTTTTTAGTTTAAATGATCATCGAACTTTAATTATTTCTACAACGAAGACTAATTTTAATAGATACAAAATGTAAACAAGTGATTGTAAGATGAGTTGTATACGAATTTCTGAAATTTAAGCAAAATGATTTAGCTCTGGAGTCTGGAATATAAGTGATATGAATGAAATATTCATTGCTTTTACATAGAGAGGCAGACAATATATTCGATTTATATTTCGATGAAGTTTTAAGTTTTCAAGTATAATAAATTACTGTAGTACTGTGATAATTTAAAAACATCACCGATGAATGTATCACATTGTAGAGATATTTAGATAACATTGCATTTCCGTTGGAAAGTGTTTCGTAATCAATGCTTTATGCATGATTGATCTTTCTTGTTTTTACTTTTATATATACCTTTACTTTTGTCTAAATAAGTTATCATGTTTCGTTCAAAATTGATGCATGTGTTCGTTTGTCAAAAGTCTAGTATCGATAATTAATGTCTAATAACCCATGCAAAGAGCGGGTATACTGTATTATTTAATATTATATAAAGTTCGATTTTACTTTAACATTTATTATTGATCAGTGGCTCATTTTCACTGGCACAAAATCTCCATTTCAATATAAACACGTTCGGTTTGCAGATTCTGCATGAAAAATGTGTCTCTAATGAAACCACAGGTTGTTTTTAATAAAGTTCTGACCATTCCTTACAACATTTTCCCTCTTCAACGCAACTTTTATGCAGAATATCATCCAATAAATATTGCTGAATGAACTTCCATATGCCATAAAAAAATATTGATATTCCCTTAAAAATTTCCGAAAAATACTCTTCAGATTAAGATTCTGGAGCATAAAGACAATTGAGGAATCGCTCAATTTATTTCTTACAGCATAAACTCAAATTAACGATACAGTAACCCTTGTAATAATTAAATACTGGCAGCCAAGAATGGAAATATTGGACCAATATGAAAAAATGGACATTTTGACGGAATTGGCCCAATATTGGCTTAAAATACTGGAGCGATATTGGGACAATATTACGCCAATATTGGCGTTTCATTGGAAATATTTAAAATGTAACATCAATATTTTAGTAATATTGTAATGAAAATATTTAAGCATTATTGGAGGTCAATGTAACCCTAATATTTCCCCAATATAGGGATTACATTGTAAATATTTCCAATGTAATGCCAAGATGTACAATATCGGTCCAATATTAGACTCCAATATGAAATGCAACAAGGGAAAGTATGGCAATGCCCTGTTATGATATTTCTGCAAACGTGTAATATTCCCTCACTGGCGTCTTTTTTTTCACCTTCTTCGAAGACCAGGCGAAGAAAACGCCCTTACAGGCCATGACATGAGCATGACGTGAACCTAGCGTTGCCAGAAAATGTAGCTAGGTAAATGATTGCCAGATTTGGCGATTTGTCGCCAATTGGGCTATAATTGGTGACTTGCCGGAGGTTCGAGAAAGACCGGGAAATAACCAATATTCCATGAGATATGGAGATTTCCAGAAGTTTCTCTAGAGAGACTGTAACAAGAAGACTGTAACTGTCATCACTTCGTTGATGCTGCAGTTGACGTGAAAGGAGCTACATTGAACAGTGATTTTTGTCAATGTTTTGAGAATAGTAGCTGCTGTTTTGTGAAATTACTTTCGTCAATGCTGTGAGAATAACATCAGTTACTTTGTGAAATCAGTAAAGCAGAAGTTTAGTTTTACAGTATATTGTTCCTCTATATGATGTGCTTGTGAATAAACGTGTTAGTTATTCAGAAATTTGTACTCAATCTTGTATCCTTAATGCACACCCACGATTCCAGAGGATACGTTGTAACTATATAATAAAGTTCGTTTCGAAAGTATAATGAAGTTTCTAAATACATAACCCGTGTAATGACATTTGAGAGTCAAAAAAGCGTCTACTTTTCATCCTTTCACCATTGTTTAATATCCCAGTACTTGTGCCGATTTTATAAACAAACTCTTATCTTTAAATGCAGCTCTAATGTGTAGTTAAATTATAACTACTATTTGTAGTTCAAACTTTATTTGATAATTCTGAAATTGATATCTCTTAGTACATTGCTAATTATTGTTGGCCGCAAAACCCCCATATTACCAACATATCGGGATAAATAAGTATAATGGTTGTAATCTTAAGGAAACCAAAGTGAGAACTAAAAGTTAATAGAAAAAAACTAAATTTATTCAAATATACACAACCAGTTTACATTATTATATTTTACTAGGGGGCTCTGCCCCCTGCTCTCACAGAGCTCGCTTCGTATCTATCTTTCCTAAAATTTCTACTTTCAAAAATTTATTTTCTATCCCTGCCTATTTTCCTCAGCAGGGAAAAACAGGGATTTTTCTTACTCCTAGCAATCCAAAGACTGAATTCCTTGATCATGAGTGCACTTCGCGAGCTATTTCATGCCAAATGAAAGTTTAAATCGATAAACGGTTTATTTCATCGTGTTACACTATTATTTCTCTATAAATGTACCAAATTTCATAATTTTGTATGCTATAGTTTTTACTGTATAAGACAGATAAATCGCTAGACGTGCCGATACGAAAAAAAGTTCACTTCAGAAGTGCATAAAAAGTAAAATATCTCAAAAACAATACCGAAATTAAAAAAGGGGATTCGTCCTGTAAATATTCACCCATGTAGGTACCTGCCTGCAAAAATTTGTGGTCTTGGTATTGTTAGTCTATCCAGGACACGAACTCGCAGCACAAATATTTTGAATTTGACATTAAATATTTCTTAAACTACAATATACACTCACGGACAATGAAAGTTGCGCACCAAGAAGAAAACATGGTACAACGGCGAAATGATGTAAATAACTAGAAGGCGGGCTGGTATGCAAATGATACCAGTCTGGTGTGATTGCGCATGACCGTACACCCGTAAGTGGCGCTGAAAGCATGAGCCAGCGGCCTTATAAACCGGCGCGTAGTCGACGCCCCATCAATGCGAGAAGCTTCGGTCGCCGCAAACACGAGTACCTAGTGATGGGAATGATGGGTAGATGCCAGAAACGTCAATATACGCAACTGACGGACTTCAAGAGAGGCCCCTGATCATTGGGCTGAAAACCGCAGGGTGGTCAGTGCGCAGGGTAGCCCGTCAAGTGGGTAGTTCGGACTGTACCGTCCGACGGTGTTGGGAGCACTGGTCACCAGAATCGGCTCTAGACTGACCAGGCACCACCACAAGTAGAGAGGATCAAATGATCGTGCGGCAGGCCCATATAGAGCCCACGGCGACCTGATCCGCGATACAGACATATTTAGAGGCTCCTGTGTGCCCACGAACCATATCAAGACGCCTAAAGAAAGCGAATCTGCGTTCCCAGTGTCCCTTACGTGTGCTGCAGTTAACACGGGAACATCGACAGCTACGCTTGCAGTGGTGCCGGACCAGAGCAACGTGGAACGCTACAGATTGGGGATTTGTGGTGATTAACGATGAGTGCCGCTTCGTTTTGGGGACCGATGGTCAGCGTGTCCGGGTGTGGAGGTTCCTTGCACAACGCAACAATCCCGTCCTCTTCATCGAGCGCCACACGAGCCACACTGCAGGCATCATGAGCTGGGGAGTCATAGCCTACGACAGCCGATCCGCTCTATTAGTGGTACTTGGAACATTGACGGGCCAGTAGTACGTGGATGATATTCTACGTGCTCCCATTCGCTGCTGGGATTCCAGGTGCGCAATTCCAGCAGGATAATGTCGGGTCGCCCAGGCCTGCCTGAGTCATGTCCAGACACTTCCATGGTCTGCCCGCTCCCCAGACCTGCCCCTATCGAGCATGTGTGGGACCAGTTGAAACGCCAGCTTCCTCGTTGCCGCAATCTTCGGGATTTGGAACGTAACGTCCAACAGGTGTGGATTCGTCTGCCGCAGTGCAACATCAGGTGTCTGTTCGACACCATGCCGTATTGCTGCTTGTATCGCAGCACGGGGCGATGCGACGCGCTATTAAGGATGACCAGTACTTCAGCTCCCTCTGCACGTGTTCTGCTGCTCTGTTTTTGTGACCATGTATATCATTCATCTGTATCCTTCCATCAATAAAATTCCAGGTCCATCTTATGATTCATCCTTGGTCAGCAATTTTCATTGTCCATGAGTGTATACCAAAAAACTGTTTATTTCAGCGTATTCCCCAAAGCTTTTTCTACAAGTGTACAAAATTTCATATTTTTATATGCAATAGTTTTGCGGTACAAAGCAATCTCGAGAAACGAGAAATTTGTCAAACAGTGGCGTCGGATGCAGCTATATTTTTTAATATAAAGAGACAATATTAGAGAACATTATTCTGTTGCTGGCATTTATTAATTTATGCAGAGTGGAGTAATGCCAGAATCGTATTAATTTGTTGGATCACGTGGTAGGACTATTTAACACATTTTTTTTTTTTAAATTTCGGAAAATTAATACCATCCTTTATATAGTAAATTCCTTCATGCAGTACAGTACCTGATGAGGTCTTGCACACCTGATGAGTCACGCACATCACGAGTCTCAACATATATTCACTAATCTTCATATCAAGATTTTTGAGCTCTCCTCCAAATTAGGAACCTTCTAGGGCACTCATAAATACTTCAACTGAACAAAACTTCTTCCTCTCAAAACTTTCACACTCGCCCCCTACCGTGCTTTATATATGTAATTGTTTTTTTCTTCCAGACAATTCTAGTACATTTTTAACTCCCTCTTGGTATGTAGACTCGCAGTCTCCAATCCGATCCTCATAATCCTCTTACTTCAAAGCTCTTGGGAATCCACGTTTTGGCTGTCGCCTCTGTTGATTCGATTAATTTTCCGTGTTCGACTAATTAATTAATATTTTAGATTTCTGGCATTACAAAACTCAGCGTTATTTTACTACTGTATATTATTTTTTATTTTTAGACTTTCCCTTCGACTCCATTATGTTCTTCTCTGGCATGCAAGGACCAATTTTGTGATGCTCTTACGCCATGTAAAACCAAACAAGGAGGACCTCTGTCTAGTAAAAGAATGTAAGAAAAAATTTCATTCAAGTGCTTTTTGTTCAGAAATGAAATGAAATTAAATTCCTAAATATTTTGAAAGTTTATATATAGAGTACTGAAAATGTTTCCACCATTGATAATAATAAAGAGAATTGTTTAATAAATAATAAAGAAGCCGTAAAAGTCTCTAATGCAGGCATCGAGCTAATCTCATTGATTGACGATTCTGTTATTTATGCCTAACCACTCTGATATATAATAAAAAATTCTGATGTGGACAGCATATGACTTTCTCTACATCAAAAATATTAATTAGGCCATAGGACAGGGATTATCAAAGAAATTGAATTTCATTCTCCAAGATATTAAATTTTCATCAATTTGTTATTTTCGCTAATAAAGCATCGCTTTTCCTCATTTGGCGACAGTTTTGTAAGTTTTACGACTTGTCAAAAGTCGCCAATTTCGTGATAGTTAACAGGGGTCGTCACCAAGGTTGCTAAATTGTCCCTAAATTCGGCGCCAAGCGTTACATATAGACAAGCAGATGGAAATAATTATAATCAATATAGATGTCTGCTCTCATAAATGGGACGAACTAGATTCACGAGAATGATTTTGGCAAATGTGTCCCATAATATTACATATGGCATATCAATCTATTTAACAATGCTTATTTCTTTTTTTAATGTTATTTATTATTTTATAAATCTATCTGAAAAATTGGCCATATCTTAAGATTGGATTATACTATCGTTTTAAAAATTATGTCATTCGTTTTGTAATGAAAAATTGGATATGAATTGATTATTTATTTAACATTATTGAATGTCTTGATTTTGTAATGAATTGTTTAATATCATTTGAAATTGGGGGAGGGGGATTCTCTTCCAAACATTCATCCTTTTTTAAAATCAGCTAAGTTCCAGTGTTCACTGATTGTAATATCCATACCATTTTTTTCCAAACACTCTATTCGTTCATGATATATAGCTTCTAAAACTTCACAAACACATATAAACATACATACACATGCATACATTCAAACGTCACCTGAAAAATTTTCAATTCCAGTTATGATTAAAATTTGCTCTTCCGTCGAATTCTCGATTTTGAATTTCAACTCTGTCACAATAACTTCCCTAGACATTATACTACGTAGAAAAAGTAATACAAACGGTAAAACCGGTAAAAAAGTGGAAATTTACACTGTAAAAGTCCTCATTGATTTTTCTTTTTTTT
Source organism: Amaurobius ferox (assembly GCA_951213105.1). Taxonomy (NCBI): domain Eukaryota; kingdom Metazoa; phylum Arthropoda; class Arachnida; order Araneae; family Amaurobiidae; genus Amaurobius; species Amaurobius ferox. Next base: position 101,821,064 of record OX578144.1, read on the forward strand.
TACGAAAAGATAAAATCAGTTGTTTTAGTATTCAAAGCTTTAGAAACATATTAACAATAGACTTCTTAAAATCACAAATATCGAAATATTACCCACACCAAACATATAGCAGAACATGCTCTAAATACTCATTGCAATAACTGGGATTATTCTATTAAATGACATGTAATTAATCGAACAATTTTGTCAGTAAAATTAATGGTGAAGGTTTGTGTCTTTAAAGGGATATTATGAAATGTGGCATATTCTATTAACCAGCATTCTATTAAGCAAATTCCAGTATATACATCTGTTACTTTAATAAAGAAAGTTTTAAAAATTCTGGAGAGAAATGCAAATGACAAGTGAAAGTTCAAAGTGTTTTAAAATATGAAAGTACTGTTAATTATTGACTAGTGCATATATAATTTAAGTTTCAGCTATATATAAATATAATGGCAAAATTTATGTTGTGTTGCTTATATTTTCTTAATTTAGTGACTTCGAACACACATACAGAAGAGTTCATCAAGCTGCTGATCTTATTAACTATGAGAATCATCCTATATCAATTACGAAGTCGGATTTTATTCCAAAGGTTCGTAGTCTATCCTTAGGCATATATAGTGCCGAAAAAAATCTAAAATTCTATTTTTTAGCATTGTACTCTACTTGTATAGCATTTCTTCTTGAAATAATTGACATCGTTTATTATTAGAAGCTTGAATTCGATGATTCATATTGCGATGGTTCTCCAGAATCGGAAACAGTTTATAAGAAAATCCAAAGAACCGCTTCAAGTATACCATCTGGGAGAAAGCTTTTTAAGCTGACAAATTCTGATCCAACTATGTTTCAACACAAGTAAGTAATAAGCCCATAGTCATAGAATCCGCTTTTAAGAGGGGAGGGTTAAATACACTGAATGTTCCAAAAATCGGAGGAGAGAGAAAATACTCAGGGGTGGAGCAGAATTTGTCTTATATTCTACAGCAAAATATACGTATTTATTTGTTGGAGTCCATCTATGTTATTACCATAGCCCACCTATGTTTTACCTATGTTATTACCATAGTCCATCTACGTTATTTACTATCTATGTTATTACCATAAAATTCTTGGAGCAACAATTTTGCAGGATTTACTGTAGTTATAGCTTAAAGACGATGATTGATATGGATTCGGCATCGAATTTTAAAGACTCCAGGGGAGTTCACTAAGGATTTATACGTCCGGTTCTTGCCAAAATTGCTGCTTTATGTCCGCCCAAATTGCTCGCCCAAATTGCTCGCCCAAATTGCTGCTTTATGTCCACGGATGAGCAGGGCGGTCTGGATTTTCGACGACCTGTTCTTGTTCCATTTCCGTTTCATAAATTTTCATTTTCCTTGTAATATCTATTTTTCAAGATTGGCCATAAACAGCGTTTAGATTATAACCGATCCAGATTCCACCTCAAATTCTGATGGAAGTTGAGTGGTTTGCTAAATATGAATATGTCCACTTCCGGTGTCGTGAAATGCTCCACTTTTGCTTTAAAAATGCTCCTTGAAACATATGTTTCTCTGGATTTGTCATAAACAGAGCTAAGATAATAAGTGATATGGATTCCACATCAAATTCTGAAGGAAACAACGTGGTTTACTAAGGATCTCCACTTCCTGTTTTCTTACACTTCAAAATTTTACTTAAAGCATCTACTTTTCAGGATTGGCTATATCTGAGCTTAGATAACGATTAATACGGATCCAACATTAAATTCTGGAAGGTGTAGGATAACTCACAAAAAATTTCCATTTTCAATTCAGGAGATGTCATTTTTGATTCAAAGATTTACATTTTCCTTGCAGTATATATTTTTCACGATCAGCTATAAAAAGCGTTTAGTAAGAGATATACATCCATCATCACATTTGGAAGAAGGATAAAGGGTTCTCTAAGGATTTCTACATTCAGTTCAAAATATGTTTTATTATTATTATCATTTATTTTCATTTTGATAAGTTTCATTCCACGATACTTTGAATCTCACATTTAAGATAAACTTATTTTTGACTTGTTGTAAATCTCCTGATAAACACATCTTGGCTGACACATGGCTGGTAAAATGTAAACCCTTTAAAATCGTCCGCACGTGGTCAAACTCATTTTAATTGTTTAAATATGCAAAGTCCACTTCGAAGGTAAGAGCTTGCAGTTTCGTTCCAGTAGCTAACGATAGAGCATCGGCTGACCAGTTCGGAAATCCAGGGTTTGATTTCGGGTTAGAGCAGAAAGGTTCTTCACAATAGCGCCCGACGGCCGTCCAAATTGATGCTCAAGTCCTCAGGACGAGCCGGACGGTCTGGGTCTTCAACAATAGCGCCCGAACAAATCAACCCTGTTTGTTAGTGTAAATATGTTGGAGGTCTGAAGACCCCAGACCGTGCTACTCAGATAGTGAGTTTGAAGTAGCTAGCTGCACGGCCGGGAAAGGATACCTCCTGCACTCAGGAGGCACCCAAGGTCTACCATCCCATCAGACGAACATGTATTTAGGTCTAAAAATATAACAATTGATGAAAAATGTTGTGGTTAAACAGACATATACATTATATTTGAACTTGACAAGTACGTCCATTTTTCAAAAATGGGAAAAGGGTTATTGCGAATATAGATAAAATGATCATTGAAAAATAAAATTTAGAGTGAGGTACATTAACATAATAAAAAATAGATTAGAATTAAATGAAATTATAAAATTTTAAACGTGAAATTTAGAAAATATATGAAAAAAGAAAATATATGGAAAAGGAAAGGAATTTAGGCACATGGGAACAAAAAGAGAAATTTAAGAAATTTAGGATAAAATTTAGAAAAGAAAATTTAGTAAAAATACAAATAAATGTCGGAGATCTGAAGGCCTCAGACCTTGCGACTCACATAGTAGATTTAGAATAGCTAGCTGCACGGCCGGGAAAGAATACCTCCTGCATTCAGGAGGCACCCAAGGTCTACTATCCCGCAAAACGAACATTTATTTAGATCTAAAAAGATAACAATTGATGAAAAATATTGCGATTAAACAGACAGTTTTACATTATATTTGAACTTGACTAGTACGTCAATTTTTCAAAAATGGGAAAAGGGTTATTGCGAATATAGATAAAAAGATCACTGCAAAATAAAATTTAGAATGAGATATATTAACATAATGAAAAATAGATTAAAATTAAATAAAATAATATTTTTAAAAGTTAAATTTAGAAAATATATAAAAAGAAAATATGTGAAAGGGAAAAAAAAATTAGGCAGATGAAAAACAAAAACAGAAATTTAGAATAAAATTTTAGAAAAGAAAAATTAGAAAAATGCAGATAAAAAGGGTCAAAAGAAAAGAAAGAACCGAGAAAATAAGAACAATTAACATAGCTTTTTTTTTTTTAAACAGAAAAATGTCGGAGGTCTAAAAGTAACCCTAGTACGACTAGTATGGGCTCAGTGGACTCTGGAAGATTGAGAATTGAGAGGATAACGACCACGCAGGATACTAACCTGGGTAAAAATAGTAATGGCAGGAGATGGTCAGTCAGATGGTCAGTTTTAAGCCAATCTGAAATTGGAAGATGGAGAATGCAGAGTCCACTTCGACGATAACAGCTTGTAATTCCGTCCAAGTAAGTCAACGATAGAGCGTCGACTGGCCAGTTCGGAGATCTAGGGTTCGATTCCCGGATGGGGCAGCAATGCGCTTTACAGATACTATATTAATAATACCAATGAATGGAAGATCTCAATTCATTTTGAGTAAAATGAAAGTTTAAATAATCAATGAAGGTCTGCATTTTCTAAGCAATGCAAATCAAAAATGAATATGATGCTATTTCAAAGATTTTTCTTAGTTTTAATAATTATAATTAGAAACTTTTTAAAAATTATTTTAAAAAGTAACATTGAATCTCAGAAATTGAATATTAAATGATGTACATTGTTTTAGAGACTGTTATAATTCAAGTTTCATGCGAGTTTTACAAGGAAACGATATCAGAATCTCAAAGATGAAACTTCCCGAGTCCGTGACGAAAGCCGATTTTCTTCCTAAGCCTTTTGATGCCAGTATTTATCCATTTGAGGTAATTTCTCATTTTTTTAAACTCTTTTTCATTTAATACGAAATTAGTTTTAACTTTTAGCTTGAAAAGGCAGAAATTAAAGATATTTTATAATATGCTTTAAATATTTACACTTTGAAATTACCAATCGAATTTTTACTTTCCTTATATACAATTATGTATAAGGAAAGTTTTGTGACGGGGTCGAAAATTCGAATTCGAGTTTTTGACCAGAGAGCACGTTTCAAGCATCCCTGATCACGAATCAAACACTTTTGAGGTGATGTCTCTGTATGTGTGTGTGTGTGTGTGTGTGTGTGTGTATGTGTGTGTGTATGTGTGAAAGTATGTGTGTGTGTGTGTGTCAGTGAGTCTGTGGAGACGATAACTGACGAACGAATGGACCGATTCGAACGAAATTTTGTACAAAAATTACAATCTGTAAACAATGGAAGCCTATTGTTTTCATACGCAATCGAATTTTCAGAATCCACCTAAATTTTTGAGTGACATTTTGAAAAAATCGTCAAAATATCAGAACCGCTAATAAAGTTACGCAAATAGCGATTTCTTATGTAATTTATAATTAGAAAACAATTGATATAAATTTTAGAACGCTAACATGAACCGTTCTCGAGGTATTGCACATTTAAAAAAAAATTATCAAAAAATCATATAAAATAATAAAAGAAAATTTCCTGTTGAGAAACATGTTCACTTTTCATATGTAATGCCATGCGATAAATTTGGTGACATCATTCTCGTGGATCTAGCTCGTTCCATTCATGAAAAAATATACTTTGAGTAATACTTTTGTATTTGAACGCCAATAGTCATTTGTCTGCTGTAAGAATAACTTATTTCTCTCCATAACGCTTGGCGAGATTTTGGCGACACATTTGGCGGAATGTCGCCAATTTGGCGACTTTTTTAAATGTTGTTAAATTAATTAAAAACTCGCCAAATGGATAAAAATGACGCTAAATCAATGAAAATGGCGACTCATTGACGAAATTCAATATCTTGGAAAGAATATAAATATCTACTATAAAAATAATATTTTTTTTGTTACTGTAAAAGTAGTAAATTCATTACATTATATAAGGAAAGTCATGTGTTGCCCACATCAGATTTTTATGTATATGTTGATTATATTTTGCTCAGCTGCTGTCATTTGTATAAAACTGTTTTATCAATTAATTGCACAGCCCTCTTTTCCCTAGCTATAGTCATCATAATATTTTTCATAATCGGACAGGTAGGTGGGCCAAAGACAACCAGTTCCCAAAACACTGCCCACTTAATGAATTTTGTATTAGTTCGATACTACGTGCAATAAAAGTTCGTTACTACGTGTAAGTTTACACTACGTGCTTATAAACAGTTGTTATTTAGGAAATTTGCCGAAAAGGAATTTGGATTATGGTTAACCATTTTATGTAAGTCATTGCGTTGAGATAAGACTTTATTTTAAGTTAAGAAAATATTTAAATTTACATATATTTAATATCCTGGAAGTTTAAAATATTAATAATATCGTTATAATATGATATTAATAATATGGTAAAATATCATATTACACATTATTAAAAGCTGATTTCTTCACCTTTAAGCCCATTTCTTCACCTTAAATTTATCAAATTGGCAATGTTTTAATACTAAAACGGCATTTGAAGGCATTTTCCTAAGGTAAGGCGGTACTAAGACACCTAAATATGCAAACTAGCGCATAAGCAGACATACTGATTCCAATCTGAAACGGCGATGGCTGTACATGGCGAAAAAAAGGTTACTTTCTCGTCATTAACTCGGGATTTCGAGAAAAGCAAAACATTTTAGACTTCTTTCTTGAATGATTGGTACATTATTTTAAAAGCAGAAGCACCTATTTTACAGTTAAATTGTGCATCAAATATCAGTCATTTAACATGCGTGCGCCATTGAAATAGCACAGGCAGACGATTACTGACTGGACCGGTTGAAGTGAAAATGGAGGTTGCTTCATTCTGCATATTTAGGAGTTCTAGCCGAGACAAGAAATTTGTGGAAAGCAGATAAAATAATCGACATGATACCGTGTATTTGATGCTTACGATACGTGTATGAGGAGTGTGAATTTCATATTATAACAGGCAAAATTGTACACGTTCTACTTACATTCTGACTGAAAAACTTTTTTCAGAAATAAGTTTTTCTTTATTTATTAATTTACTCACAGAAGTGTTCTAATTGAAGTAAAAATATTTATAAGCGTATTTTATTGAGTATTTTTCTTTCAGGTTCTTGAATATATTTTTAAAAATTATTCCGTATGCTTGGCCACATTTTGTTTTTGTGCTTGGCCACATTTTGTTCCATTGTGGCATACAAACTAGCATACTTTTATTGTATTAAAAATATTAAATAACATTTTTCAAATAAAATATATATATCAATTACATGCCAGAGTCAAAGGTAAAGTTTTTCACAACCAAAACCAAAAAATAAAAAATAAATTTACATGACAGTAAATTATTCGAAATTCCGACATCTTAACCATAGCTATCTTTGCCTCACCTGCCTTATATAATCGAGGAATACCAGTTAGACTTCTATTTGTAATGGAGAAAATATCATTTAGTGCTAACAATTTCCTCTCACTAATCACCATCAAGCATTTTTTAAAACCATAAGCAATACGTATAATTATGGAACGAAGTCAAAAATATAGGATGGTAATTACAGACAAGATATAACCTTGTGCCGTATACAAGTTTCTAAATATTTTGTATAAATGTCTTATGACACATTTTCAGAGATTAAATACAGTACAAGACCGTCAATATACTATTCTTTCATTACATTTCAAATTGTTTTAACAACATTCTTTGACAGTTCTTGCCACATCCAGAAAGTTATGTAGATTGTTCAAAAATACTCCATCACGTAGACGTTTCGTAGAACATCGTGGTAAAGCATATCCTTGTCACGGTAATTAGAAAGCATCTAGTCGAATCACATACTATCATTGCAATCCATCAAATTTCCAAACTACAAAAATAATGGCTACATGTTTTCCATACCATCGTTTCATGAGAGTTCAAATCGGAAAATTTGCGAAAATAACATGTCCTTGGTTATTTGTGACAAAAAAGTATAACTCTAACTGTCTATAAAGTATAACTCTAACTCTTTTATAACATGGCTAGTCCAAATCTTGCAATATGGACAATATTCAAATTACTCTAAATACATTCCTGGTGTAAAAGAATCTGTATAAGGACAAACTGTTAAATATGGTCGTATTACAATTGCAAATAACAACATTCATAGACCGATTTTATGCGTATTATATTCTTCAGTGCGAAATTTTCAATAACTACAGTGACATCAAATAATTTGCTATGTGCCACAATTTGACGAATCTATATAAAGACTGGTAAATTTTGTTCTATCATACACTCGGTTTCAAAACGACTACAGCAACCTAGTTCATACTACCGGAACTTACTTATAAAGGCTTTTGCAATGTTAAGATTATGCTTCCATTGCAAATATTCCCTTATGGACCTATTTTGGCAAGTTGGTTGACTGTTCCATGCGCTCGTCGTCAGCTTGAAATAGTCCTGTAAAATATTATTAATTATAACAGTAATTAAGATTAACTTTAACACTAATTAAGTTAGCATTAACAGTAGATAACGTTATCGATATGCCAAGATATCCCAGTGGTAAGGGCTTGAGGATTGCTAAATTGAGTCCCGGTCTTCCAAACAGTTACTTTATACCTTCGAGTAGGGCAGACAGACGATCTAAGTAGAAAAATAAAATAAAAGATAACATTATCCATGAAGTTCATTGATGATGCTATCTTCAACGAAATAGAAATGCTTTGATCTTGATTACCTTATGCTTTAAAATTTCATTGATCTCGTTATGATTATAAGTGGATTACACTGTTCATTATAGATGCAGGATGCTTATGGAGATTACGAAGAATCGCCATGCCATGGAAAAGACTTATCCAATTTCATAAATGCCTTGGAGAACAAAGGGGCGCGAGTAGGAATAAAAAAGAATGAATGCAAAGTCAACTATAACAAGTAAGACATTCGTAATATTTAAATCGATTAATCTTTTGAACTAAATATGTTTACATGAATGTTCCAATGTGTTTATATTTTAAGTTATATACAATATGTCAAGAATATTCACAAACCTAGTCAATAACTCGAGAAGTATTAGGGAGAGTTTATATTTGTTTAGGTAGGTGTATAGGAAATTCCAATGGCGCTACACGATCAGAACATTTTAGGGGGCTGACCTCCTCTCCTTTTTAGGAGGGTTCTAAAGCTACGCCGCTTCCTGTTAGAAATAGGGTACAAAGTCATTTACAAAGTTGTAGACCGTTTAAAATTAGTGTTACGTATTCTTTACAACACATACAAAAGAGGGAAATAAATCCTGAAAACCAGTATGTACAATCGCCTCTACACAGTTCAGCATTTAATAATGCAGCAGAATTTAATTTACTTTATTATATACAAAATGCAGGGTTCAATGTTTGCCTTCAGAAACGAGGCTTGCTTGCACATATGTAATAAAATATATTTGCGTGTTTTCACGTTTACACTGTTACATGCAGATTAATAAAGGTGTCTCTTTTAAAATGATAGTTATTTGGAAAGGTTATTTTGCAGCTTTCGCCGTGGTATAAAAATGCTTAAAACTAATTTAAAAGCTCTAGAACATTGTCATTTAATCCCCCCTAGGCAGGAGTTTCCTAACCTAGCCCACCAGATGACGATAGACGGCAACCCTGTTCCACCTTAGTTATTGTCTTGGCAATTCCAAGGTGAAATGGAGGCAACTGATTCGTTCCCCCCGGTGAGCTCACAATCCCCGAGAACAATGTCTTTGCTTTAGCTCGTGATTTTAATGCCAGCCCGGTCTTGCCTTAAGATGCCTCTCTTGCTGATAGTGATGTGAAGTTAACTTAAATTTATACTTTAACTTAAACTTTCTTAACTTAAATTATTTAATTTTAAATTAAACTTAATCTTAACCTAAATGTAACTTTTTTTGTGTTCTCCTTGAACACTCTGAACTTCTATTCAGGGAACTCCTAAAGTTCCTGATTTCCTATTGGCCCTCTCAACCCCTGGCCCTGCCCCTCCTTCTGCCATAGCCCAGTACAGCCACTACTAGAAGTGGACATTTATATTTTCTGAGGTTGGATTTAAGGGCCCTAAGGACCCAGGAACTTCATAAGTATACATCTTAGCTTGGCTTTAATCCCCCATATCTCTAACAGAAAGAAAGATAGTCCTCCATATCCCTCTAAAAAGGGGTCAACCCCCTAAAGTTGTATTATAGCATAGTGCCATGGATGTTTTCTATGCATCTTTATAAAAGCCAATGATAATCCTCATATTTCTATAGTTATTGGTCTGGTCCATGATTATCGTTGGAAATATGTGTGCAGGGTGTTTACAATGCTTAAGCTGTTAATTTCTTTATCTACTGGTAATAGGTAAATAATGTAAATTGAAAAAAATGTCAAAATAAGGTAAATAATTATGCAGTATAGATCAATATCCATGGAATTTATTTTTTTCAAAAAAATTAAAAATATTAATTTTTATACAGTTTCTCTATCGAAAAATATCTAATTAGAAAACTGTATTCTTGCTATTCCATTAATCACCTCTAAAATTATTGGTTTTTATATATATCCACACAGTTCATGAATCTAATAATGCTCAACAATTGTAACTTAATTCATTATACCACAAAATTAAAAACTGTAATCTCAGTAAGATTAAGAATCGTCTCCAAAACTGTATCATTTAAATATTTAAATCAAATTATGATATACCTTCTTTCTCAAATACAAATGAAAATTTCATACATGGTTTGAAAACTCTGCAAATGTTGTTGATCATTGCTAAATGCAATTATGCAATTACAATAAATTCAACAGTGCGACAAATTATAGAATAAGTATCAAAAATGCCTTGAATGAGGGTTAACATGTTTTGCGGTTTACAAACTATTTACACTTCCTGTGTTCCGCTTAGTGATGTTTATAACAAATCTGAACATATTCATATTTTTTATGTCATTCTTGCATCCCCAAAACACACCTGCTAATCTAGGAGATATATCATAACTGAGATACAAAAGAGAGACCATAAATCTCTCATAAATTTGAACAAGTAAAATTACAGTACAAGAGCGTGGCAAAGAATAGGCCAGACGATATGGCACATAAAGTGGCATTAAGACAGACATTAATTTATGAGAAATAAATAAAAATGGAACTCATACGCAATTTTATAGAGGCCCAAATTTCGCTTTGAGCCAACCCTAAGAAGCAACGTCAGCAAGGGGAAAACAATTTATATACAATCAGGACAGATCCATAAATCGCATGCACTGATGAGGGGTCTAGCATCACCATTCAGTAATCGGGGATCTTAAAGGATGACGTTTCTCCAAGAAGCCGAGTTCATGAAAAGTTTGTCTAAATGAATAAGAAAGATAATATGTAACAGTATAGAAAATACTTTTCATGAGAGCAGTTATCAAAAAACAACAGAATCCAAAGGTCTTGAGAATTTTGAGAAAAATCTTGAGAACTTTCAGATAGTGTATGCCTGAAAGCCATACCGAGACCCCATCAATGCAGTAACGGTATCAATGAGTATCCCACGCAATATGGAGATACTTACGCATTTCTATATATTCATGTGGTATTTAGTACAAAAATTGATTTCGACCTTCTAATGTCAAGCACGATGCTGATCTCTCTCTTGCTCTATAAGTCTCAGATTACTTGAAAATAGTAAATACTATTATTTTATTTAATAAAGAGCATGTTTTATAATAATACGGTAAATGTATAAATTCCTAAAATTAAACTGCATTTAAACGTTACTAAAGACTCTTTAATGATCATGTGAATTTACTTTATAATTACCGTAAGAGTACCTTTTACTGGAAGAAACTTGGAAGGTGATTTACAACGCAGCTCTTTAAAGAGCATTTTGAAATTAATTTATCACCACATATAAGTTAATAATCATATTTTATTTACGCCACAATGACAATACAAACAACTTTAATAATTTGCATATGTTATGTTTTTATATTTTTACTGTATTGATCATGAGTGTGATCAAGTTGTAAGGCAACTCTTATTTATTTTATTGTTTTCTCCCAATATCAAAATTTGTTTATCTGTAGAGAATGCCATGTGTTGCACACATCCGATGTGTTTTTATTTTATGCGATGAAATCAATATATCTTATTTGAATCAATGTAAGCAACGAAAAAAACCTAGTTTATAAAGATCATATGTTTCCGATTGTTATCACTTATTACTTAAAGAAACCTGTACAAAAGTTATTGTCAACTATTCAACCATGGAACAACAAACTCACATTTTGAGGATTACACAAGTACCTGTTAAAAGGATTACATTTAGTTCTTTTACCGGGGATAATAATTGCATTCAAATCCGGTTAACATTATAAGGAAACGTTTATGAAACTTTTATATTAGCTTGCATGATGTGCAGAAATTTAAACGGCAGCTAAACATTTGTCTCTTATAATCATAACTTTTTCAGTTAGCTGATTAATCAAATTTTTCCTTGAGTCTTACTCTGTAAAAATATTATCTAAGATTTATTTCTCTATTACAAAGTAAAATTTCATGTTTTCTGTTAGGAAACACAAAGCTTTGTGAACCAAGCTATATCCACTTAACAAGAGATTAGAGTACTTAACAAGGAAGTCAAAATCAAAAGATTAGACCACTTAAGAAGATTATATTTCCTAGAGGGTCAAACACAGGCATTGTGGGTTTATGGTGCAAACGCATTATGTCTACTATTAACAAATGAGTTAACAGCTTTGTAATAACTTTTAATCACTTTTAATCACAGATAAATTGTTGAGCAGTTGTCACGAGCCGTTTGTTCTTGAAACTTTAGAAATTAAACTTGTGAAAAATGTTTACAAGGAGTGTAATTGTGGTATTTCCATATATAATTTATCTTACGAATGGCCGGAGATCACATAGCATGTCTACTCGAATGATCAATCACACTCAGGCAAGTTTATCTTTCCTAAAATCCACCTAGAAGGGACACAGAAATGATAAATACATTTATCAAAAAATACCCAATGATGTATTTTAAAACAGACGAATATTATTGATAAATATTGTTATTAACCTGCGAAATCCTTAACATTACACGCATTCCTTTAAGTACATATTTTTTTAATTATATCTTAAAAATAGCTTGCCTCCTTTTCTCTTAAATTTTTGTTATCAATAGATTCTAATAATTTTGAATGCAAAATTCGATTAAATTGTTCTGGTGATAGCTGCAAAAAACAGAAATTCGGGGAGAGACAAAGACCATCTTGCTCGCTGAACGATCGTCATCTGCGATGATTTTCACTTCAGGAATTTTAATCAAGTTTTTCAGCTATGCCCCCTTTGTCTGCTTCATGGTCAAATACTAACATATCATATGTCTGCAACTGATCTTGGAATGACTCTCAGCTGTGTGATTTGGGCTTTCTGGATGACCACTTTGACCCGGAATTGTCTTTAAATCCGGGAGGCAAAGCAGAAGGCGACAATTTAGTTTAAAATAAACATAGTGACACTTTTGATTCCCAAGAACTGCAGATGTACCAAGCGAATATATGAATCTTGGAATACCCAAAATGTCGTTCCTAAAGGTGGAGTGGCGAATTTTTCACAAGAGGTGTGCTGACTAAATTTTCACAAAATTTTCGCAGCAATCTTTGAATCAAATCGAGTGATATTTCATAAATTTTGATATGATTTTTTTAAAATTAATAATACCAATTATCTTCTGATTTTGAGCAAGATTGAATTATAAATAAAAGATCTAGATTGTGCTTAGATGTTGTTTATATAGCTTTGCAATGCGCTGTAGATTGTGCGCTACAAAATTTTTCCCAAATACCAATATTTGGTAATCTGTACCTAGAACCATGTCAAGCACATCACATATTTTATAGTATATTTTAAGTACAGTATATTTTATTACAGTCTAATTTATTACAGAATATTTTAAAAAGATTTTAAATAATTTAAATATTAAGAATTTATAATTTCAGGAGTGTTGACGATGAGGAATCAACTTTTCTGAGAGTCATGCAAGCTGCAGACTTTAATAAAATCGATCCGAGACCAATTTCAATGACGATGAATGATTTTAGAAAAAGTTCTGAACAATATCCTGTAGACGGGGATTTGTGGCTGGTATGTTGAATTATACCTTTTCTTGTAAATTTTTGTGACAATACAATATTTTTTTTAAATTACATTGCAATTGCATCTATGAAAAGTGTTTATCCTTACTTGTTCAGCATAGAATGGCGGATATTTACAATGGTATCAAGTAAGCGTGGCGCTATTACATGAATTGATGCGATGTGAAAAAATATTGCATCATATGGTCACTATATTCACAATATTGCTCCCTAGCGAGGCATCAGAGAAGATAAGGTAGACAGTGTCTACTCAAATAATATAAGACTAAGTAACTTTTATTACTTTCTTTATATACATAATGTATAAGGAAAGTATTGTGACGGGGTCGGAAATTCGAATTCGAGTTTTCGACGGGAGAGCACGTTTCAGGCATCCCTAATCCCGAATCAAACATTTTTGAAATGATGTCTGTGTGTGTGTGTCAGTGAGCCTATGGAGGCGATAACTGACGAACTAATGGACCGATTTGAACAAAATTTGGTACAAAAATCACAATCCGTAAGCACTGGAAGCCTATTGCTTTTATACGCAATAGAATGTTCAGAACCCTCCTAAATTTTCGAGTGAAATTTTGAAAAAAATCGTCAAAAAAATCAAAATCGCTAATAAAGTTACACAAATAGGCATTTCTTATGTAATTTTTCATTACAAAACGATTAACATAAATTTTAGAACGTTAGCATGAACCGTTCTCGAGATATTGCACATTTTAAAAACAATTATCAAAAAAATTATATAAAATAAAAACAAAATATTTCTTATTGAGAAACATGATCACTTTTCATATGTAATATCATGCGACACATTGGGTGACATCATTCTCGTGGATATAGCTCGTTCCATTCATGAAAAAATATATCTTGACTAATACTTTTGTATTTGAACGCCAATAGTCATTTATCTGCGATAAGAATAAATTATTTCTTCGTCCATAACGCTTGTCGAGATTTTGGCGATGAATTAGACGGAATGTCGCCAAGTTGGCGAATTTTTTAAATGCTACCAAATTAAAGGAAATCTCGCCAAATGGATAAAAATGACGCTGAATCAATGAAAATAACGGCTTATGGACGAAAATTCAATATCTTGGAAAAAATATAAGTATCTACTATAAGAATAACCTATTTTATTTTTAGTGTAAAAGTAGTAAATAACTTGCATTATATAAGGAAAGTCATGTGCTGCCCACATCAGATTTCTTAATTACATATTCTGTGATGTTTTCTGATTAACTAAAAGAAGGGGATATTGCTATGTTACGAGCATTATACGGTGTCCGCCTTTCGAAAAGGATAACAGATTTTTGCTGCGACTGGGGCTTGCACCGAATTCACGCTGCTGTATTGTTTAAGGAAGAGATATTATATAGATTCAGATATGCCTGTCTCCGTGAAGGAATCTAGCATTGGAAGTAAAACTCAAAATATGCGTGTACTTTCTTTCAGCTTCCGAACTCGGGTAGACATGTCCAAGCTGCGGGATTTCTTTGAGTAAATTTTCACTTTTTCTCTCTGACAGGTTTTCTGTGTGTGTGTGTGTGTGTGTATTTGGTCCGAATTGTTTCATTTTAGCGTACCCAGTCTTTATTACCTGAGCACTTTAGAGAGTCAATTTTAAAATGTAATCGCAAATTTGATTATCTCTAAATTACAGATGTTTTGTCACTTTTGATGCATTTTGAATATTTCTATGCGAATCTTAAAATTTAAAAATCTGATGTAGGCTGCACATGACTTTCCCTTCAGACTCAAATTATTTTTTTCTTTATTTCTTTCATAAATAATTATTGAGTCTAATTGTACAAAATAACACTAAATTTGCATTTTTAATTCAATTTCTGTTTTTATTTGGTAACTGGACATTTTCCAAAAGTGGCATAACTAAATGCGAAAAATCTCAAATATCTCGAGAACGGTTTGGTCTAGAGTAATAGAGTTGTTCTTATCCATTTCATCATCAAAAATTACGTATAAAACACGCATTTAATTGGTATATTCGAACATACGCAACTTTTTTTTTACATTTTGGCGATTTTTGAGGGCCATTTCGTAAAAAAAGGCAGGTTGTTCTTTTCCGAAAACTATCAAAATCTAATCAGCACCAGAGTATCCCACAAGTAACGTATCTGCCAAATTTTGTGAAATTTGGTCAATTATTACTTTAGCTAGATTGGATACATGACATTTTTGCGGGCCATTTCGTAAAAAAAGGCAGGTTCTTCTTTTCCGATTAATAACAAAATTTTATCAGCACCAGAGTATCGTACAAGTAACTTATCTACCAAATTTTATGAAATTTGGTCAATTAGTATTTTAGCTACAGTGGATAAATGAAATTTTTACGGGCCATTTCGGAAAAAAAGCTGGTTCAGTTTTTACGAATCGTACCAAAAACTAATCAGCACCAGGGTCATATCAAAGTGACTTACCTACCAAATTTTATGAAATTCGCTCCATTAGTTTTTGAGTTAGAGTGGATACATACATTGCACAGACAGACAGATACACAGACACACACACACAGACATACACAGAGACGTCACGCCAAAAATAGTTTTTTTCGTATTCTAGAGGTCTCGAAACGTGTAGATCAGTCGAAAACTAGATTTGCTATTTTCGACATGATTCCAATACTTTCCCTATACATTACTATGTATTGCAGGGAAAGTAAAAAGTGTAAAGGTATAGATTGATAAGGGACTGATAATTTAAGGGATTGATAATTTAATTTCTTGTTTGTTTTCCTTAATTTTTATATATTAGTTAACATATAATTTCCTGGTTATCCTGTTTCCCCTCATATAACGTTTTTGAAATGATTCCACAAAGGAACTCTAAAACGTGAACCACTGCAATAACAAAATTACAAAATGTTTTTTGTAATTCAGTTATTTTATTTGTGGCTTTATTAACATATACAGTATGATACTTCTCATTTGAAAATTTGTATCCCTGGCTTTACACCTCCACAAATTATTTTTCCCCAAACGCTGGCAGAACTTGATATACGTAAGCTGTTCTTCAAACCTCATTTCCCTTTTCGACGAAAGCTAAAGACTACAGTTCGCTGACTCGTATTGTCTGGAAAACTACCTGCTTCATCCTTTTCACATCTCGCGTCACATGTGCCTCTACGCCACGGTAAAATAGTTCCCCTCTCATCCAATCAGGGTTAGAGATTTCAGAATAGTTTTCGAACTTTTTGATCCTACCTTGAATGTTATTATATAGTTATTATACATGTTATTATATATATATTTTAGAAAATTGAGCTATCGTTAGTAAGGTGGGACAGACCACTGGTTTGCGCGCGGGAACTGCATTTGGACGACCCAGACTCGATAGCCGGTTCTTTCCAAACTGTCCCCTTATTCATGTGGAGTACAAATACGTTAAATATGGAGATCAGTCTGTCTTTCCGAGAGGCTGGTGGTAGGGAAATGGGGATATGATCCTTATGGATGCATCCCCACTGGGTTCCGGTCTAAATTGGGTCGCACTGTCCAGACTGTCCAAAGAGATAGATACCTTACACATTCAGGTAGGCCGGATGGTCTGGATCGAAGAACTTCCGTTAGTATACTGTAGTCATTGTAATGAGAACATTTTTCTTTTACGAACTAAATACCAAACTAACAGCTATACTTTTAATTCATTCTTAATACATTATAATAAATATTCAGCCCCATATGAAACCCCCAGTATATAATTTTACAAAAACAGTGCCCCATAATTGGCAACACCTAACTTCCTTGATTTAAATGAGATTGTAATCTAATGTAATAAAGCATAAAATGTACTTCCGTAAACATTGAGTATTACACATCAATGAATTATTTCATTTGAGCAGAATGAGATTGGAAAGTATTCAAATTTATATAAGATCTTATAATCTGTATTTCCTAAAACACTTCGTTTGCCTATTTTTTGACATGTTGAGGGGTGGCTTTCATTTCTTATAACCGTATGTTTGTAACTTCTTTGGTTTTTGAATAGGAGTTCAATACGTAATAAACATAACTAGAACGAATAACAGGCGTTTCCCTGGATTTAACATGCAAACGTCTGATTAAAATTACACCGGAAATCGTAGCGAACTCTCTAAAAGTGAAGACATATTTAATATTGCGCCCATTCAGAATAACGAAAATAAATGTTATAACGTCACGACTTCCAAGAACATAATTTTCAGCTAAATATGCTACATGAAACGCCTAGAAGCATCTTCAGTTGTGATGTCACCGACATTAGAGCACTTCACCCGGGGTGAGCTGGAGTGAACTTTCGACTTTAAATCGAAACTTTTATAGACCCACTTAAAAATATGTAAAAGTTACAAAATTAGTGTATTTAAAAAATTTACATCATAATCCTGCCAAAACTTAGAATTGTGAGAATTTTCAATCCACCGATAAGCAAAATTAAGAATGAAACGACATTGATTACGCATATTTCGATGAATGTCCATTTATAATTTCCTTATATACATATAATGTATTGCGACGGGGTCGAAAATTCGAATTCGAGTTTTCGACGGGAGAGCACGTTTCAAGCATCACTGAACACGAATCAAACGATTTTGAGATGATTCCTATTTGCGTGTGTGTGTGTGTGTGTGTGTGTGTGTGTGTGCGTGCGTGTGTGTGTGTGTGTGTGTGAAAGTATGTGTGTGTCTGTGTCAGTGAGCCTGTGGAGACGATAACTGATGAACGAATGCAGCGGTTCGAACAGAATTTGGTACCAAAATTACAATCCATGAATACTGGAAAGCTATTGTTTTTATATGCACTCGGGTGTTCAATCCCCCCCCCCTCTAAATTTTCGAGTGAAATTTTGAAAAAATCATAAAAATTAAAACACTTAATAAAGTTACGTAAATAGTCATTTCTTATGTAATTTTTCATTAGAAAATGATTGACATAAATTTTAGAACTTTAGCATGAATAGTTCTCGAGATATTGCACATTTTTTAAAAAAATTTCAAAAAATCACTTAAAATAAAAAAAAACTATGACTTATTGTGAAATATGATCACTTTTCATAAGTAATATCATGTGATAAATTTGGTGACATCATTCTCGCGGATCTAGCTCGTTTCATTCATGAGAAGAGATACTTTGAGTAATAATTTTGTATTTGAACTTCAATAGTCATTTATCTGCTACAAGAATAACTTATTTCTCCGTCTATAATGTTTGGCGAGATTTTGGCGACGAATTTCGCGGAATGTCGCCAACTTGGTGGATTTTTTAAATGTTGCAAATTAACGAAAATCTCGCCAAGTGGATAAAAATGACGCTATATCAATGAAAAGGACGACTAATTGACGAAAATTCAATATCTTGGATAGAATATAAGTATCTACTATAAGACTAACCTGTTTTTTTTCTGTAAGAGCAGTAAATTCATTGCATTATATAAGGAAAGTCATGTGTTGCCCAGATCAGATTTTTTTAATCGGAATTGTCCTGTGGATTAGGCTTAAAGCCCATTAGAAAGAAAGGCGATATTGGTGAAATGGAAATTCTGCGATAATATTTTCAACTGCTAAAAAATCAATTTGCGGGAAAATCTATCAAAATTACACTTCAACAGAAAAGAAGTGAAAAAACAATTTGAATCTATATTTAAAATAATCTGATGTGGACAGCAAATGACTTTCCTTATATAATGCAATGAACTTACTACTTTTACAGTAAAAAAAATCTGATGTGGGCAGCACATGACTTTCCTTATATAATGCAATGAATTTACTAGTTTTACAGTAAAAAAAAATTGATTATTCTTAAAGTAGATATTTATATTCTTTCCAAGATATTGAATTTTCGTCAATGAATCGTCATTTTCATTGATTTAGCGTCATTTTTATCCATTTGGCGAGTTTTTCGTTAATTTAACAACATTTAAAAAAGTCGCCAAGTTGACGATATTCCACCAAATTCGTCGCCGAAATCTCGCTAAGCGTTATGGATGGAGAAATAAGTTATTCTTACAGCAGATAAATGACTATTGGCGTTCAAATACAAAAGTATTACTCAAAGTATCTTTTTTCATGAATGGAACGAGCTAGATCCATGAGAATGATGTCAGCAAATTTATCGCATGGTATTACATATGAAAAGTGAATATATTTCTCAATAAGAAATATATTTTTTTATTTTATATGACTTTTTGATATTTTTTTTGAAAAATATGCAATATCTTGAGAACGGTTCATGTTAGCGTTCTAAAATTTATGTCAATCGTTTTCTAATGAAAAATTACATAAAAAATGTCTATTTACGTAACTTCATTAGAGATTTTGATTTTTTGACGATTTTTTCAAAATTTCATTCGAAAATTTAGGGGGGTTCTGAACATTCGATTGCGTATAAAAACAATAGGCTTCCAGTGTTTAGGAATTGCAATTTTGTACCAAATTTCGTTCGAATCGGTCCATTCTTTCGTCAGTTATCGTCTTCACACACACACACACACAGACAGACACGCACACACACACAGAGACATCACTTCAAAAATGTTCGATTCGTGTTCAGGGATGTTTGAAACGTGCTCTCCCGTCGAAAACTCGAATTCGAATTTTCGACCCGTCACAATACTTTCCTTATACATTATTGTATATAAGGAAAGTAAAAGTTAGATGACGCCGCCGCCTCCGTTTAACAAATTTCTCGTTTTTCGAGATTCTTTGCTTCGTACCGCAAAAACTATTACATATAAAAATATGAAATTTAATACACTTATAGAACAAGCTTTGGGGAATACGCTGGAATAAACCATTTCTTGATATATGTTGTAGTTCAAGAAATATTTAATTTCAAAATCAAAGATAAAATATTTGAGATGCGATTTCGCGTCCTGTATAGACTGACAATGTCAAGAACACGAATTTTCGCAGGCAGGTACCTACATGCATGAATTTTTGCAGGACGGAGCTCCTTTTTTAAACTTCGATGTAGTTTTTGAGATTTTTTACTTTTTATGCAATTCTGAAGTGATTTTTTTTTTCATATCGGCACTTCTAGCGATTTCTCTGTCTCGTACCACAAAAATTATAACATACAAAAACATAAAATTTGGTGCATTTGTAGAGAAATAATAGTGTAATACGATGAAATAAATCATTTATCGATTTAAACTTTAGATTGGCATGAAATAAGTCGCGAAGTGAGCTTAGGATCAAGGAATTCAATTTTCGGATTCCCTAGGTTAAGAAAAATCCCTGCTTTTACCTCCTGCGGAAAATAGGTAGGGATAAAAAAAGAGATTTTTGAAAGTAGAATTTTTAGGAGAGATAGGTATGAAACGAGCTCTGCGAGAGCAGCGAGTAGGAGACGAAGCCTCACGAAGGGGGTTGGCGAAGGATTGCGAGCAGGGGGCAAAGTCTTCTAGCTCAACAATAAAAAAAATAGCTCCGAGGTATCTTCGGACCTGACCTGAATTATCACTGTACCAAACTTCTTACCTGTGGATTTCTTAGATTTCACATTACGCGACCAACAGACGAAAATTCCAACAACATATTACTTTCCTTATATACATAATGTATAAGGAAATTATTGTAACGGGGTCGAAAATTCGAATTCGAGGTTTCGACGGGAGAGCACGTTTCAAGCATCCCTGATCACGAATCAAACATTTTTGAAGTGATGTCTGTGTGTGTGTGTGTGAAAATATGTGTGTGTGTGTGTGTCAGTAAGTCTGTGGAGACAATAACTAACGAACGAATGGACCGATTCGAATAAAATTTGGTACAAAAATCACAATCCGTAAACACGGGAAGCCTATTGTTTTTATACGCAATCGAATGTTCAGAACCCCCCTAAATTTTCGAATGAAATTTTGAAAAAATCGTCAAAAAATCAAAACCACTAATAAAGTTACGCAAATAGACATTTCTTATGTAATTTTTCATTAGAAAACGATTGACATAAATTTTAGAACGCTAACATGAACCGTTCTCGAGATATTGTTCATTTTTCAAAAAAATTATCAAAAAGTCATATAAAATAAAAAAAAAATATTTCCTATTGAGAAACATGTTCACTTTTCATATGTAATACCATGCGATAAATTGAGTGGCATCATTCTCGTGAATCTAACTCGTTCCATTCATGAAAAATGATACTTTGAATATTACTTTTGTATTTCGCCAATAGTCATTTATCTGCTGTAAGAATAACTTATTTCTTAGTGCATAACGTTTGGCGAGATTTTGGCGACGAATTTGGCGGAATGTCGCCAACATGGCGACTTTTTTTAAATGTTGCCAAATTAACGAAAATCTCGCCAAATGGATAAAAATGACGCTAAATCAATGAAAATGACGACTAATTGTCGGAAATTCAGTATCTTAAAAAGAATATTAGTATCTATTATAAGAAAAACCTATTTCGTTTACTGTAAAAGTAGTAAATTCATTACATTATATAAGGAAAGTCATGTGTTGCCCACATCAGATTTTTTTTATTAAGATGTAAGCAATATGTAATTAATATGTAGGAAGTAAGTAATATGTTCACTATTAATCGTACTTGTGTCTCTTCCATCTTACTAAATCTTTGTTTTGTATCATTCCAGAATGCAGCTTACAAAGCTAAAGAGTCTCTGAAGAACTGTGCTAATATGCTTAAACTTTATAAAAACCTGGAAGCATCATCAAGAAAGTAGAACACAAACACACAAACCTCTTGAAAATGTATTAAATTATTGTAGTGTTATGGTAAGGAAATCAATATAATGGTTATCAAACGCGTTTTTCTCTTTCCAGATCCACAGAAATCTCCTATAGTGGCTTAGAAAGCTGAAACTTTTTAAACATCAATCACGAGACAGAACTTAATGGAGCCGGAATTTTGATTTCCCCCTTAGGGACAAATAAAATGAGGGTATGTTATAGTTTTTGTGGTACGAGACAGAGAAATCGCTAGATGTGCCGGTATAAAAAAAAATCATTTCAGAAGTGCATAAAAAGTAAAAAATCTGAAAAACTACATCGAAATTAAAATAAAAGGAGCTCCTTCCAGCAAAAATTCGTGGTCTTGCTATTATTAGTCTATCTAGGACGTGAAATCGCAGCTCAAATATTTTATCTCTGATTTTGAAATTAAATATTTCTTAAACTACAATATATATCAAGAAATTGTTTATTTCAGCATTCACAGGTCGAAACAAAATGCTTCTCGTGAAAGTATTCGATCTTATGAACATAACCAGTAGACAAAATAAAAGTTTCATTTAACGAAATAGAAAATGAAAACAAATTTTAATAGTCAAGATATGCAGATAAATGTGTTCTTCAAAACACTTGAATCGAAGTTTACAGAGGTTTTCGTTAGACAAACGATGTTCGAAAATATTTCTTGTTTTGGAATAATGCTTTGCTCCAAGAGCACCATTTGATTTAAAATACATGTAAAAGTCTTCGTCGAATATTTTATATATTTTTTTTGCCGAACAAAATATTTCGTTCCATCGGGGTTTTATTTCGAGCTGTGAATGGCGATCTATGGGTTATCCTTGTTTAGAGGGCGACGTTTAATACTCCAGCCAATGTTATTTTCAGCTTACATTAGTCTAGTAATCTACATGATTATTTTGGTGAGTATTTGACAGCAATGTGTTCAATAAAAAATTTTCGCTATTTTTGCAATTTAACGACCTCTGTTGGAATACTTTAAAGCCACTATTTTTCACGTGATATATTTTTTTTTATTGTAAAATATAGATGTTGCTAAAACAAATCTGCCGAAGCGTAAGGTAAGCGATAATAAAACACAAAAGGATGAAAAAGGTGAAAATACTCTAAATTAATAATTTAAAAAGTTTCGTTTTCTTTTCAATGATTTAAATCTTTTTAAACAACTACATTTTGAAAATGAAACTCTAACAAAAATCGACCGTGCTGTTAGATGCTAATTAATTGTTGTATTTAGCAAGAGTATTTCATCACACCCCTTTAAAATAATACGGGCGGACAAGTGACACGACCTGTAGGAGAGAGTCCGGCCACACAAACAGCTACCATAAGCCTTCGGGTTGGTCGTGTGGTCTGGGTCTTCTACGACCTGTAGGAGAAAATATCGCAATGTGCCGCCAGCCAAGATTGGATCCACTGTTAGTAGACATTTAAGGAAATTTCCAGTTCAAACTCCGAGTTTTCATCTTAATCAAATTGAAAACATGATATCTGTCTCAGTTTCCTCAATTTAAAGAACCCATAGATTATTGAATTTGAGGTCTTCCCGTGCGACGTTCAGAAACATCGCTCAAATACAAATGGAGACAGGCTGTCAGATGATCAATTCTTCTATAGAATAAGTAATATTTATTCCATTTAACTAGAAAGCAGGATACAATGTAAGAAATCATGTTTTAATGGATTTTATGCCGGAAGGGGGAAGTTTTAATTTCATTAAGCGGGGGCAAAATTTGTTCGTATTTACTAAGAAGCCAAGTTCTAATATATTAAAAAGTTACTCA
Organism: Amaurobius ferox; assembly: GCA_951213105.1. Taxonomy (NCBI): domain Eukaryota; kingdom Metazoa; phylum Arthropoda; class Arachnida; order Araneae; family Amaurobiidae; genus Amaurobius; species Amaurobius ferox. Next base: position 101,844,916 of record OX578144.1, read on the forward strand.
GATGAAACAAGCAGAAGATTGAACACAGATTCAATTTCATCCTGAGCACAAAATGTATCAACTCTGAAGATGAAACCAGGAATTAGTTTCGTCTTCAACCATGCGTGTGTAATAAAGGAAAAAAACATCCACCTCACCATACTGATCGTGCAAGAAATTTTCAAAAGTGTTTTTTATCAATATACCATTTTCCTGTAGCACATCTTCCGATTCTATTTCAAAACAGGAACTGGTATTGTCTCTATTGTGCTGAAACAGGAACTACGGTACACGGCATATATGGTATTCTATTAGAAAAAAAAATTGTGCAGTTTATTAAAAAAAATGATTTCCATTGTTTTCAAAATGGATCTTCAGTTTTAAGTATGAATACTTACACTTCTTTTACTAGGAAGTGTTTTAATTTATCTAAACTACTGTTTGGCCAATAAACCAATAAACAAAAAGTTATTAATTAAGATTTAAATGCTATCCATGTGTGTTATATGATCACCAAATAAATTTTGTTTGCTATCTATGATTTTAAATACACTCATGATGTCTAACTGGTAAATTGCAAGGGGGGGGGGTATTAAAGAAGGAATAATTGTTTATCATGAGCAAGTAATACAGAAATATATATTTGAAACCAAATTGAGTATAAAATGCTGTTTATCAAACGTTTCCAGAACGCTAGGCAATTGATCCAAAGAATGAAAACATCCTCAGTTCTTAAAAAATTTTAACATAGTTTTTGGAATTGCTTATGTTGAAACTTCTAATTAAAAAACATATGATGCGATATTTCCTAAAACACCATTCATAACAGAAAAGCTATCAGAGAAGGGAGTTTGCTAAAACAGCTTCTATACGCTTAATTTGCCTATCATAATGCTCTTCTTAATAATCATATTTTTTTGATAAAATTCAATCCTCTTCAAAAGAATAGCTTTTGAGATTAATTCCTTCTTCACGAACAATAGACATATGTGTATTAGAAATTATTGCAAATATATGAGGAATATTCATATTACTTAAGTTTTTAAAATAATTGAAACTATTTTTTTTCATCTCATAAAAATTGAAAATTAGTGATAGAGGAATTAAAAAAAATTATTAAATGTAATAGCTGTAAAGAATACCTCATCAAAAATAAACCTGTTAAAAACCGTTCTTGAGCTTTGCAAAATGTGCCAACTAGTATAAAGGTGGTTGAGATGAAGAACTATCACCAAGTTTATCGAACTTTATGAGTGAAAAGTGTAGGGAGAAAAAATGATTGTGTGCATTTAGTAATAAACATGAGAAATTAATCTCTTTAATCCAAAGCATTTTTTCTAAGTGAAAAGAGTTAAGAGGAAAACTTGAACTGCATATACACTACCCGACACAGAAAATGCCACACCATGAAAGAGCGATAATAATGTGATGATAAAAGACACACGGACAGAAATGGCGTGTATAAATAAATGATGTTAATTCTAGAAGGATAATGCAATACAGTAATGGCGTAGGCAAGGTAATAAGTAGGCAGTAGGACCACCTCTTGCGGCAATACAAGCAGCAGCCCTTCGAGGAACAGATGCAATGAGCATCCGGATAGTTTCTTGAGGGATGGATGACCATACGCCTTCAACCATCCTCCACAAGACGTCATCTCTTTGAGGCGAGGGCAGGGCAGTCTTAAGACGACCAATCACGCTCCATACATGCTCGATGGGTGACAGATCTGGAGACAGCGGAGACCAAGGAAGTACCTGGATATCTTGCAAGGGTTATGTGCTGATAGTTGCCGTGAGAGGTCGCGCGTTATCTTGCTGGAAAACAGAATTTTGCAACCGCTGAATATAAGGCAGTGCAACCGGCTGCAGCACCTGATCCACATATCGTCATGCCGTCATTGTGCCTCTGATACGAACCAGAGGTGACCGGATATACAAAACAATGGCACCTCAAACCATGATGCCGCTTTGTCGAACAGTATGGCGTTCAACAATCGCAGCAGGATTGTATCCACGTCGCCTCCAGACTCTCATACGGTGACTGTCATTCGACAAACAGAACTGAGACTCGTCGCTGAACGCTACCCTATCCCATTCAGTCGTCCAAGAGGTTCGTCTATGTCTTGCCGTCCGTCAATGGCAGTCTTAGTAAAATACGGTTTGAGTTGACGGTTTGAAGCCGAAAAAAGGTCCATCCAGTACACCCACGATTTCAGAGGATACGTCGTAACAGTATGTAGTAACATAATATCCAGTGAATCATTAATTTATATTATTAAACTGATAATTTTTCTACACCATATAACATTTTAAATATTGTCTATATTAATATATGATTTCATATATTTTAATGTTAAAAGTTATAGTAGTTATTAGAGTTTTCAGTGTAATTTTAAAGTTATTAAGATACTGTTCATTTTTATAATAATAAATACTTTTTCTCTGTTATAGGCTAAATTTGATGAAATATGTGAGAACAAAATGAATCAGATAAAATTTTCGAGCTGCTGTTCACCTTTTACGAAACTGAATAAATTTGGTGTCAATAAAAATGTGGACTTGTTCCCAAAGTGTTAGTCAATGGTTTATGTACAAGCATGAAATCGTGAAATTATAATATGTATATTGAGTTAAATTTAAAGTTTAAGGAGGGATATCAGTTTCAACCTTCAAAAAATTATTTTTTAAATTTTAAATAAAAAAATATTAAATTTTTAGGATTAGTTTGGAACAAACTGCATTAAAATTAGAGTTAAAATTAAGCACGATGCGATAAAAAGTGCATTAGTATGCATTGCAGTTTCACCGCAGTTTGACATTCCTATAAAACATTTTTTTTAATTTCAAATTATTTTGTCTGTTGCAAAAAAAGTTAAAATTTTATTCACTTAGAAATTGATATACATGTTAAACTAATAAGAATGCATGCACTAAACCTAAAATTTTAAATTTTTTAAACAAAAATGTAATAAAAATATTTTTGTCTGATTTAAAAAAGAAAATTTGAAAACTAACATTTATAGTTTTTAAAAAAAATATATTTTTGTAAAATACTTTCAAATGTTTTAAGTTTAGTGCATAGCAGCATTATAGAGCTTCACTTTGATAAAAGCGAAATTTCTAATCACTTTAGTCAGAAAGTAAAAAATAGCGAAGATATGTATTAATAAAACAGTACTATTTTCATGTAAACAACATACAAATGTTGAAATATAAATTTTTCTATTTAAAAATGTAAAAAACGACCTATGCCTTTATTCAAAATTAGAGTTATAGCAAGATATATGTAATTTTCAGTCTCAAAAACTACTTATTTCCAGTAAATCTTGTTAGCTTCATATCACTTAAGGTGTAAGGATTTTGTCGTTATTAAAATTTCAAAGATTTCGTATACAGTTGGTAAAAACAAGCTTAAATTTCAGTAAAAAATATTTAGTAATGGCTGGTAAATAATGATTATGCTGACACAAGCCTAAGCGTTCGAGACTGCGTATTCGAAACTCTAAATGATAAAAACTTTCCAAAGTCTTGAAATCGATGTTTGAAAATCGGCTGTCAAGATATCGTAGCTAATTTTCTATAAATTTACTTGAAATTTGGCATAATTCACCTATACACTTCAGGCACCCTGTGGACAATTGTTCGGTTACTTTTGTCTCGTATTCAGGACACAATTTTTCAGTATGGTAGCGCCCAAACACATATAGCCAATTGTTCTCGAGATAGTCACCAAAGTGTTGATCCTCTATCATGGCCAGCCAGAGTTTCAAAACTTTCACCAATCGTGCATCTCTGAAATTTGCAGGGTTAATTTCTTACTTATTTTGGTATCCCGATTATAGATTTATAATATGAAAATCCCACTTTCACATGTATGCGTGATCGAAAAAATATCAAATATCTCACAGCTATATAAAATAACACTTTTTTTAATTATTCTGAAATTACTATCAGATTTTTTTCTGCAAAGTTGTTATTAGATATTTTTGTATTAAAATAAATAAAATTAATACATAAAAAGAACATTTTATAGAACTTCTATGATCCTTCCATTGCAGTAGGTGCAAGGAATAAATCAAGGAGATGGGGTTACGAACCATAGACGAAAAATCTCTTGGTATACCAAAATATTTTGCAATTTAAACAATAATTATAAATTGTTACAAACACTTAGTAATCCCCAGTAAATCAGTGTACAGTATATAGTAAAATTAAAAGTAAAAATACGATAAAAGTTGGATATTGTGTAATTAGTTGTTAGGTGAATAGTAAATGATATTCAACAACACGTTGTACATCAAACCAGGGTCATTTTGACCACTGGCATTGTAGTTAAACGCAGAGGACTCATTTTCTGTGCTCAATGTACATTTTTTTTTACTATAAAATTTTTATGGGGGCACGCACTATTATAATTTGATTTTGCCTAGGGGGCAAGCACTAGAATTTGATTTTGCCTAGGAGGCAGGCACTAGAATTTGATTTTGCCTAGGGACCCTGGAGTTAAAAAGGTCCTGCCTCACTACACTGCACATTCCCACACCAATTTACTGGGAAGTTCTACCGAACCATAAGCAAGTTGGAGGATTCCCAATCCCACCCGTTCCATTGACTTTTCCATAAGATGCACCCCGCGGTCAATTAACTTGAAAATATCTAAAAGCATGATTAAATGCCTCTAGGTCTACAAAATTTATCACGAGAAAGGCTTGCTTCTCTCACGGTAAACACCGTTAAAACTGCCAACGTTATTCATGGCTACATTAAACTTCGTAGTTGCCACGCATGGTCATTGGAACGTTGCTAAGCGGGAAGCAAAAGTCTGTAATTCTGGGGGTTTGCGAATCTTACGATTGGCGGAGGTAGATGGATTATCAGAATTAAGGGAAATCTGATGAGAATTTAAATGGTGTTTATGTCGTACACGAAATAAAAACTGGGCGTTTCTTACGTGATTTGATTGGAATGGTTGATTACTTGGTCTATTATTTTTGTTCAGTTTATGTTTATGTATTTTATATGCTTAACCTTATTTTTCTCATATCAAAAATGCGCATTTCTGTTCTTTATACGTTGATCGTGATGATAATTAGCTAAAACTTTCTCTGTATATGAATGCAATTTAGATGAAACTTAGTGATAAAAAATTATTCAGAATCATAAATATATATATATATATATATATATTGCTTCTTTCCTTTAACCCTTTTGCTACTTCTACTTCTAAGATAAACGTTACGCTGATCTTAGATAAAAGTCTGGAATAAAAGTTATGACTTTTAATAACCTCCTTATATCAACATAATTAAGCAAAAATAGCTTTAGAAAATTGTTGACGTTTATTTTTCCTGAGTTAATATATGTTTTTGATAGTGGATATTTTATACTAATAATATATTTAAGATACTTATTAAAGCAAAAAACTATTGACTATAGCATAATATGTGATCAAAACTATGTATCAATATTAAAAATAATTTGAATTTTTTATGGAGTGGTAGATAACTACATTTTCGTAAGTTTGGAATTTTTTTTTTCAAATTTAGGTGATTTTCACAGGAACTTTATTGAAGATGTAATTTCTCATCGAAGAACAAACATTCAGAAAACCAGTTGTTTAATAGATGCAAGGCAGTAAAAAGTGGTGAGTTTTCATTGCTTTAAAACCCACCACTTTTCCCGGCACCTTCCCCTCACTTCAGTGTCGGAAATTTAAATATCGGATCTCTCTTGAGTATCTGGTCTGGGCTGATAATGATATAAATTACTGGTAATCACTATTGAAAAATTATCTGTCATGTGGCTCAACTCGATTTTCTCAAACTAGAATCCGTTCTCAAACCAGATTTTTTTTAAATTTTTGAAGTGAAAATTTGAAAAATCGTGATCTTGGGTCTAAATGATCACAATTATAGTGTGTTACCCTTCACTTTAAAAAACTTGAGAAAGTTTTTTGATTGATATCCAGTTTGACAGTGGCGTTACGAACACAAAAATTATATTGCGACAAATAATTATATTGCGATAATTGAAACTGTCGATTCTTAGTAATTGAGCCATAAATTACTCCATTTATCTAAAATTATGTCAAATTTCATCCTGTGCTGCCATGGTAAGAAAATATAAAATATCGAAGTCTTCGCTCGAATTTATAAAATAGTTTTAGATTTTTCGATAACAAAGACGGATGCAAAGTTTCGTGAAAATCCATTAATATCTGTGGCAGATATTGTGTACATAAGAAATCGACCTCAAACAGGACAGACGGATATCACTCGAAAATTAGGCCCAACGTATTTAGGAGTTTGTAAAACATAAATGGCATCAAAATCTCGAATTCGAAAATTTTTGTGAAAATAACATACTTTCTTTACTCGGTTACCATGGCAACACAACTGAATCAAAAATATAAATGTATAGTTAAAATAAAATTAGTAAAACATAAAAAAAAATTCTGCAGTTTCTAAATGTTTTGATTAAAATTCCAAAATTTTACATATTTCAAATTATCTATCGGTCAAGTCCCACATGTGTGCATCTTTCAAGTTTCTACCTTCAGTAGTATTACCTGTACAATTCACTCAGTCAGTCTTAATTAGCTGCATGTATATGATTAGAATATGAAATCGTCGATTTTAACCTTAGTGTTCCAGATTTCAATTCTACAACATGTCAGCGAATTACGTAACTTTGCTATGTGAAGCTCCACTAACTATGTGGAACCAAAACATTTTCGCATATTCTTAACTTTTAGAAGGTTGTTGATCTATACGCATTTCAAGAGTTTTGAGTGAATAAATACCTCAAAGGCTATAACTTTTCATTTTAAATTTTATTGATAATTAGTTGCTTCGCTTATTTTTTCCATTCAATTATCCCTTTCAAAATAGTTTTATTTTTTAAAGTTTTCACATCCAGGTCTCTACCAAAATTGTATGTTCATTGCATGCATCCATTGTATATACATCCTATATTGCATGCATCATTTTTTTTAAATAGTTGATATGTCCAATACAAAACTTTCTCTACAATTTAACAAATTAAGATATGCGGATAGAATAATACAAATGGGTCTATCTGATAACTTAGCCTCTGGAAATAATAGAATTTATATTGTAACCATTCAAATTAAACTTAACAAAATACATGGAAATCGTTTGATTCTATTAGTAGATAGTAACATCTCTATAGAGAAAGTTAAATCCCCTTAAAAAAAGTTTTTAAAAAGTAAAAGAGAAAAAAACTCCAAGCTTGAAAAGAAAGAAAAATACTTTACCGTTAAAAATTGGAAGTTGTGCCTGAAAAATGATGTTATATCAAATTGTCATGTTTATTTTTTTTAATTCTGGTAGTTAATTATAATTTGTAATAATTATTAATCCTATGTAATAAAGAAACATGTATGTCTGTTTGTAGTCTATAGCGATAAATCTATGCATGGTACGGCCATGAAATTCGGCAGTCAGTTACTTGAGGACACTAATAGGTAGGTGTACCTCGAAGCTATATTTTTTATTTCAAATTAATTTTCTAGTTTTTTTTAAGTTTTAGTCCGATTTAGAACGATTTTGGATATTTACACAAATCGATATTCACACAAACCGATATTCACACAAATCATATCCAGAGACCTAAAATATCATTACAGAGTTTCCATATGGATACCATCATAAAAAATGAAAAACTCCCTTCCAAACAAATTTTGTGAAATACATACGATTTTATTAGACGATTTTTCGTAAAGTGAAGATTTTTTTCAAAAATATACTCTTCGTGCGTTTTAAACCTCTCCGATTTTTATATTACCATATACAGAAATTGACTTCCGTCTGTTGTTCATTTTTTGTCAGCATCTACCTAAATTATCACAGACTATGAAGATTGAAATTGAAATACCGATTTGAAATTGAGAGAATAATGACCACGCAGAAAGCAAACCTGGAGGATAAAAATAGCAGGACGTAGTCTGTCAGATTGTCAGTTGAACGCCAATCTGACATTAGTTGGTGGGGAATGCATAGTCCACTTTGATGATAAGAGCTTGTAATTCCGTACAAGTAGTTCAACGGTAGAGAGTCAGATGCCGAAATCGGTAGAGCGTCAGCTACACGAAGATCCAGGGTTCGATTCCCGGTTGGAGCAGCAAGGTTCTTTACATATATAAGAATTATTTTTCATTTTCTAAAGAAAAATGTTAAAAAAGTTGAGAACCGATCTTCTCTTGTCCAACTCTCATCAAAATCAAAAAATATATGATGTTTATTGGCTAAAATATATGTACCGAATTTCAGTCGATTTGCTTAATTTATTTTACATACGTGCTCATATACTAGCACTCAATCACACAAACATCTTTAAAAATATGGTTGCTTCGTATTCATAGACGCTCAAAGCATGTAAATCTATCAAAATCTAAGAGTCAAATTTTAACTCCATCACAATACTTCCCTTTACAAATACTATGTATACAGGAAAGTAAGATGTAACAGAGCTTTAAATGCCACGCCGATTTTAAATCTCAATAGACGCTTTTCCTTGTTAAGAAATCTTTTAACTGATCAATGTCAAAACATAAAATTACCTGATTAACAAAAGCCTAGAATAATGATGGAAAACTCTTTTTCCCTTTAAATTCCGTTACGTCTCACATGTTTCGGATAAACTGCTGTAATTGTTTAAGAATAAAAAAAAAATTAGTCAAAATCTCGTAACAATACTAGTTAGGTTAGTTACATTTTGTTTCTTTGTTGATTTTGAGCAATTGTTTTCCGATACAGATGTAGCACAATCCCTTTTTCATTCTTCGCGATTCTAGGTAAGATTCTGGCAATCCCTGTTATGATTTGGAGACCATTCCATTCTGGCAACTCTTTCCGCGTCTTCTATCGTCCTTTTGTCGCCAAAGTAAAAATCACAATATTCCATTTTGGCAAACTTTTCCTCGTCGTCTTTCGCCCTTTTGCCGTTCTTTGTCGCCCTTTTGTCGCCAATGTAAAAATTAAAACATTTCTGATTTTCACGTTGTGCTCTATGAGCCACAGAACACCTGTTGCACAAACAGCTGTTGCTACGTGCGACCTCCGACAGTCAGCGGTACCGGATTCTGTGATGTTTTTAGCTGGCGAACGTAGCAAGTTAACCCCGTGAAACAGGCGTAGGCCTATATTTGAATTGCTGCTGATCAACTGTTTCATAAACGCCGACAAAAGAGCAGTTCTTACCTTGGTGACAAAATACGTGGAAAGAGTTGCCATAAAGGAATATTCTCCAAATCATAGCACGGTTTGCCAAAATCTCACCTAAAATCGCCAAAAACAAAAAATTCCCGTTTTCCTTATGATGACTTAAGATGAAATGGATTTATTTGTTAGCAACGGTGATCAGATGTTGTCATATCGCCACGGAAGTGTTTATTTCGTAGAAAATTGTACCTCAGAAACATTGCAAACTAATTGAATTACATGGTTAAAAATATTTAAATATTCCTGCTTTCTCCATTTGCATAGTATAATGTATTGGGAAAGTATTGTGACGGGGTCTAATATTCGAAATCGGGTTTTAAACAGAAGAGCACGTTTCAAGCATCCCTGAACTCGAAAAAAAAGCGTTTTTGAGGTGATGACTGTATGTGCGTGTCAGTGTGCATGTGAGCTACATCAACAACAATACATATTTGAATTCACGAATGTCTGTCTATTGCCGTGTGCTTTTATAAGCACTGCAGATGCCATCTTGTTACAAGCCATGATGATACTACTTTGTGACAGACATGCCTTCCATATACGTGTTTCGTCCGTTCTTTGTATCGATTTCTACTAATTACATAACCCTCTATAACTTTATAATTGGCATTATTCTTCTATCTCGTTCTGTTAGAGATCGTTTTCCTAACTTTTTAAATCATCCTCTAGGGGTGCTCCAATCCTTTTCACTCTATCACAAATAATCACTTTGGCCAACGTGCACACTCATGGACTTTTCTTTAAAATATTATTGCAATGATTAAGAATTTTTCTTCCTACCCTGTATATTTAATGTAGCAGTATACGTTTATACTTTTTACCTACCGCTCATCCTAATGCTCTAAACCTTCGGGTGAATCGGGCGGTCTGGGTATTCCACACGTTTATACTTCCGTGTCCTTTAAATTTTATTATATAAATTACATGAATATTGAGGCGCGCAGGTCTGCAAAAAATAGATAATTTGTTGAAATCGTTTATTATTATTATTATTATTATTATTATCATTATTATTATTATAATTTTCGTAAAGCTTACATGTTACAGCAATATTAAAAAGCATAACAGTTTTCTTCTCTACAAATGTTACGGAAGTTTCTAATTGTAAAAAGGAAACAAAACTGTATCTTTTAAACGTAAAAGGATGCACTAAAAGTATTCTAACGCAATTTTACGTAATTACCAGTATGTCCGCTATACATTGAAAAATGTGTTCTTCCCAATTCCCTGTAGCGTTCAAAGCTATGTATTTGCTTCTGGCTATTCGGTGATGTAAAACGTTCTGATGATATCTAATTGACATGATTATTAAATGATTGCATAATTCAAAAATTGTCATATATTTCCCTATTTAGATCAGCTTTTTCCAAACTGCGTTCTGCGGAAGACGGATGTTCCAAAGAAAGATAATATGTTTCCCGCGCAATAAATAAACACAATTTTAACTTGCTGTTTCCTTTTCTCGCTGACAAAACTCATCGCAATTATTATTTGAAGAGATCAAATGCTTGATTTTATTTTTATTTTTAGCAGGCTTATGTGGCTATCAATAAGAATAGAAACACGCCAAATTTAGTAAAATCTTTAAAAAGGTAAAGCAAAGCAGTCAAGATGTTTGGTAAAAAAGGTCTTTATCAACACCATCAATCTCGTACATTATATTACAAATGACTCAAAGCGCTTTACGTCCTTCATCAGTGGCAATCTAATTTGCTTAAGATCTGACGAGTATGACCCCACCCCCCACCCCCTGAACAACCGTGAAGCAAGATTTGCAAATGGATCATCGGAAAATCTGATACCAATTAAAAAAGTTAAATTGCAAAATGCAGAGTCCACTTCAAAGATAAGAGCTTGCAATTTCGTCTCAATAGCTCAACGGTAGAGAGTTGGCTGACCAGTTCAGAGATCCAAGGTTCGATTCCCAGTTGGGACAGCAAGGTTCTTTACAATGGCGGCCGAACAAATTAGCCATGTTGGTTAGTGCAAAGATGTCGGAAGTCTGAAAGTGACCCTAGTATGACTAGCACCGATTCAGTGGGCTCTGGGAGATAGAGCGCCGACTTCAAATTGGAAGGATAACGACTCCACAGGATACTAAACTGGGTAAAAAGTAATTGTATCAGGAGGCTAACCTGGGCCAAAAATGTCAGGAGGTGGTCAGTCAGATTGTCAGTTGCACGCCAATCTGACATTAGAAGGCGGTGAATGCAGAGTCCACTTCAAAGACAAGAGTTTACAATTCTGCCCCAGTAGCTCAACGGTAGAGATTCGGTTGGCCAGTTCGGCGATCCAGGGTTCGATTCCCGGTTGGGGTAGCAAGGTTCTTTACAAAAGTATATACATAAATAACTGTACATTACAAAGCTTATACATAACTGTTATTTATGTATGTAAATGGACAAGTAAATAGATTTTAAAGGAATACCTAACACATGCTACTTGCAATAGAATTTTGATATGAAGCATCTTAGAACACGGGGTACGGAGTAAATCATGAAAGAAATATGACGGAAATGAAGCGGAAGTTTGTAACGGAAGTGCCGTTACATTGTCGCGAATACCTAACAGAAAACCATTGTTATAATTTGACGGTCCGTGTAGCATGAAAGCGATCTTCGCGATTAATTTGGGAATATATTGCCAACGGTGACTTTGACTTTTCGCGAGTTCTGAAAACTTATCGAATTCTACCGATTAGTTAAAAACTTCACAAGTTATGCAATTTTTCCAAAATTATCCATAGTGGCTATATAAGCTCATCATCGTTCAGTTGGGTTGTTAAAGTGATACGAGTACGCAATACAAAATAAGATATGATGTATTTCTTCTGATTATGAATAACCTTTAAAGCTGTATTATAAAACAATACTAGTAGAAAAATGTAAAACTTTATTATATATCTGCGGCATCTGTGCATCAACATCTGCTCTATACGGCAATATGAACTAATTACTTTCGAAGACCACACTCTTGTCTGGTGAAGTGACTGTGACTGCAATGGTTGTCCCCCCCCCCCCCCCGGAGCCGCGCCACCATTGATGTGGTGTACGGATCTTAGCTCTGTAGCCCTGGTCCTCCGTATCTGGGGGACATAATAATCGGGTTACCTGGTAGTCGATGAACTGTCCGTCGAACCAGTGAGACTATCAGGCCCCGACTCTTCCGGGTGGCCATGACCACTGGACTGTGCCTATTCATGGCCTGAGCCAAGGTCCTGTCGGTGGCTGGGGTCGGGCTTGGTGGGTGTTCTTCGGACTCTGCCTGGTGAATAATTCCGTCGAGAACGTGGCCCTCGGCTGCGGGTTTGCTGGAAGAGATTTTGGTTAGCTGTGCTCCCTCCCCCCAGTAGTCGGCATAAACCTCACGGTTGCCGCGGGAGGTTGACTTCTCTCTGCAACGGTTGTTTACATCCAACTGTTACAACGTTGATAATGTTTTTTTTTGTCGTCCGATTAGTGAGAAATAACTTAATTCTATTCATCTATCAAAACTGTGTAATAAATAAAAATCAAATTTCAAAAATACAAATTTCCAAAAATCGAAATATATAAAAAATTTTCCCTAAATACCTTGTACCATCATCACACAAAACAAACATTAACCTCTTCTCATTCGAAATATGCGATAGCAGTGATTTTTCTCATCAATCTATGACAAGTAACAGAGTTACTCACAATTCCCCCCAAAGTTTCTACTTCCTAAATACTTCTCTTTATTCCTTTTATATTACATACTCGATGGTAAAGAGTGGGGGAAATTTAAAAATGAACATGGAAAAGTAAGATGATATCGAAACTGAAAGATAAAGTTAAATTTTTCATTTTAAAGTCTTACTCCATAATTACTTAAAATGCCAAATCGTAGTTGTAAAAACACTTATCTCTTTTTTCGTCGTATAGATATATAGTCATCAGTTCATGTCATTTACTTTACTTTTAAATGAGCTACTGAACCGTTACTAATAGACAAAGCCCAAAACAAAATGTGTATATATATCGCTAGGAACAAGCTTCTAAATATCTACTTACCGTAACTCTTCTTTTGATAAGATGGTAACGATATTTTTCTTTCAGTTCGTAGAATTAAGAAGGTTAACCATTTTTATTTATGCAAATCGCTCATTTAAAAAGATAAATAGCCTTGAAGTTTCTTGACCTCATTTAGAAGAAACAATCAACAAGGGAAATTTTTAATAAATTAATTCCGAAAATATATTAAAAGGCATTTTTGCTATACGAATTATTATTACGAATGCTTTTTCATACAAATTATTGAGAAAGTATTGTTTTCACAAAATTTTCTGTTTCGAGATTTTAATCGCAATACATGTTTTAGGACCTCCTGAACACTTTTTGACTATTTTTAACACTTTACAACATAGTTGAAAAGTGTTAATGATATTGTTCTATCTGTCTGTCTGTCTGTCCGTTCGCACGATAATTGCCGTAAAAAATGACTTTATCAAAATGAAATTTTAGCATGTTGTTCAGACGGCCTGTGGGACAGATGAGAATATAAATTAATAATATCACCCAATTAGTTTTGAATTGAACCCGGGTTGAATAAATGAAATACACTGAACCCTATTCGACCTAATTTTTCAAACATTTATTAAACGAATTTTAAATTCACAAATTGCTTCGAAAGTTTTAGGAAATATTCAAATTATCCCATAAAAAATATGAAAAAAATTTCAGCAAGATATATTCGGTAGTTTTTAAAATAAAAATTAAAATAGTAATTACACCCATATTAAATGAATAGATCATGCGATCCATTTCACTAAAAAATATGGCATCCATCTTGTGTCAGAATCGTGATTTTTAAAGTTCTTTTTAATTTATATTTAGTGTTGTAACCGGTCTAAAACCGCTTTATTTTTTTTTACTTGGTTTCTGTGCATCTATATTCTGAAACAACGCAATTGCAATATATTTGAGTTTAAATGATCAATGCCATCCATCTTGTGTCAAAATCGTGATTTTTAAAGTTCTTTTCAATTTGTATTTAGTGTTGCATCCGCCCTGAAACCACTTTATTTTTGCTTAATTTCTGTGCATCTGCATTCTAAAATAATGCAATTACAATATATTTAAGTTTAAATGATCATCAAGCTTTGATCATTTCTACAATTTTCAATTATTTCCTAATTTTCACTTATGGAGAATGTAAACACATCAAGCTGTAAGATGAGTTATATAATAATTGCTGAATTTCTTTAACACAAAATTTAGCTCTGGTGTCTGCAATATAGCTGATATGAATAAAACATTCATTGATTTTACATAAAGAAGCAGACGATTTGATTAGTCGAAGTAGACGATTGACAGAGAGAAGCAGACGCATTGATTTTACATAAAGAAGCAGACTTTTTCGATGAAATTTTAAGCATGGAGATAAGTTATTTTTACCAACATAATTTTAAGTTTTTAAGTAAAATAAATTATTGTAGTATTGTAATGAATGAAAAGAGTGAAATAAAAGTGTATGAATGAAATAGTTACTGCTTTTACACAGAGAGCCTGGCGAGCCAACGGCTCTACCGTGCTGAAAACACCGATTCTCGTTAGATCATCGAAGTCAAGCAGCATCGGGCGCGGCTAGTACTTGGGTGGGTGCCCACCTGGGAACACCGCGTGCTGTTGGCATATTTCGGGCTCGGTAGCCCGGTGGTTTGCGCACTGGATTTGCACGCTGCCACAACTGCCGCCATGTTCATGCGGAGTACGATCACGTTAAACATGTGGGTCCGTAAGTCCATCCGAGAGGTTGGTGGTAGGGGAAGGAGGGTACAGTCCCTGTGAATGCCTCCCCCACTGGTCTAAATTGGGTGACACTTCCCGGCCATCCAAACGGTTACTTTACACCTTTCTGGTAAGTCGGACGGTCTGGGTCTCAACAACAACAACAGAGAGCCAGGTGATTTATATTTCAAGGGCGTCATTTGAACAAAGTTCATTTTTTTCGATGAAGTTTTAAGTTTTCAAATATAATAAATTATGTTGGTATTGTGATAATTTAAAAATATTACCACTGGATGTGCCGCATTTTAGAAATGTTTAAAATAAAATTGCACTGCAGTCGGAAAGTGTTTCATAATCAATGCTTTATGCATGATTGATCTTTCTTGTTTAGTGATGTTCGTGTGTCTGTGGTCGATTTCTTATGTGCACGATGGCTGTCAAAAACATAGCTAGATTTTTACGAAAATTTATATTGGGCTTTGCGAACGAAAAATCTAAGATTACATAGAATTTTCTGAAATTCGAGAGAAAACTGAAATTTCTTCGAAATTTTATATTGCCTTCACATGGAAGCATAGGACAAAAGTTGATATAATCATGGATAGAAAAGGGTTAATTATGGTTTGTCGCGAAACTTAATAATTTCAATAACTGTAGTGAAAAATAATCGAGATACAATTTTTGCGTTCATAACGTTATCGATGGGCAAGCTACCCTCCAGGTACACATTATCAAACTTTGTATCAGTCAAAAGATTTTTTCAAGCCCTTTAAAATGAAATGAAAACTAAGCAGGTTTTTTTTAATTTTTTTTCTTGTAAAATTTCCAAAAAGGAAACAAACATCGCAAGCTTCTTATAAATTTATTTTAGTAGGAGAAAATCGAGTTAACTTATACAGTCTGGATAATTTTTATATGTAATGGGTTCATCTAAATGTATCTTGAGTGAAAAATCGCAACAAAGAATTATATAGTAGATATAAATAGTTATGCAAAGATGAACGTCCTCAGTTTATTTATGTGTAATGTCATGCTTACATTAAGTAATCTTATCAAATAAAGAATTTAACAAAAAAAAATCGGCTATGGCACTGAAGGCCGAAGGAGCCGAAATGGTTTTGCGTGAATAATGTCTTCTTCTATATAATAAAAGGCAATGTCTGTGTGTGTGTGTGTGTGTGTGTCTTATACACTATAGGTTCAGCGACCGCGCGTTGGAGAGCTACGAAAAGTAGCAATCGGAGACCCTGGGGGTGGGAAGGGGACCAGTCAAAACCGATTTTTAAAATTATAATGTTTTTGTTGTTGTTATTTAATGTTTTATGCGATTTCGACCGTTTTTCCCCCCTTTTTTCTCCATCATCCAGACGTCGTAGAAAAAAACAACTCACACCACCGGAAACAGCAGACAATTGAGAGTAAAAATATATCAATTTCAAATCTCAATTTCAATTTCCAATATTTTTTAAAGATTTTAAAACAAAAGTCACTTACGGCTCAAAAAAACGAACTTCCGTTTCTAAATCCTCGCATCGGAAAAAGTTCCGCGATTTTGAACTAATAATTCAAATTTTTAGAAAGCTCAAAGATCTGGCTTTCTTACAAGCCCAATCTGGTCAAGAAATAATTACAGCCCGACCCTGATTTTTAAGAAGTAATGAGTTTAAATTTCTCAACGACTTAACGGGGATGATCCGATTTTTCTCCCGCCGGGA
Organism: Amaurobius ferox; assembly: GCA_951213105.1. Lineage (NCBI taxonomy): Eukaryota > Metazoa > Arthropoda > Arachnida > Araneae > Amaurobiidae > Amaurobius > Amaurobius ferox. The sequence goes on from OX578144.1 coordinate 101,861,601, forward strand.
ACGTCACGTGTTTCCATGGAGATGGGTTAGAAAATGACGTGATATTTTAAATGATGGAATTAAGAGCTTAGCATATGGTCATTTTAAATGGTTATTTTAATTTATGGATATTTTAAATGGATCTTTTAATTTTATGGATATTTTAAATGATGGAACGATGGAATGAAGATGATGGAATTTAGAGCTTAGCATATGGTCATTATAAAATTTAAATTAGCGCGCGTGAAGTTAGCGCGCAGGAATTGCAGTCGGTAGGCCCGGGTTCGATTTCCGCCACTGCCAAAACTGCCGCAGTGTTCACGCGGAGTATGATCACGTTAAACATGTTTGTCCGTAAGTCTTTCCGAGAAGTTGGTGGTAGGGGAAGGAGGGTACGGTCCCTGTGGATGCCTCCCCCCACTGGGTTCCGGTCTAAATTGGGTGGTACTTCCTGGCCGTCCAAATAGTTACCTTACACCTTTCTGGTACTTTTTCACATGATGCGAATTGTTCTAGGACAGTAGTTATAGTGATCTCTCAATGAATAGTCCATAGCACATTATACCGTATAGGTCACAAAAGCAAAAATACTAAGCAGGTGTTTATAATCATTTTACTTCTCAGCCGAATGTATGTATAGAAAGAAAAGTAAAATTCGTCGGTTAGTCATAAAAGTAAAACTTGGCGATTAGGTTGATGGAAAATAAATTATTTTGTGTGATTAATGTCATGCAAAATAAAGCTTCAATGAACTTCAATAAGTTCATTAGTTGTTTTCAGTTTCATTTACTTCGTTAACAACAGATAATATGGGACTATGGTAGCTAAAGTTAGATACATAGCTGAAACAACTTCATATTTTCAAGTTACGAGCAAATATCTTTACAAGATCTAAATCAAGTTTTAAGTATTATATTTAAAAGTCCAAAAATCCGATACAAAATTCAAAGCTCTCAATGGGCTACAAATTACTTTGTTACTGTTCATAACTACATCACTTTCAGCTTTCGAGATTTAATGATTTGCAAACTTTAAAAGCAGAAAGTTTCCTTCAACTTGACAAGATAATTGACGATTACTCGGAGCTAGAATATTGATCTGGAAATTTGAATTCCTACTGAGTATTTTTGTCGCTAACTCTTTACATATATATTTTACTGTTCAGATGATATTCCAAATGAAAGTGTGAAGAAGAAACTCGCTCAGACAGAACTTTTATTTCTTCAACTAAAATAACTCAAAATATTATAAAATTGAAACTATTATTATATATTTATAAATGGTGACTTATTTCTGACAATACAAGCAGAAATTATTGACATTTTCATTTATTACATTCGGAGCTATAACAATCCAAATTATTTACATTTTTAAACAGCGCTGCAATTTCAGCGTGATACCACGGCCATAGATGATATTCATATTAAAACTGGCGGGGCCTTATTTGAATAGAATTTTGTAAAACACCCTCACCGTCCCATCCAACCTCCATCTGCAAAAACATCGTGTTATTTCTCTTTTCCTGTGCATATAATTATTTTTCCTTCCTCCCCCACCAGCGAAAGCGCGCGTGTGGTTGTCTACAGGGAAAAGCGGTGACAAGGACTTGGATTGGATTTGGGAGTTTTTCTGACGCTCTGCGTGCCAACTCGTCCGTGTCCCTATAAAACGAAGATGGCAACAACTGAAGCGATTTATTCGCTCTCTGCCATTTTCGGCTATAAGCAACTGTCCGGTGCTGTGTTCTGTTTTAATACTGCAACTGCTGATACGGAATACACAAAGATGCGGATTTGTTCGTCTTCGGGGACGGTGAGTACCTTCAAAGATGCTTTGAACATGTGTTTAGGATATGTCTTGTGGGTCATGTGGATATTAGAACTGAAATGTTCGCTACAAACCAAGGCACCCTATTGGTTTTACTACTTAGTGATAGTGTTTTTCTGGGTGTAATTATTATTATTATTATTATTATTATTATTATTATTATTATTATTATTATTATTATTATTTACAAATGCCAGGCATTTGACAATTGAGCCTTCTAGCTTCCAAATATTTGTCAATTAAATCTATATATCTCACAAGTTATCATAATATCTCTCGATTTATCTCTCAATAATATATCTCAATTTATCTCCCAATATCTCTCATTAAGTGCAGTACACGTGTCTATATGTTCTCCATGTCTAAAATTACATAAGGTACAATTATGTGAGTTTCCAAGTCCAAATATAAAAAATCTGATGTGGGCAACACATGACTTTCCTTATATAATGTAATGAATTTACTACTTTTACAGTAAAAAAATAGGTTTTTCTTATAGTAGATACTAATATTCTTTCCAAGATATTGAATTTTCGACAATTAGTCGTCATTTTCATTGATTTAGCATCATTTTTATCCATTTGGCGAGATTTTCATTAATTTGGCAACATTTCAAAAAAGTCTCCAAGTTGGCGACATTCCGCCAAATTCGTCGCCAAAATCTCGCCAAGCGTTATGCACTAAGAAAAAATTTATTCTTACAGCAGATAAATGACTATTGGCGTTCAAATACAAAAGTATTATTCAAAGTATATTTTTTCATGAATGGAACGAGCTAGATCCACGAGAATGATGTCACTCAATTTATCGCATGGTATTACATATGAAAAGTGAACATGTTTCTCAATAGGAATTTTTTTTTATGGGACTTTTTCATAATTTTTTTGAAAAATGTACAATATCTCGAGAACGGTTCATGTTAGCGTTCTAAAATTTATGCCAATCGCTTTCTACTGAAAAATTACATAAGAAATGTCTATTTGCGTAACTTTATTAGCGATTTTTATTTTTTGCCGATTTTTTCAAAATTTCATTCGAAAATTTAGGGGGGTTCTGAACATTCGATTACGTATAAAAACAATAGGCTTCCAGTGTTTACGGATTGTGATTTTTGTACCAAATTTGGTTCGAATCGGTCCATTCGTTCGTCAGTTATCGTCTCCACAGACTCACTGACACACACACATACTTTCACACACACACACACACACACATACTTTCACACACACACACACACACACACACACACACACACACACACACACACACACACACACATACACACACACAGACATCACCTCAAAAATGTTTGATTCGTGATCAGGGATGCTTGAAACGTGCTCTCCCGTCGAAAACTCGAATTCGAATTTTCGACCCCGTCACAATACTTTCCTTATACATTATGTATATAAGGAAAGTAAAAATTAGCATTCAGGCAATTTTCTGGTGTAATTTAAATTTTCTTCTCCAGCTAGAAATCCCAGTGACCACCTAATTTATTAAATATTTACAACATTTGCAAGTTTTGCGCATATATTCTTATAAAACTAAAAGCGTTAAATATAGCGGATTGAACATATAATAACAATGCTTTTGTAAAATTACAAAGCCCCCTTCGAGGATTTGAGATCTGATGGTGCATCTGTATGAAGTAAAGCTGCGATATATAGTTTTTAATTCAGAGGGGATGCTCCTAACTAAATAAATGTATAAAGCTGTGAGATATATTTATAAAATATATAAATGTTATACTAGTAACTAAAAAAGCAAAATTCAATTGTGTAAAGATGTTGTACCATTCACTCATCCACCTTACGTATGTTGAACGCAGCCGTTGGTATTTCAATAGATTTTTATGACTATACTGCTAAAAATTACCACTACAGATTAAGAAACCTGTTTGTAGTCGTGTTTCCCCTTCAAATGAATCTTTAGCGAAAGACTTCCAAAAATTACCACTACAAATTTTATAAGCTCTTTATAATAGTGTCTCTTTCCAATTTGATATTTAGCAATAGACTTTCAAAAATTACCATTACAAATTTAATAACATATTTTTAAAGTGCCTTTCCTTCAATTTGATCTTTAGCAATACACTTCCAAAAATTACAAATTCAAATTTGATAAGCTCTTTAAAATAGTGTCTGATCTTGAATTTGATCTTTAACAATAGACTTTCAAGAATTACCTCTACAAATTTGATAACCTCTTAAAATAGTGGTCTCCTCTTCGATTTGATCTTAAGTAATAGACTTCCTAATATTATCACTTTACTTTATCAACTAATAATATTATTAGTTGATAAAGTAAAATAGTGCCAACTTTTCAATTTAAACTTTAGCAATATAATTTCAGAAATTACTGCTACAAGTTTGATAAATTCTTTATAATAGTAACTCTTTTTCAGTTTGAATTGTAGCAATACTCTTCGAAAAATTGCAACTACACATTTGATAAGCTCTTTATAATAGTGCCTTATCTTCAATTCGATCTTTAGCAATAGACTTTCAAAAATTACCACTACAAATTTTATAAGTTCTTTATAGTGTCTCCTCTTCAATTTAATCTCTAACAGTATATTTGCAAAAATTACCACTACAAATTTAATAGCATTTTTATAATAGTGTGTCTATTTCAAATTTAGTTTTAGCAATGTAATTTCTAAAATCACCTCTATAAATTTAATAACCTGTTTATAATAGTGCCTCATCTTCAGTTTTATCAGCAGTAGAATTCCTAAAATTATCACACCAAATTTGATAACCTCTTTGTAATAGTGGCTCCTATTCAAATTTTATTTTAGGCAATAGATTTCCTATAATTTTCACTACAACTTTTACAAGCTCTGTAATATAGAGTCTCCTCTTCAATTTTATCTTTACCGATAAATTACCACTACAGATTTTATAACCTTTTAATAATAGTGTTTCCTCTTCAATTTCATCTTTAGGAATAGACTTCTTAAAATTACCATACGAATGTGATAAACTCTTTATAGTGGTGCCATTTCTTTAATTTAATCTTTAGTAATGGATCTGCAAAATTAGCCACTACAAATTTGACAAGCCCTTTACAGTCGTGTATCCTCTTCAATTTGATCTTAAGAAGATTATTATAAGTTGTTAGAGTTGAATCTACAAAGTTTTGCTGCATATGATCTTTACTGTCCTCTTTGTTGAAATCCTTTCAAGCTCTCACATGATAAAGTTTTTTTAACGGTCTTTAATCTTTGGAAAATTGAAATCTTTAAGGGGCTTGAAAATTCGAAGCATTAGTGAAATGTATTTCTTCCCTTAATTTCAAGGTAATGTATATAGGACACTAATTAGAATATGGGTAGAAAATTTAAACTCGACTTTCTACAAATCGACATATTTTGGACCGTCTACAACACGAATTCACTGTTTTTTAACACTTTACAACATAGTTGAAAAGTGTTTATGACTTTGTTCATTCTGTCTGTCTGTCCGTTATAACTGCCTTAAAAATGACTTTATCAAAATGAAATTTTAGTATGTTCTTCAGACGGTCTGTGGGACCTATGGGAATATAAATGAATATCACCCAATTAGTTTTGGATTGAACCCGGGTTGAAAAAATGAAATACATTGAACCCTATGGGACCTAATTTTTCAAACATTTTTTAAGCGGATTTAAAATTCGCAAATTGCTTCGAAAATTTTAAGTAATATTCAAATTATCCCATAAAATATATAAAAAAAATTTCAGCAAAATATATTCAGTAGTTTTTAAAATAAAAATTAAAATAATAATTACACCTATATGAATCCATCACGTGACCATTATTAGGAAAAGATCACGTGACCATTATTATGAAGAGATCACGTGACCCACTTCAAAACGAAATATAGCATCCAACTTGTCTCAAAATCGTGATTTTTAAAGTTATTTTTAATCCATAATGAGTGCTGTATCCGTCCTAAAACCGCTTTATTTTTGCTTGAATTCTGTGCATCTACATACTGAAACAATGCAATTACAATATATTTGAGTTTAAATTATCATCCAAATTTTATTATTTTCACAACGAAGCCTATTTTTCACTTATGTAAAATGTAAACAGCAAAATATGTAGAATGAGTTGTATAAGAATTGCTGCATTTCTTTAACGCAAAATTATTTAACTCATGGAGTCTGCAATATAGCTAATATGAATGAAACATTCATTGATTTTACGCAGAAGCAAACGATTTTTTTCGATGAAGTTTTAAGCATAGAGTTAAATTACTTGTAGTTCGATAGTTTTAAGTTTTTAAATAAAATTAATTATTATAGTATTATGATGAATGAAATTAATGGAAAAGTGTTTATGAATGAAATGCTGCTTTTATGGAGAGAGCCAGCCATGTTATATTTCGATGACGTTATTTGAATAAATTTCATTTGTTTTCGATGAAGTTTTCAAATATAATAAATTATTATAGTATTATGATAATTTTTAAAATATTACCCACGAATGTATCGTATTTTAAAGATGTTTAAACCAGGCATTTTATATTTCAATGCCATCATTTGAATGAATTTCATTTTTTTCGATGAAGTTTTAAGTTTTCAAATATAATAAATCAATGTAGTATTGTGATAATTTTAAAAATATTACCTAGGAATGTATCGAATTTTAGAGATGTTTAACTAAAATTGCATTGAAGTTGGAAAGTGTTTCATAATCAATGCTTTATGCATGATTGATCTTTCCTGTTTATGACGTCCATGTGTCTCTGTGTATATGGTCAATGTAAGTATCCACTGTAGACTATATAGCAAAATTTCTTGAAATTTTAATAGTTAAGTCATATGTAGATTACCTTGATACTGGTAAGATATTTTAATGGTTTAGAAATAGCGACATGAGATATAAAAAAAGTTTCATTTATCCAGTTTGGATATAAGAGATTTAGATTTGAGTATAGGGCACAGCAACAATATTATTCGATGTAATTTATCACGGATAAGATTGGATCTACAAAAACCCCTATATAATTTTAATAAGATTAAATTTTCAGTTAAATTCAAATTGTGAAATTGTTTAAATCACTATTTGTCATATAATCAAATATTTGTTGAAATTCATTCCATACTTACTTTCCCTGCATATATAATACAATAATCCAGAAATTGTTGCTGTTGTTGTTGAAACCCAGACTGTCCGACCTACCAGAAAGGCTGGAAATTGTTGTGACGAAGTTGAAAATTCGTCTTCCAATTTTCGACGAAAAGCAGTTTTTTAATATCCCACTACTCAAATCGAATATTTTTGAAAGGATGTATCTGTGTGTATATATGTTAATATGTGTGTGTGTGTCCGTGAGTTTGTAGACGTTTTATCTCACAAAACAAATAAAGAATTTCAAAAATTATTCTATATGATTCATACAAGCAGCTTATATTGGGACTCTGGTTTTACACGTAATCAACTGTTCGAATAGTCATCAAATTTTTGAATGAATTTTTTAAAACATCATAAAAAATCTGATGTCGGCAGCACATGACTTTCCCTGCAGACTTATATCCACGTTCTCTTCTCTTTATTTTAATTAAATTTAATTCACTTTTAATTCAATTTTCGTTCTCATTTGGTAACTGGACTTATTTTCAAAGGTGGCGTAAAAATAATACGAAAATACTAAAATATCTCGAGAACGGCTAGTCGTAATGTATTGGGGTTGGTCTTATTCTTTTTTTCGTTAACAATTACGTATAAAACAAGCATTTAATGGATATATTTGAGCATGCGTAGTTTTTTATTTTAGATTTTGACTATTTTTGAGGGCCATTTTGCAAAACAAGGCAGGTTATATTTTTCCGAATCGTACTAAAATCTAATCAGCACCAGGGTGACCCACAAACGACTTATCTACCGAATTTTGTGAAATTCGGTCCATTAGTTTTTCATCTAGAGTGTATACAGGCTTTTGCAGACCATTTCGCAAAGAAAGGCGGGTTCTTTTAAAGTAATCAGCACCAGATTCGCCCACAAGTGACTGATAAAATTTTATGAAATTCGGTGAATTAGTTTTTTAGTTAGAGTGGATACAAAATCTGCACAGACAAACAGACAGACACGCAGATAAACACACAGACAGACACACAGATAAACACACAGACACACTGACACACAGCCAGATATACAGACACACACACAGACGTCACTGTAAAATTAGTTTTTTTTTGTATTCTAGAGGTCTCGAAACGTGTAGATCCGTCGAAAACTCGAGTTGCGATTTTCAGCATGATTCCAATACTTTCCCTATGCGTTACCATGCATTGCAGGGAAAGTAAACATCAGAGTTTTCAATATTGCTAAATAAGTAAACATTTCATAAGCAAGGCTTTATGAAATGTTTATATGAAATGCTATGGCGAACGAATTATATAAAATTTAGTAAGCTAACATGAACCGATATATCCCGAGTTTCGAAATAATTTTCGTAAAAATGCTTAAATCAGACATTTTAATGTAATCATTTCATACTTAATTTTTTATTAGAAAGCGAATGGCACAACCTTTAGAACGCTAACATGAACCGTTGTCATTGTACGGTTTTCAAATGCATTTATCCAAGAAATAAAAAAAAATGAAATAAATAACAAATATTATCTATTATGTTCACTTTTCACATACAAAATTAGGCAACAAAGCTCTTAACATCACTCTCGTTGATCTAGTCAGTTACTTTTAGGTTAGAAGATATTTTTACTTTCCCTACATACATAGTATAATGCATAGAGAAAGTATTATGACTGGGTCGAATATTCGATTTCGGGTTTTCGACGGAAGAGTAAGTTTCAAGAATCCTGAACTCGAATCGAACGTTTTTGAGGTTATGTCTGTGTCTGTATATTTGTGTGCATGTGTGTGTCCGTAAGTCTGTGGATGCGATATCTTTCGAACAAGTTTAGCATTCTAAGCGTCATTTGGTACTATTATTACTATCTGTGAACAATGGAAGCCTATTGATAACGCGATCAAACGTTCGGAAGACCACCAAATTTTTGAATGAATGAAAAAAAAAATCATGAAAAAGTCAGAACATTTAATAATGTCAAATGATTCGTGATCGTACACGTTTTCCAAATGTATCTATAAAATTACGCAACAATGAACAGTGGCATGCATCATCAGGCGAAATATCGACAACTTGTAGATTTTTTAATGTAGTGCCAACTAGACGACAATCTCGCCAATTTGGCGAATCAAAAAATTGCTCGGTCACAAACTCTTCTAAATTTTCGAAAACAGTTCAAAACAATAAAATATAGAAATTAGTTTTATATATTCATAAAGAGTTTTTATATATTTATTCATCATTCATTTCCGACAAAACAAGTAAAACATAATTACATTATTATTTATTAGGGTCTTAGATATAAGCGTCCAAATTGTTTACATTTTTCGTAACTCTCTGATTTCAGTTCCAGGTACCTCAATTTTTGATGCTATGTACATCAAAAATTTTGCTTATGAATAATGACGACTTTTTAAAGATATTATGCCTTTATTGCATTGGGACAATAAAATGGGACTCTAGAATTCTGAGCATAAGTATTTTCGTTTCTCTTTACATGTTCCCACGGTGTATGAGTTATGTCTTATCTGCGCATACTGAGATTTTACCATTTAAACTCCAAAGAACACTCCTCGTGGTAAAACAACATTTTAAAATTTCAGCTTTATATTACGAGATATAGTCAATCTACGCCATTTTATGATCCGTACAATTCCTTTTTCTCAATATATATGTATTTCTCACTTTAACAGTTCGCGTGTTCAAAGCACACGCTTGAAACGAATTAACTAGTCAAGGCAAGAAATTACTGTAAGTTCTATCGTAGATAAACCTATAGAAATTTGAATGGATTTTTAAATTCATGCCCTTTTTGACTAAATACTATCCTCTAATAATGCCATCTAGAGCAGTCTGGGATGATCATCCTTTTTGGATTATTTTATTCTTTTTTAAGGAAAGCTCTATTTACTTTTCTTTAGTGCTGCCATCTAGTGTTATTTTCTTTAATTGAAAATTACAGTTAGCAGTTGAAGAAAAAAAATCTCATCAAATCTTTTATTTATTGCATGGCAAACGACAATCAACGATAGTAACATTAGAAAAGAGCAAAATAGTAATGCTAAGAAAGCGTATTTATAATTCTGTTTGATCCGATATTATTAAAGGATATTTCAAAATACAATTTCTTAAAATATTTCTGACCCTTGATTTCTAGTGCAATACGTTCTAATTAAAATGTACACTAAGCACTTGGAGGGAAAAAAAAATCGTATTCCCCCCTGCTATTTCTGTAACATTAAAAACAATGACTGAAAAATTACTTTATAATTTTATTTTACAAAAAGGATATTTCATAATATTCTTATGTACACTATATTGCACCAAAGAATTCTTCAAAATTTCATTTCTCAAGACTTTTTTGTTGTTCTACCATTTAGTGCAATATATTATAATTTAATTGTTAACATATTTAATCGGAGTTCTTGTGACACCGTTCATTTACGATGGGCTAGCTATAAATTGATTCCCAAGTGCATATTCGACTGACCTTCCATCTGTTACGCCTTTCTAGGCATATTTCGAATAGATAGAAACTTGTAATTCGGTACATGGTGAATCTTTCAATAAAATGGGAAACATAATACTAAAATTTTAAAGGAACCCTGTAAACAATTTTCAACTGAATATTACTTTCTGAAAAAATCGACAGTGTTCCAATCTGAATGAAAAAAAATTATTTTGCATGAATAGAATATTTTCTTGTGAGTGATTTGTCTTATTTAGGCATTTTCAAAACAGTTCAAAATATTAAAATACCAAAATTAGAGCCACCTTTTAAAAATAATTCTAAATATTAAAATACAAAAAAAATTAGAACCACCTTTTCAAATTTGTTCAAAATATTAAGGTATCAAAATTATACCCACTACATTCAGTTAAAAACTTGATCCGAAATTAAATTATATATCCTTGTGGAGATTAAAGGGCTAAAATTATTTTTTCTAGTTCCTAGCTAGAACTTTCAGTTTTGAAGATGTATGTACTTCAAACTTAAACAAGAAAGATCAATCATGCATAAAGCATTGATTATGAAACACTTTCAAACTTCAATGCAATTTTATATAAGCATCTCTAAAATACGATACATTCTTCGTTAATATTTTTAAAATTATCAGTATACTACATTAATTTATTATATTTGAAAACTTAAAACTTCATCGAAAAAAATGAACTTCATTCAAATGACGGCATTGAAATATAAATTGCCTGGTTAAAACATCTCTAAAATGCGATACATTCCTGTGTAATATTTATAAAATTATCCTAATACGACAATAATTTATTATATTTGAAAACTTCATACAAAACAAATAAACTTTATTCAAATGGCGTCATCGAAGTATAAATAGCCTCCATATAAAAGCAGCAATTCATTCATAAACATTGTTCTAATCCTTTCATTCATCGCAATACTATAATAATTTATTTTATTTAAAAACTTAAAACCATGGAGGTACAATTAATTTAACTCTATGCTTAAAATTTCATCGAAAACATCGTCTGGTTGGTTCTCTGTGTAAAATCAATGAATGTTTCATTCATATCAGCTATATTGCAGACTCCGTGAGCGAAATAATTTTGCGTTAAAGAAATTCAGCAATTCTTATACAACTCATTCTACATCTTTTAGGGTTTACATTTTCCATAAGTGGGCTTCGTTGTAGAAATAATCAAAGTTTGATAATCTTTTAAACTCAAATATATTATAATTGCGATATTTCAGTATGTAGATGCACAGAATTTAATCAAAATGAAGCCGTTTTAGGACGGATACAACACTAAATATGAATTAAAAAGAACTTTAAAAATCACGATTTTGATACAAGATGGATGCCATATTTTATTTTGAAGTAGGTTACGTGATCTCTTCATACAAAGAGTGTAATTATTATTTTAATTTTTATTTAAAAAACTACTGAATATATTTTGCTGAATTTTTGTTTTTATATTTTAAGGGAAAATTTGAAAATTTTCCTAACATTTGTGAATTTGTGAATTTAAATTCGCTTAAAAAATGTTTGAAAAATTCGGTCCCATAGGGTTTAATATATTTCATTTTTTCTACCCGGGTTCAATCCAAAACTAATTGGGTGATATTATTCATTTATATTCCCATAGGTCCCACAGACCGTCTGAACAACATACTAAAATTTCATTTTGATAAAGTCATTTTTACAACAGTTATCGTACTAACGTACAGACGGACCGACAGACAGACAGACAGAATGAACAAAGTCATAAACACTTTTAAACTATGTTGTACAGTGTTAAAAATGGAATATTTTCAATCTTCTTGAACTTGACGATTCTTCAACAACTATGTCAGCATTGTAACAGCTATTAATCTAGGAAGTTTACTTCATACTAAACACTATTGTTGCTTCCTGTTTATATCTATATCTGGTAATTTATAATATATTTCGATCGAAATTAATAAAAATGTATCAAAATCTCGCTCGGACATAAACTATCGAAACTTATAGATTCCGAAAAAACAAAGTGCAAAACGTTAAAATAATGAACTTTTTATTTTATACTAGCCGCCTTTGCCGACCAGTCTGTTCGCTACCCTTGAAAATTCTGACCATGGCAAATTCTGATCGTTGCAAACTCGCTGGCGGGACCTACCAGAGAGGTGTAAGGTAACTGTTTGGACGGCCAGGAAGTGCCACCCAATTTAGACCGGAACTCAGTGGGGGAGGCATCCACAGGGACCGTACTCTACTTCCCCTACCACCAATCTCTTGGAATGACTTACGGTCCCACACGTTTAACGTGATCGTACTCCGCGTGAACACGGCGGCAGTTTCGGCAGTGGCGGGAATCGCTAACCACTGGGCTACCGCGCCCTCCGCGACAATCTCCATAATTTTCTTTTTATTCACTCAAGTTAGACCGGAACCCAGTGGGGGAGGCATCCGCAGGGGCCGTACCCTCCTTCCCCTACCACCAACCTCTCGGAAGGACTGACGGACCCACATGTTTAACGTGATCGTACACCGCCTGAACACGGCGGTAATTTAGGCAGTGGCGGTAATCGCTAACCACTGGGCTACCGCGCCCTCCGCAACAATCTCCATAACTTTCTTTTTTTCCAGTCCAATGTAAATTTGCTTTGGTCCGTATGTCCTCAGTAGGATTTACGGACGTGAACATGGCGGCAATTTTGGGAATCGAACCCGGGCCTACCAAGTGCAAATCCCGCGCGCTAACCACTGGGGTACTTCGCCCTCTGCGACATTCTCCATAACTTTCCTTTTATTCACCCAATTTAGACCGGAACCCAGTGGGAGGGGCATCCACAGGGACCGTACCCTCCTTCCCCTACCACCGACCTCTCGGAAGGACTTACGGATCCACATGTTTAACGTGATCGTTACCACGTGAACACGGCAGCAATTTTGGCAGTGGCGGGAATCTAACCCGGGCCTACCGAGTGAAATTCCTGCACGCTAACCACTGGGCTATCGCGCCCTACGCGACAATCTCCATAACTTTCTTTTTATTCGCCCAATTTAGACCGGAACCCAGTGGGGGAGGCATCTACAGAGACCGTACCCTCCTTCCCCTACCACCAACCTTTCGGAAGGACTTACGGACCCACATGTTTAACGTGATCGTTACCACGTGAACACGGCAGCAATTTTGGCAGTGGCGGGAATCTAACCCGGGCCTACCGAGTGAAATTCCTGCACGCTAACCACTGGGCTATCGCGCCCTACGCGACAATCTCCATAACTTTCTTTTTATTCGCCCAATTTAGACCGGAACCCAGTGGGGGAGGCATCTACAGAGACCGTACCCTCCTTCCCCTACCACCAACCTTTCGGAAGGACTTACGGACCCACATGTTTAACGTGATCGTTACCACGTGAACACGGCAGTAGTTTTAGCAGTGGCGGGAATCGAACCCGGGCCTACCGAGTACAATTCCCTTGCGCTAACTTCCCGCGCGCTAATTTAAATCTTATGATGACCAAATTCTAAGCTCTTAATTCCGTCATCCTCATTCCATCGTTCCATCATTTAAAATTATTATTTATACATATTATTATTATTATTATTCATCCATATTATTATTATTTATCATTATTATTTATCCATAAATTTAAAATATCCATAAATTAAAACGTGCCATCAATCATCCATATCGTTCCACAAATACATAAATATAATAATTTCAAATACATCACCACAATTCAATCATTTAAATTATTTAAAATATCCATTTAAAATATCATATAAATATAATCATTTCACCCGCTGTTTACAACACATATCTTAATTTATTTGAAACCGGAAGGTCCCCCTCTCCATGGAGAAGGGGAAAAACTTCAACGGGTGAAAACGCGGTTAGCCGAGAAATTGAAAATCCTTAGGTCATTAAAATCGCGATCCTGTGGATATTTATAATTATTTCTTGACCAGATTGGACTTGTAAGAATGCCAGATCTTTGACCTTTCTAAAAATGTAAATTATTAGTCGAAATTATGAGTACTTTTTACTATGCGAGAATTTAAAAATCAAAAATCGTTTTTTTTGAGCCAAAAGTGACTTTTGTTTTAAAATCCTTAAAAAATATTAGAAATCGAAATTGAAATTTAAAATTGATATAACTCACAATTGTCTGCTCTTTCCGGTGGTGTGATTTGTTTTTTTTTTACGACGTCTGGATCGTGGAGGAAAAAGGGCAAAAAACGATCGAAATCGCATAAAACATTAAATATCTAAAAAAATAATTCAAATTTTAAAAATCGATTTTGACGTATCCCCCCCCCCCCCCCAGCTCCGGGTCTCCAATTGCCAAATTTCGTAGCTCTCCGATGCGCGGTCGCTGAACGTATAGTGTATAAGACAGACAGACAGACAGACATTGACTTTTATTATATAGATATTTATAAAGATAACCACATCTGCAATATAAAATAAATAAATAAAAAAAAACATTTAAATTTGTATGTATTAGATTCGAAGATATAAGCGTCCAAATTGTATACATTTTTTGTAACACTCTGATTTCAGCCCGAGATACCCCAATAATAAATGTGCATCAAAAATTTAGCTTACAAATAATGACAATTTTTGTAAAATATCATGCCTAATTTATTACATTGGGACAAGGGGGGGGGGGGGGCTTTAGAATTTTAAGCAGAAATTTTTTTCGCTTCACGTTACGTTTTCCCGTGGTGTATGAGTTATATTTTCTCTACGCATATGGAGATTTTGCTCTGTAAACTCTAAAAAATCATTCGTGATAAAACAATATTTCAAATTTTTATCTTCATATTACAATACGTCAATCAACGGCATTTTATGATCCGTACAATTACTGTCTCCCCAATATAAGCTTATTTTTCACTTTATTAGTTCCCGTTTTTAAAGCACACGCTTGGAACGAATTAACTAGTCAAGGCGGGAAATTACTGTATGTTGTATTGTGAATAAACCTATGGAAATTTAAATGGATTTTTAAATTCATGTTCCTTTGAACTAAAAATAATAAATATCCTGTAATGCTGCCATCTAGTGCAGTATTGAATGATCGTGCTTTTCCGATTGTTTTAAAGAAACTCTATTTGCATTTTCTGTAGTGCTGCCATCTAGTGTGAACTCCTCTAATTGAACATTACAGGATGAAGTTCGATAAAAATCTCATCAAATCCTTGTTATATTTATTGCAGATCAAACCACAATAATTAGAAAAAACAGAATAATAATGCTGTGTTTGATACGATATTATTAAAGGATACTACAAAAATCCATTTCTTAAAACTTTTCTGTACTCTTCTAGTGCAATACGTTCTAATTGAAATTTACGTTAAGCAAAAGGAGAAGAAAGCCCTACTATCCCCCCCCCCCCCCTACTATTATTGTATTATAAAAAACAATGACTATGGAAAAAACTTTTATTTTTAAAAAAAATATTTCATTATATTTTTATAGGCGTATTTCACCAATCAAAATTTTATTTTTCAACATGCTTCTGAAGTTGGATTATCTTGTGCAATATATTATAATTGAAAACAATCTGCGGTTAGCAACACATGGCTTTGCATGATGCAATAACTTTAAGAAGTTTAAAGAGAAACAATGGTGTACAAGATCTACTGTATGATGTTTTTTCGCATTAAGTTGTACATTAACATTCGGCGTTTCTCCTGATGCAACATAGTAATATAGTCCATAGTAATATAATACATGCACTAAGTAATATAGTTTATAAATTAAACAATTTTAATCATTAAAAACTATTTCAATAAAACCGATAATGGTATTCATATGTCATAATATATTTAACTTTTAGTTATTTAATTTGAAAAGATGAATTTCGTTACGATGATAACCATTTAATTATCGCTTCAAAAGTTACCAAATGCGCGTATAAATAATTAAAGCTTAAATTGCTCTAAGTCCTTGGACGAGCCGAATGGTCTGGGCTTTCGACACCTTTGTTGATGTTGCAGAAACATAAATTAAATCGAATTCTGGCGCTTTTGGCGACATAGTAGTCCAAACAAAACTTATTCACATTCAAGTGAAAAATCCTCATTCAAATGAATTTGTCATTTAATTAATATCCCGTGATATTAATAAGTATTGGCGGACTCTTAGGGCTCAAACTAGTAAAAAAAATATTTTCGCTCTTGAATGAAGAGAACTACATTCACTAGAATGATGCTAGTATATTTTTTGCTTAATATTGTATATGGAAAATGAAGGTATTTGTTAATACTTCTTACTTTTTCATATTATGTAATTTTTTTTATACATTTATTTGAAAAACGTGCAACATCTCAAGAACGGTTCATGCTAATGTTTGTGTAATTCGTTTTCTAATAAAAAAAAATCTGATGTGGGCAGCACATGACTTTCCCTGCAGACGCGAGTTCATTCTTTCTATATTCCTTAAGAACTCATTAAATTGAGTTTAATTATACAAAATAACACAAAATTCAATGTCTGCTTTTGTTTGGTAATTGGACACTTTTCCAAAGGCGGCATAACAAAAATGCAAAAACTCTCAAATATCTCGGGAACGGTCAGTCCTAGAGTAATAGAGTTGTTCTTATTCTTTTCCGCTTCAAAAATTACGTGTAAAACAAGCATTTAATTGATACATTTGAACATACGTAGTCTTTTTTTTTAGATACTGGCGATTTTTGAGGGCCATTTGGTAAAAAAAGGCAGGTTGTTCTTTTCCGAATCATACCGAAATCTAATCAGCACCAGAGTATCCCACAAGTAATTTATCAACCAAATATTGTGAAATTTGGTCAAAGTATTTCAGCTAGAGTAGATACATGAGATTTTAGAGGGCCATTTCACAAAAAAAAGGCGGGTTCTCTTTTTCGAATTGTACCAAAACACTAATCAGCATCAGGGTCACACCCAAGAGTCTTACCTACCAAATTTTATGAAATTCGGTCCATTAGTTTTTGATTTAGAGTAGATACATACATTGCACAGACACACAGACAGACACACAGGCACACAGACACACAGACAGAGACACACAAAGACGTCACGCTAAAACTGGTTTTTTTCGTATTCTAGAGGTCTCGAAACGTGTAGATCCGTCGAAAATTCGAGTTGCGATTTTCGGCACGATTCCAATACTTTCCCTATATATTACCATGTATTGCAGGGAAAGTAAAAAATACGTATGAAATGATTATTTATGTAATAGTATTGGAAACCCTGTTTCTAATTGGTTTTTCAATAAAACATTTGGAAATCGTAAAATATCTCAAGAACGGCTCACGTTTGCCTTCCATAGTTTATGTCATTCGTTTTTAATGAAAAACTGCATTAGAAATGATCATTATTATTATTGAAGGTCCTGCTTTTTAACGATTTTTTTAAAAAGAGTTTTGAAAATTGTGATTTTGCAGAACATTGGATTGCGTTTAAATTCAATAGGGTCCCAGTAGTCACTGATTATATCATTCGTACCAATCGTGGTATAAATCGCATCTACAGACTCACGGACACATACAATTAACCTGCATACACATCACACGCTAAAGCACATAAATACACACACACTAAAATACATACACACTCTAAAATGCATATACATATAGACGTGACCACCAAAACGTTCGATTCGAGTTCAGGGATTCTTGAAACATGCTTTTTCGTCGAAAATTCGAATTCTAATTTTTGACACCGCGGTCGAACATTTTGGGGGGAATGTCTGTGTGTGTGTTCCTGAGACTGTGGGTACAATATTTCACGAACGAATTGAGTGCTACGAAAGAAAATTTGGGTACGATTAATAGAATTGGTAAACACTGGAACCCCATTGATTTTAAACGGAATCGAATTGGAACGAACGGGTTCGAAACGTAAGCGGATGACTTCTCCACT
Organism: Amaurobius ferox; assembly: GCA_951213105.1. Taxonomy (NCBI): domain Eukaryota; kingdom Metazoa; phylum Arthropoda; class Arachnida; order Araneae; family Amaurobiidae; genus Amaurobius; species Amaurobius ferox. The sequence goes on from OX578144.1 coordinate 101,879,868, forward strand.
CAATCAATTTTCGAAAGAAATTTTGAGGAAATCATTATAAAAGAAAAATAATTAATAATGTTACATACTAATTATTTTGTTTGTAATTTTTCATTCGAAAATTAATGACTTAAACTTTAGAAAACTGGAATAAACCGTTCTCGAGATATTGCACATTTTCAAATTAATTAATCGAAAACATTACTGACATTAAAAGAATATTATCTATCATGAAGTGCGTTCCACTTTTCATATCGAATACTGCACGACAAATTTGTTAACAACTTCAATCTTGTGAATCTATCTCGCTCTATTCATTAGTGAAGATACTTTACGTAATAGTTTTGCATTTTGAAGTCCATCAATTCTCCAGTAGTAATTTCTTTATTTATAAGAAAGAAAAGTACTTCTCTTCGTCTGTCTGCAAAGCGTGGATGTAAATTTAAGAAACTAGATGACTAATTTGATTATATATAGCCAACTTGGCGAATTTTTCATTGATGTCAAACTCACAAAAATAACACCAAAATAACAAAAATGACACCAAATTAACGAAAATGACGCTACATTGATGAATTAATAAAAATATTTTAGTGTATGGACTATATTGGTTATTGCGGAAGTTATCAATATTGATAATTGTTAAGTTAGATTTGCGAGAAATATAAGTTAATTGGGTACTTTGGAGTAGTTCTACATGTTTCCATCCAAGAAAGGTGATATATGTTCAATTCAATGTTCAAATATCATGACGCGAATCTTGTACATCTGAACATAATTGAATAAGAAAGATCAATCATGCATAAAGCATTGATTTGAAACCCTTTACAACTGAAATGCAATTTCATTTAAGCATCTCTAAATTGCTATATATTCAGCACTAATATTTTTCAAATTATCACAGTTCTACAATAATTTAATATATTTGAAAACTTAAAACTTCATCCAAAAAAACAATGAACTTTATTCAAATGACGTCATCGAAATGTAAATCGTCTCCTCCTCTATGTTAAAGCAATGAATATTTCATTCATATCACTTTTATTTCAGACAGCAGGAGCTAAATAATTTTGCGTGAAAAAAATTCAGCAATTCTTATACAACTCATATTCCAATCACTTGTATACATTCTGCATCCATTAAAATTAGATTTCGTTGTGGAAATAATCAAAGTTTGATGATCATTTAAACTCAAAAATATTGTAATTACGTTGACACAGAATATAGATGCACAGAAAATACGCAAAAATAAAGCAATTTTAGGACGGATGCAACACTAAATATAGATGCAAAAGAACTTTAAAAAATCTCGATTTTTACACTGGAAAAATAAGAGGCATGCCATATTTTATTTTGAAGTGGATCACCTGATTTATTCATATTGTATTATTATTGCAATTTTTATTCAAAAATCTATCGAACATATTTTGCTGAAATTTTTTTATGTATTATATTGGATAATTTGAATATTTCCTAAACTTTTCGAAGCAATTTGTGAATTTTAACTTCACTTAAAAAATGCTTGAAAAATTAGATCCTATAGGGTTCAATGTATTTCACTTTTTCAACCCGGGTTCAATCCGAAACTAATTGGATAATATTACTCATTTGCATTCCCATATGTCCCACAGACCGTCTCAACAACATTCTAAAATTTCATTTTGATAAAGTCATTTTTACGGCAGTTATCGTGCGATTAGACATACAGCCATAATGAACAAAGTCATAAACACTTTTCAAGTATGTTGGACAGTTTTAAAAAGCGAGAGAGTATTTTACATAGTAAAAGAAGCTGCCTCTGAATGTGACGTTCTATCTGTCTGTGATGCCTGTAGTGGAAATCTAAGCGTTGTACGACCATAAAAGTTGGCACACATGAACTTTAGGACCGGAGAAGTTGCGCAACGGCGTTATTTTTTTAACTCGAATTAGACATTTAATCATTTTATGTTTAATTATTTTCATACAAATCGGTTCCTTAGCGACCAAAAAATATTATCACAGAGTTTTCATCTTGACATATCGGGAAGATCGAAGAATGTTCTTTGAAGAATATTCTTTGGGAATTTTCTTTGAAGAATGTTTTTTGGGAATATTCTTTGTAGAATATTCTTTGGGAATGTTCTTTGAAGAATGCTCATTCTAGTTCATTCATAAATAAAAATAACTGAGATAAATTATAAAATCCCAAGAATTTTTTATATATTCCATCCCAGGATTTCGGTATCAATTTTTTGACCAGGATTCCAAGATTACTATCTCTTCTATCACCTAGGGATTAGGTTAGAGCGCTAACCGTTCGCTAACAAGTGAAACTTACAGAAAGTCCGCAGAAGCGGTTTCTTTTTTTTTTAAAGCATTATTTTTCTAACAGTTTTAAAAAACGAGAGAGTATTTTACATGGTAAAAGAAGCTGTCTCTGAATAAGACGTTCTATATTCCTATATGTGATGTCTGTAGTGGAAATCTAAGCGTTGTACGACCATAAAAGTTGCCACACATAAACTTTAGGACCGGAGAAGTTGCGCAACGGCGTTATTTTTTTAATTCGAATTAGACTTTTAATCATTTTATGTTCAATTATTTTCATACAAATCGGTTCCTTAGTGACCAAAAATATTATCACAGAGTTTTCATCTTGACACATCGGGAAGATCGAAGAATGTTCTTTGAAGAATATTCTTTGGGAATGTTCTTTGAAGAATGTTCTTTGGGAATATTCTCTGAAGAATATTCTTTGGGAATGTTCTTTGAAGAATGTTCATTCTAGTTCATTCATAAATAAAAATAACTGAGATAAATTATAAAATCTCAAGAATTTTTGATATATTTCATCCCAGGATTTCGGTATCAATTTTTTGACCAGGATTCCAAGATTACCATCTCTTCTGTCACCTAGGGAATAGGTTAGAGCGTTAACCGTTCGCTAACGAGTGAAACTTACAAAAAGTCCGCAGAAGCGGTTTCTTTTTTTTTTTTAAAGCATTATTTTTCTAACAGACAACGTGGTCAAAATAGAGATTTTTGCTTTGAATTAAAGGACTTGTAAGGGTAATTTTCCCATTTTAAAGAGAATAAAATGTGATACATTTTCTCATGTGAAATGTGATACATTTTCAGTTTTAATGTGTTAAACATTTGTTTTTCAGAAGATCCTGGGAATACTCTTTCTGAGCTTATCTTCTATTTGCAATGGAAAGAAATCTTTTGACACACATGATTTCACGTCATTACTGGGTGACTTTCGATCACTCGAATCGGAAGAACAGAAAAGCATACTGAAGTCCTTGTCCATGCCAGAAGACATTCTTGTTGGGGAAGAAAGTAAGAAATCCATACTCATACGAATCGACCCCAAACGAAGTAGAAACGCTGCTCAGTATCAAACCCGACCAGTCAATGAAACGGATAAAAACTTCGACTTAGTTCAGTGGTACGCCACTCCTTCAAGAACAGTCGAACATCATGTTGAAAGAGGTAAACTAGAAAGCAGCATCGACAGTCAAAGTAAAATAATCAGCAACAAACGTGACTTGAAGGCTCAAGGCACGTCACCGTATGGCGAAGAGTACAACCATGAGCATCATGACCATGATAGTCATGAGAATCATGACCATGATAGCCATGAGCGGCATCAGGATGATCATTACCATGCAGACCATCCCAATCAGGACCATTCTGGTGCGGATGAAAACGATAACCACTATCCAACTTATCACGATCAAGATAATGACAATAACTATGACGGCCCTTCTTCTGATGTGTTTTATAAAAAGATGAAGTTGAAGAAGGTGAGAAAAAACTGTACCCGTACAAAGAGTAAGAAAGTTGAAGGATGGCCAGATAGATCTGATACTATAGTACACGGCCGTTCTAATACTGGACCACATGTGTCGCATTATGACTCACAAACATATCACCATCACCAGAGTGTACCGGCTTTGCCAGAATCAAGTTATAGTGATATTCCCAAACTTACAAATTTCCCGGAATCAAGTTATAGTGATATTCCCAAACTTACAAATTTCCCGGAATCAAGTTATAGTAATATTCCCAAACTTCCAAATTTCCCAGAATCATCAGGTGGATCCGTAGGATTCTCTGGAGAACACTTGCACGGAATTCCGAGGACTCACTTCTTTCAATATAAAGATGGTGAAGGAGTCAGTCATTTTCATTTACACAATCATCATCATCATTACTTAGCAAATTTAGCAAATGGTAAAAAAATTAGCTTGAATAACGGACCCAATTATCGGAACCTCGCTGATCAATTTGGAAAGTTGAAAACAATGCTTGATTCAAAAGATTCTGCCACCCCATATGCTCTGCCACACCTTACAGATAATTACCGCTCTACACTTAATATTGCACATCATGACTCAATACCAAAATTGGGAAAGGATGGTTCAGAGAAACTAGGTTACCATTATACCGGAACGCATGAAAGTTATGGAAAAAAGACTTACAAAAGAATATATCCCAGAAATAAATCATCTTCTACGTCATTTGTAAATGATGATAAGGCTATAGGCATGGAAATGTTCAGATATGGTGCTGGTCAGTATGGTACAGATGAATTCAGCAGTAATGACGACAAAGGACGTTATCCAAATGAAGTGAGTTCTGGTGTTGAAAATACATATCCAAACAGTGGTGAGATCTATGACCAAGGTAATAATAAGCCATATCATGACACTCCCAGTAGTTTAGAGTATAATTCTAATACGCCACGTGATGCTCCATATACCTCATATTCTGGAGAATACGATTCTAATTACAAACAGATAAAAGAAGATATATTTAACAAGAAAATTGAAGATAAAGCTCCTTATACACCACAAACGCCAATTCGAGGAACCGTGTCTGGAGAACAAAATAATGGGTATGGACCTCCGCCATCTGATATACAACGGCATCCAAAATCATATCCATCTCCATACAATGGTGGTAAAAAGGGGCTTACTGGTCCATCCAACAATATTCCACCATCTGATTTCCAACGGCATCCGGAACCATATCCAACACCATACAACTCCGGTGAGGTTAAAAATGGTCCATCCAGCAATATTCCACCAGGTCCATCTAGTATTGGAAACCCAAGTCCTCCAAATGTTGATGTAACTCATAGCATGAGTTATTCCCAGGATGGTGACATCGAATCATTAAATTTCGGACCAGAAAATCATCATCTGTTCCAAAATCTACGTCCTGAACCTGATCCCTTGACAATTCCAAAGAATGCTAGGGTATTTGAGCATCATATACGTCTGCATCCAATGCATTACAACATATATGCAGGGGCTGCTAGAAGCCCTGTTCCTGTGAACTATCCAGCAGCTCCTTTCGGGAATGCTGCTTATCCCGTTCCTCTTCATAAACTTATGCCAAATCCTTTAAAAATACCAATAGTGCCAGCCTCTTCATTATACCCCAATCCTCACTTGAATCAAATGCTTCAAGCGTATCAGAGTCGATCATTGTATGGTCACAGATGGTGGTAATTGTTTAATTGTTATCAATCATGACTATATCGATTGATATAGATAATTAATTTACTTCAAAGTCCATAGTTAAGTCACCGATGGTGGGCATGATGGTATCAATTGTGACTATATTGTTTGATATCGAAAGTTCTTTCTTTTACTAGTTACATGAAACATTCGTCAACAGTGTCAAAAAGTACCGTTCGTTATCAGAATTTTATTGGCTGTATACAGAGGCAAATATTTTTGTATATTAATGAATAGAATATAAGGGTAGTCTATAGTTTAAAAGTATGTTCATTTAATGCATTTTTGTTTTGTATGTTTTTCTGGAAGTATTGCATATAGGTAACGTATCAAAATATATTTTCAGAGCTAGATTTAATGTCCTTGAGGCTCTTATTTGTTCTATTTTGCAAAGCTTTCTTAACATGCATTTGGGTGCAATGTAATAAACTTAGAGTCTGTTTTCATCTGTAGGGACAGAACGCAACCGCTAAGTCTGGAGATAGGCAAGTACAAATATATCCTTTGGCATTTTACTATATGCACGCATCAAAATACTAATAATGTTATCAAAATACATCAGTAGTTTGCGTGGATTTTGAGTCTTTTAAAGATGTTTAAAAAAATCTAAAGGTATTTAACTAAGTTTGACAGTTATAATTGAAAGCATTCATATTTAATAGTGAAACCATTTTTTAACTTATTTTCCAAATAGGCAACTCTTATGTTTTATTTGACAGGAAAGAGGAACACATTCAAAGTGAAACTTTTTGAATATATTATCGCTGAAATTACAATATGATATATAGAATTTTGACTGAATGAAAAACTTCTTTAAAAGTGTTACTTTTGTTTTAAAAGTAATAAATGATAGACGGTATAACATGAGCCTGTCTCTATTACCAAGACCAACTTGAGTAAATGTTCTGTAATCGCTGAGTAAATGAAGAATTTTGACTTGGATAATGCAACAATGGCTTGGATAATGCAAACAATGGTGTTTTGGATAGATATTTTGTACCTGTTGCCTATTATAATATCGCATCAGCATCGGTGCCTGAAAATACGGTGTACAAGGCTGTTTTTGACTATAGGCAAAATAGGCTAACTCTGGGGTCCTCTAAGCTCCGGAGAACCATCTCCGGTGCTCTATGTACTAATTACTATAAAATTCTTATAAAGGGGTGCCTCAAATTTACGTTTGCATTGGAGCCCGAAACGGTTTAAGGCGGCCCTGACAGTGCTTTTATTACAGTATTTTTAACAGCTTGTTTTTGACATAGTATAAAAAAATGAACGATGGTAAACCCGTTGCAAACATAAGCCGCGGAAATGGATTACTTGTGGAGCCTCTCTTATGGATCTATAGCCTATATTTGTGTTTTACGCTATGTAAAATACGAAGATATCTATGCAGCCAATTAGATGATACTCCAGACCAGTAAGAGTCGAGTTTATCTTCCATATTCAAAAGCTGTAATTTAGACAGGAGGTCTATATGGACCAGCATTTGAGATTTTTATCCTATCCGGCCCTACAATGATTGAGACTGAACACTATTTGTGATCTGATACCGATCCGGCCAAAACATTTTTGAATCTCGGCCCGACTTTGCCCGTCTTGGCCCGACCTGTCCCGGATCTTTTTCCGACCCGTTTGGAAAATTTCAAAACTCAGTCCGGCCTGAAACTCGGGGCAGAAAAACGGCTTCACTCAAGGGCCAGACTCGAAACCGTGCAAACCTCTTGATATCTCGACCAAGATGACAACATGATGCAGCATAAATATTTTAAAACACAGTATATACTTTTTAAATATTTAGCGTAACGTCAAATCATTTATAATTTTATCAAAGTTTTGACTCATGTATTGTATCAAACTGTATAAATGAAAAATTAAATGTCATTTTCAATTTATTACTAGAAATATCACTGCATAATTTAAAGAATAAAATTGTGATGACTGATCTGAAGCATAAAATTAACATTTTTTGTTTTACAAATTTGATCCATAGTTTTGCGTAATATTATTTTTATTAGGAAAGATTGATTTCTGTGGTTAAAATATGAACAGTGCCAAAATATATGTTAAATATGTTTAATGAAGACGTAAATTTGTCGAGCATGTCTGGAAGTTTATCCAGACAAATATTCAACTATAAATTGCTTGTTTTTCGCCAATTGTATAATAATTAAAAGTCAGTACCTTATCATATGATGAGTAAATAAAGGTCAGTACAACTGGTTTTGTGGATACAACTAATTCAATTTTGGCTCAAGAAGCATATTTTATACCTCATTCAAAATGTTTAATAGTTCAAGTATATTGGAATTTGAGCATTCTGTAGAAAATAAAAGTGAAAAATATTTTCGTACATGTGGTTGATTGTATATAGTTTTGTACATTATATGTTGTAAATAAATATTTTCTTACTTTTGCTGCATTCTTACTTATTCCTGCTAATTTTATGCACATTTCTATGCCTAAAGAAGCAAAGCCTTCATAACTCAAACTAGATTTCATAACTCAAACTTGGTAAATGTCAGAATTTTGTAAGGTGTGTTATATAGGAATTGTTTTGCTGCTACAGCAGGTATTAGCTATTCCATATGAACGCAAAACCCGTCCGTCGATGCTGTCACCTGGAATGGGGGCACAGATCAAACGTTCAATATTAATTATAGGTGGGTTCTATGTTATATATATTTATGCTCTGTTTAATAATCTCTCTCTCTAAGAAAGTCCTTAAAGACACCAAATTTTGTAAGGTTCAGGAATGTACCGGGTGGTCAGAATTAAAACACCCCTACTCTGAGCTCTCTATATATCGAACTACTCAGTGTAAAGGCTTCAAAATTGTTGAACCTACTATTCAAGACATGGGGAAAGGGTTTACGCGAAAAAAGATTAGTTCCAGAAACACCGATAGGTGGCGCTGTACAACAGAAAATATGCTGAAAAGACACAAAATAATCACAAAAAAAAAAACACATGCGATATGGAATTTTTCCTTTTTAATTTCTTTTGCTGATATGAAAAAAAAGAAGATAAAAAAAGAAGAAACTTAAACTATCATTGTAACTGCAATTTCGCAGTGTAAGCACAAAAGTGTGCATAAACCCTTGGCTTGCAACTACTATGTTCTGGGCATAAAAGGGAATAAAACTGGGAAATTTTCATTCTTATCAGCGATGGCTGTCACACTGCCAGAACGCGCTTTGCTTGTGAAGCTATTTTATGAAAACAAAGGACATGTTTCAGCTGCACTTCGAGAGTTTCGTCGACTTAAGAATTTGCGCAAAGGACCATTACTTCCACAAGCTCTCAGGAGAATAATCGCTCGATTCGAGAAAACTGGGCATCTTGGAGTTCAGCCGGGTCGACTCGTTCAAATGTCGTTGACGATGTTGCCACCGCTATTGTTGAACAATCAATGGATAACGTTATAGGCTGTAGTAGTACACGTGAAGTATCACGACACTTGGGTGTTCCCTACAGCACATTGCGGAACGTACTGAGAAACATAGTGCATTTTTCCCATACAAAATTAGTCACAATCACCACTTGCTGGCCATAGACAGGGAGAAGCGACTGACCTTTGTATTGACATTTCTGGCTAGAGTTGAAGTGGATGCATCGTGGCTCTGGCAGATTCTATGGGGTGATGAAGCTCATTTCCATTTAAGTGGAACAGTCAACACCCATAACTGTCGCATTTGGGACACGGAAAACCCTCGTACCTTCCAAGAGATTCCACTTCACTCACCGAAAGTTACAATCTGGTGTGGATTCACAGCCACATTCATTCTTGGACCTTTCTTTTTCGAAGAGGCTTTTCCCAGTGGCCCTGTAACATGCACCGTGACGGCCAGGAAGTACAAAAACACGCTCGAAAATTTTGTTGTACCCCAACTGCAACAGCAAAAATGTCTTGATTCAATTACCTTTATGCAAGATGGAGCGCCTCCACATATTGGACTCTGTGTACAGCAGTTTCTTCGGCAACATTTTACTAATGGTAGAGTAATTAGTCGTGCGTTTCCGACAACTTGGCCATCTCGTTCTCCAGATCTTAATCCCTGTGATTTTTGGCTGTGGGGATACTTAAAAGTCTTGTTTATCGAGGACGTCTGGTAACCTTGGCAGATTTGAAAGACAGTATCACTCTGCATGTGAGAAGCATCTCAATCGACCAATTACGATCCGCAGTTGAACAAGCTGTCCACAGACTGCAGATTTTACATCTTGAGGAAGGGAACCATATTGAGCAGCACTCCCTGCATCGATAAGGTCCTTGTGATATGAATGTTTGGTACGTTCGAATAAAATGTGTTACAAATGTGTATTTTGTGTCTTTTCAGCATATTTTCTGTTGTACAACGCCACCTATCGGTGTTTCTGGAACTAATTTTTTTTTTCGCGTAATCCCTTTTCCCATGTCTTGAATAGTAGGTTCAACAATTTTGGAGCCTTTACACTGAGTAGTTCGATGTATAGAGAGCTGAGTTTGGGTGTTTTAATTCTGACCACCCGGTATAAGCATTGTCTATAGTAAAGTGACCATATCAGATCGAACAAAAATGATTGCAGCTCAGAATTTAAAAAGTTTAGATTACAAACTCGGCGACAAAGCGAGATTGACAAAAACCCAATTACAAAGTTGTAAAGCATTGTCCAATAAGTAACAGTCGGCACAAGGATCGAAAAAAAAGTATATAGAAGACAACAAATATTTGCCAAAAATTTGTATCATCAGGCCTTTAACACGGTGGCACATAAAATGTGTTGTCAAAGTACGAAACGATATTCTTCTTCAAACTTAAATGTGCATTATTGCTGATTTCATTTTGTACAAGCTGTACATGGGATTTCTATGCATGTTGTCTATATAAGTGTTGTCTATTTTAGCATTCTTCAATATAACAGCAATTCCCAATAACTATATTGTGTTAAGTAAATGCCTTCTGTCACAGTTTTTTTGTCGATTCCTTCTTGTAAAACAAATGTTCTACAACTTTACAATTATATTTTTTCGTCTATTTCTCTTTGTTGCCGAGTTAGTTATTCTAATTACTTAAGTTCTCTGCTTACGGTGCTGCAATCACTTTTTAATGTGGCAATCTTTTGCAAATTTTGAATTCCATCATACAAGAAACCCACCTTCTAGTTTATAAAATATGCTCTTCTCTCCGTTTGTCTGTAACACTCGGCGATACATTTTGCTAGCTTAACAAATAAGCTTGCGAAATATCGACAACTTGGCAATATCTCACTCCAGATTGACTAGCATTTCGTCAAAATTGCTAATGAAAAGGACGCCAAATTGATTAATTAATTATTAAAATACTTTAATATATGGACTATATTAATTATTTAGGATGCTAACAATATTGATAATTCTCAATTAAATTGTGTGAAATATCAGTTAATTGGGTACTTCGAAATAGTTTTACACGTTGTCATCCGGAAAAGTGCCAAATGCACAATTCAACATCAAAAACACTGTGTCGTGGATCTTCATACATCATTTTTTCACTGTAAAAGTGTTAATTCATTGCATTATATAAGGAAAGTGATTTACTGCCGACATCAGATCTTACTATGTATATAAGGAAAGTCGAAATGGAATGTAATATTTCCAATTTTCTGTTGAAGATTTGAAATATATTATATTACATCTGATTTTATTCTATTTATATATAGTTATAAACAAAAAAATCTGATGTGGGCAGCGCATGACTTTCCTTATATAATGCAATGAATTTACTACTTTTACAACAAAAAATAGTTGATTCTTATAATAGATACTTATATTCCTTTCAAGATATTGAATTTTCGCCAATTACTCGCCATTTTCATTGATTTAGCGTCATTTTTAACCATTTGGCGAGATTTTCGCTAATTTGGCAACATTTAAAAAGGTCATCAAATTGACGACATTTCGCCAAATTCATCGCCAAAAGCTCGCCAAGCGTTATGAAAGGAGAAATAGGTTATTCTTATAGCAGATTGCCGTTTAAATTATTCAATCAGGTTATTCTTATACCAAATAAATGACTACTGGCGTTCAAATACAAAAGTATTACTCAAAGTATCTTTTCTCATGAATGGAACGAGCTAGATCCACGAAAATGATGTCACCCAATTTATCGCATGATATTACATATGAAAAGGGAACATGTTTCTCAAGTAAATATATTTTTTTTAATTTAAGGAATTCATTGATAAATTTATTTGCAAAATGTGCAATATCTCAAGAACGGTTCATATTTGCGTTCTGAAGTTTATTTCAATCGTTTTCTAAGAAGAAATTACATAATAAATGTCTATTTACGAAACTATATTAAAGGTTTTGATTTTTTGATGATTTTTTTTAAATTTCACTCGAAAATTTAGGAGGGTTTTGAACATTCGATTGCGTTTAAAAAACAATAGGCTTTCAGTATTTACGGATTATGATTTTTGTACAAAATTTCATTCGAATCACTTCAGTCGTTCGTGAGATATCGTCTCCACAGACTCGCTGACACACACACACACATACTTTCACACACACACACACACACAGATATGACCTCAAAAATGTTTGATTCGTTATTAGAGATGGTTAAAACGTGCTCTCCCGTCGAAAACTCGAATTCAAATTTTCGACCCCTTAACAATACTTTCCTTATACATTATGTATATAAGGAAAATAATATAGCATTCAAGGACTTCTTGCTTCTTTTTTAGTGTTTTTTTTTTTTTTGCAATAAAAATGTAAATAGTTCCTAATTTCAGCTTCCCTTGTGTGTCGAACGGCCTAGTGGTTAAAGTATTGAGCTGCGATTTGTGAGTAGGGAGTTCTGACCTCACCGAAATGTTTTTTCTAAGATAGCATTAATTGGATTTTGTGTTTTTAGTAAGTGTACATTTTCTGATCAGTCTAACCGTTAAGTTTACATAGAGAAATTAGGATCTCTAGTATGTGAATTGGTTGGATCCGTGGTCAGGTTGTTTTCCTCTGAATCCAGAGGCTGTTGGTTGAAAAGAGTGAGTTGAGTTGGTTTAGTTTATTTCCTTCTTCTGATCAACCTCTCTCTTAAGTTTAAATACATAAATTAGTAGTTTCGGAATATGGCCTGGCTGACATAGTTGTTATATTGTCCATTTCCTGTTGTAGAGGGGGCGGGTTCGAGTATCTATCTACTCGTATTTAGTACAGCGAGTTGATTCGTTTTGTTTTCGAATCAGTCTCTCGTTTAAGTTCAAATAAATTGATTAGGAACGAAATGAGTGGCTTAGTGGTCATGTTGTTTCCCCTAATTCCAGAGGCTGTGAGTTCGAGTCCTTTGGATCATTTTGTTATCTGTACCTTTTGTGAACAATTTTTCCTTTAAATTTAAATAGATTAATTAGGATCGTCAATATGTGAATTGGCTGACTCAATTGGCTATGTTTTCTGTTTCCAATTTCAGATTCTGTACGTTCGAGTTCATCCACTTTCATTGAGTTAAGGCGTTTTGGTGTCTGTGTTTCTTCTCATCAATCTCAGCTTTAAGTTTAAATAGATTAATTAGGATCTTCTGTGTATGAACTGGCTAGCTCAGTGGCCATGTTCTTTTAATTTCAGACGCTGTGGGTTCGCGTCCATTGAATCGTTTTGGTATCTGTTCTTTTTCCAAACCAGTCCCTCCGTTAAGTTTAAATAGATTAATTAGCAATTTTGTTAGTAAGCTTTCTAGCACAGTAGTTATGTTGTCTGTTTCCAATTAAAGAGGCTGTGGATTCAAGTCCATCAACTTGCGTTGAAGTCTTTGGACTTTTCTCAATAACATGCTTCTTGAATTTTGTAACTTGGCTTTAATAAAATGTATTTTATTATGAATATTACATGATCGGAAATGACGTCACAGGAAAATGACATACCGGAAGTGACGCCAGAGGAAATGACATACCGGAAGTGACGTCACTTCCTGTTCGTCATTTTCAGTCCATTTCTGTTCTACAAAAGCAAGGATAAAGAGATGCGCTGTTTTTAAAAATACACAAAATTTTGGGACTTCGTTACCTACCGTTCAAGACATGTAGTGCAAAACAAGTCCTACACGAACTTCGGACGGGTGGTGTGTTCTACGCCGAAGCCAGCAGGTCCGAAGAGAAACCCCACCGGTCACGTTGGAGCTTACACACCGCTCGTCCTCCATCTTGTGCAGTTAATTTAGTAAGAAATATAGGAACAATTAGAGAGGAATGTAGAAATATAGGAAAGACCTAAAACGACCGATCCCCTAATTTCTCTTCCCTACTAGCAGACCTTCAACCCCGCCGAAGCGCGTCAACACAGCTGCTTTCTCTAACACTACAATCTTACACTTTTTACCCACTCGTGTCTCGAACCCTCAACCTAAAGCCCCGCAACTTGACACCCCAAACCTCTCGGGCAAGAAGGTGACGACTTAAGGTTAGATATTTCGGTATATTTAAGTTTAAATTTTAACATGCCTGTTTAAATAATATGAAAAATCGCGACTAAAATTGTTGAGGACAGAACCTTCGATTAAACCTTCGCTTCAAGCTGTTACCGCGGTGCTACGAATGACGGTGCAAATTATTTTATTTTAACGATATAAAGCTTTCAATACATTGGCGATTAGAATAGATATTGGATTAAATCTTCAAAATCTGCTCCCTTGATAAAATTGCAATCGAAAATACACATTGCATTTGACGTGAGGACAGAACTCGCGATCAATAGATCTGCGCTTTTGTCGCCCAACTTTAACCACCAGACCGTTTGAATCACGCGAAAGACTCTGAAGCTAGGAACTATTTAAATTTTCTTCATAAAGAAAATAATAAAAAGAGCCAAGAAACTTTTGAATGCTATATTTTAGTTTAGAATTATATAGAGAGCATAAAATCAGATGTTTCAATTTCTATTATAATCTGGATTTATTATTTTATATTACTTTGACTATATAAATACACTCTAAGACAAAAAAATCGACGCACTCCGCAAAATAATCCGATAGAAATGAAACTGTACATGCAAACACTTGTCGACCGAATATGCAAATGATCAAAAATTCGCAGCCAATGAATGAATAGTCGGAACTATAGCACATTGCAACTGAGCACCATGGTGATATATATAAGGAGAAAACCTCTCTTTCAGGAACAAAACGTGCAGTGGATTTCGATTGCGTTTACGTACCTTGATTGTAACAATGCCTCGCCGGTGAATTTGCGGCCACTACGAGAATATGAAGGAGTTTGAAAGAGGGTGTGCGGTCGGACGGCATGGGGCTGGATGGTCACATTGACGAATCGCTCGGCATTTGGGTAGAAGCGGTGCAGCAATTAGACGATGCTGGCAAGAATGGGTCCAGAATGGCAGATTTCAGCAGCCAGCGGACGGCCTAGCGCGACGTGAGAACGGGAAAATAGAGCGATTGTCAAAGCAGCTGTGACAACACGAGATTCGTCGTTATCAACTATTCAACGTGTGACAAACACGTAAGTGACCACCCGGACCATTAATAGAAGACTACGGGAGAGGAATCTATACTCGCGGCACCCATTACGCCGCCTACCGCTGACCAGTATGCACCGTCAACAGCTATTGCAATGGTGCCGGGCTCAATCAACGTGACATTGTTTGGATTGGGAACGAATTGTCTTTAGTGATGAGTCCCGTTTCGAACTGAGTCCCGACGATCAGCACAGATGTGTCTGGAAACAGTCCAGACATCGTCAGGATCCTGCTCTTACTGTCACACGCCACACGGACCGACAACAGTCAGTGGGGGGCGGCGTAATGGGCGCCGCGAGTATAGATTCTGCTCCCGTAGTCTTCTATTAATGGTTCGGGTGATCACTTTCGTGTTTGTCGTACGTTGGATGGTTGATAACGACGAATCTCGCGCTGTCACAACTTCTCTAACAATCGCCCTATCTTCCCGCCCTGTCGTCGCTCTAGGCCTTCCGCTACCCGCTTGCTGCTGAGATCTGCCATTTCGGATCCATTCCTGCCAACATCGTCTAATTGCTGCATCGCTCCTATCCAAATACCGAGCGATTCGTCGGTGTGCCCATACAGCCTTATGCAGTCCGACCGCACGCCCTCTTTCAAACCCCTCCATTTGCTCGAGTGGTCGCGAATTCGCCGGCGAGGCATTGTTACAATCAAGGTATGTAAGCGCAATCGAATCCACTGCACGTTTTGTTCCGGAAAGCTGGGCTCGCTCCTTATATACACCACCGTGGGGCACAGTTTCAATGCGCTGTAGTTCTGACTATTCATTCATTGGCTACGAATTTTTGATCATTTGCATATTCGGCCGAAAGGTGTTTGCATGTAAAGTTTCATTACTATCGGTTTACTTTGCGGGGAGCGTTGATTTTTTTGTCTTAGTGTGTATAAAAAGGGTAAAATCAGATGTTATATCTAATTTCCATTACACTTTTTATAATAGAAAATTGCAAAAATTACATCAGATTTTGATCTTTTATATATATTATTCTAAATTCAAATGTAGTGTGGCGATTGTGCGTCGCCGGGCCCCGAACCAGGGACCTGATGCATTGTAGACCGACATTATAATCACTGAGCAAAAGCTAGCTCCTTCTCTGTTCTTATAATTCGGAAACAGGCTCCAAGCATCTTTGATAAATGTATTTGCTGGCGCACACTCCCTCCGCTGATGAGGAAATGCCGGGAGGCGTGTCGGCTCGGCGTGACGGACAGTCGTGGTCAACCAGGAAGGGAGTGTCAAGGCTTCTGACTCCATGTGGTGCTGCCATCTCGTGTTGAGATGGTGAGATCGTTGGAGAGGAAGGTTGCGTGTTTCAAACGTCCAGTCATCATTGTGGCGATTGTGCGTCGCCGGGCCCCGAACCAGGGACCCGATGCATTGTAGACCGACATTATAATCACTGAGCAAAAGCTAGCTCCTTCTCTGTTCTTATAATTCGGGAACAGGCTCCAAGCATCTTTGATAGATGTCTTTGCTGCCGCAGTAGCATTCAAGGGCTCCTTGGCTAATTTGTTTCCTTTTCTATTGGTAAGCAATATTTGCGCAGCAAATGCTCAATTATCATCTGATTAGAGGTAAAACTAATATCTATATATTTAAAGCACAAGCGTATTTACTTTCCATATAGTATAATGTATAGGGAAAGCATTGTTCTGTGGTCGGAAATTTGAATTCGAGCTTCCGACGAAAGAGTGCGTTTCAAGCATCCCTGAAAGCGAACACTTTTGAGGAGATATCTGTGTGTGTCAGTAAGTCTGTGAGGACGATATTTCACCAACAAATGAAGCGTTTTGAACGAAATTCGATACAAAAATTTTTATCAGGGAATACAATAAGCCTATTGATTCAAGAACGAATGTTCGGAGTGTTCGAAAAATCCCTCTTATTTTCTAATGAAACTTGAAAAAATTTAGCAAAAAATCAGAACTCATTAATGTCACTTAAATAATCATTTGTTGCGTAATTTTAATTAGGAAACGATTGATATAAACATTGGAACTCTAGCATGAACCATTCTTGATTTATTCAATTAAATATATCAATAAAATCACACAAAAGTAAAACTACTATTAACTATTGTGAAATATGTTCACTTTCATATGTAATATTATGCGATAAATGTGTTAACATCGTTCTAGTAGATATAATTCGTTCCATTTACGAGAGGCGATACTTTGTGTAATACTTTTGTATTTTGACGCCTAAGAACTCTCCCACAGGCGACTAAATTAAAGAAATATTGTCAACTTGACGATATTTCGACCTAGATTGACGAAAATATCGTTAAACTTGCAAAAATGATGACAAATTGTTGAATTTATTTTTTTAATATTTTAACATTTATACTATGTTGTTGCACATTGCGGATGCTATCAATATTGACAATTATCAATTTAGAATAGCATGAAATGTGAAGTAATTGGGTACTTCAAAATAGTTTTTCACGTTGTCATCAGGAAAAGCGCCAAATGTACAATTTAACATTAAAAACATTCTGTATCTTATTATAAAATATTTTCCATGTGAAAGAAGTAAAGTCATTGCGTTATATAGGGAAAATCATGTGCTGACCACATCAGATTTTTTTTTAATTTGTCGGGGTAATGAATTATACTCATGTCCAAAAGTTAAGCATAATTCGTAAAATGCGAAAAATTCTGAGTTAATATGGATACAATGGTTCACAATCAGTTGTGGATAATCGTGGGTCGAAGGCAAACCATTGTGCATATGCCAAACAGTTCAGTCGACGTCGACATGCGCAAAGCACCGGTGCACATCGGAACGAGTATAAAACGGCCTCGAGCGGCATAGCCAGTTGAGGCAGAATATCGCTATCGCTATGATACGGAGCGTTGTTAACAATAAAAAAAGACGAAAGATGTCACAAAGATGCCAACTGGACATGTTTTTGAAGGGACGAATTATTGGAATGCTGGAATCCGGTCGATCCCTAACTGAAGAGTCTCGAATTCTGAATGTACCTCAGTGTGTGATCTTCAGACTGTGGCAGAGGTTACAAACCACTGGAGATATTACCCGACGACCAGTATCAGCTCAGCCAAGGGTAACAACCTCTCGACAAGACCGATATTTGGCGATAACTGCACGACGTCAGAGGAACCGTTCTGCCTGCCAGACAACTGGATTCAGCCCTGACAGCCACCACAGGAGTCACTGTTTAGAGATAAACTGTTTACAGGAGACTCGGGCACGTTTATCTCTATACCAGACGACCAGCAGTTTGCACACCCTCACGTCTGCACAGAAACGCTCGCGTTTACAGTGAAGTTTGGAACATCAGCAGTGGAATTGACAACAGAGGGACAATGTCATGTTCAGTGACAAGTGCAGCTTCAGCCTGAAAACTGATTCTCATCGTACCACAATCTGGAGAGAACGTGGAACGCGTTTTCATCCGGGAAACATCACGGAAAGACATCGTTTTCCGTTTGGGGGAGTCATTTTCTGGGCAGGTATCATGATGGATGGCCGCACAGACCTCAACATCTTTCACACGGGGTCGGTTACCAGTCAATGATACAGAGACAAAGTCCTTGAGCCTACCGTTCGATTATTTCGAGGTGCTGTTGTTCCTGATTTCATATTCATGGATAAAAAAGGGGCCTCCTCACTGTGCTGCCTTAGTCGACGACTTTCTTCAAACTGAAGATATCCAGCACATGCAGTAGCCTGCCAAATCTCCTGATCTGAGTTCAATTGAGCATGTGTGGGATATGCTCGGGAGACATCTTGCAGCCCTCCGCTACTCACCAAACTCCGTTTCGGGATTGAAAACTGTTCTCTGTGAGGGTTGGAACTCTTTGAGCGGACAACTCATCCAAACCCTCATCGAAAGTATGGGAAATCTTTGGCAGCATGCGTGGCTACCCGAGGTTTCCAAAACCGTATTAAACTGCAGCATCACATTGTTTTAATCATTCTGTTTCACAGAGGTTGACACTCGTATTGTGACCCTTTTTCTTTCAACCATTTTCTTTGAATAATAAAAGTCGTTATTATCCTTGTTTTGCATTGTTTTGTTCTTCTATAACCTTATTACAGCCGCATACAGCGTTTCCTTCCATCCCATGTAAATTTCCTGAAAGTTTCACATAGAGTGTTCTTCATAGATACAATTCAAAATATATTCCTAATTGTATTTGTAATGAAATAGGTAACATGGATCATTCATAAGTGCCAATTTATAAAAAAAAATCATTTAATTAAAAGAATTTCCCCTTTGCCTCAACAGAGTGAGGAAAAATGAAAAATCAATTTTTTACATTAAACAATGTGCTGCAAAAGCTCAAAAAGTTGCGAATCAAATTTCTTTATACCTTGTTTGTGAGTAACATCGTTTGTAATTGTTTTAATTATATCTTGATAAATTGAATTATTCCTTATTTGTTAAGGGGGATATTCTTGCATGATTTTAATGACTTTTCTTCATTTTGGTTTTTCTGTCTGCTTTAGCCGATTTGTCATGTTCATAATTGTTATACGATCTTGAAATCATAAGCTGAAATATAAGTAATTATTTTTCGGATGTAAGCATCTAAATCTAACAATAAAAGAGAATTGTTTTTGTGAGCGTATGTCATCTGTAGCGAAAAATAAAAGTGTCCGGTAGCGGCAAAATTTGCTATAGAGATACTCGGGTGATACATCTGGGCGAGATTTGTTTAAAATGCTAAATAGTTTTTAAGTTATTTTGTGGTTTATCACGAATTTGAACAATTTTCATACACATCGGTTCTTTACGACCTAAAATATTATTAGAGGTTTCATCTGCACAGTATCGGATAGCACGAAGAGCGTTCTTTCCAACGAACAGAATCCGTAGGAAAATTCCGTCATATATATTTATTCATTTTTAAATACATTGAAATTTGCATTTTTTTAAGTTATCTTATATCGCTGCATCAGAAGCATAATATTAGAACAATTCTACAGTTTGGCAAAATGTTGAGCGTATATCTCCGCATTCCAACATTTTTTAATTGCTACACTATTTTATTTTTTGGGATTTATCAAGCAAACGCATAAAAATTTAAAACATAGATTAAATGAAGTGCACTGCATTTCCCTCCTTGATGAATTGCGCATGCCCAACTCACAGTGTGGGTTAAACTCTGCCTTTTCTCTTAGAAAACGCATTCTTTTTTTTTTTGCACATTTGCGGAGCGCATGCGTGGGGATTTGGTTTAAAACTTAAAAGAGGGAATGAATTGAGGCTGTTTGAAGAGGAGATTATGTAAATGCATTATTTAAGTAGCTGGCTATTTAGGATTCAGGCAACGATGGGTAATTTGTTCGGATTTTCAATAAATTTTCTCTGTCGGCCGCCCAACTGCTACTCTAAACTGTCGAGTGAGTCGGACAGACTGGATAATGTCGGCCTGAATTTTTAATTTTGAAGTAAATAAAATAATCGCTGGAGCTGGTGTGTCGCCGTTCTGCGGTTTACTTGGCTAGTCCCTTTGCGGGCGTGGCCCTGGCTTGCTGGGTGGGGGTTGCATTCGTCTCAGTCGGCGCTCCTCTTCAGAACTGGTGGCGGCTGGGCGGTTGTGGGCTGTCCCATTGGTGTCCCGGGCGGCGCGCGTGCTACGTGGTGGAATTGACGGCTTCCCCTGTCCCGTGGAGTCGGGTGACCCGTTAGCTAAATTTGTGTTGGGGTTACATTTTTCCCGGCCGGGGAAGCGGCTGCTTGAGTGCTGCAAAGCCCCCTGTCTGGGTCGACCAGCCTGGATAATGTAGGAACTTCGTATTGAGCATTTTTCATAACCAAAAATATTTGAAATATGATTATATATACTACTAAAAAGAAACTAAGACACAAGTTTTGATAAAATATGGATTTCTTTATTAATTTTCATAGACAACTTTCGTGCCTATTTATAATACAAAACAAGTTATTCCTCAACATTCACTAACTTTGGAACAGAAATAAGTACACAAGTAATCACCAGGTATAACACATTTTTATCTCAGGCTTTAGTACAGCTCGTTCTAAACGTCTCATCGACAGGAAGTATAAAAATGCACTCTCATCTAAAATGTAATAACAACTTTCTCTAACAAGACAATGCTTTCTTTGTCTTCATCCAACTTTATGGAAAATATAAATCTATACAATTTCTAACTTTTTTTTCTATAGATTCTCTCGTTTCTCAATTGTGGAGATGAATACAACAATTTTGGGCCTAATTTTCTGAGAGTATATGGAATTAACAATGAGATGATTGTGGTACAGTAATTGAGATAATTGTGGTACAGTAATCTGATTTTATCATTAAAGATATAATAATGTAATTGATATGTGATGGTTTACCGGATAAGGATTTTGTTGTCGGTAATTTTTCTTCTAAGATTGATTTAAAACTATTATAGCGACAAGTGTACCGTTCTAAAAGCTTTTGTTTAAGTCATTATGATCAACGGTTGTTTGTCTGTTTCATCTTTTTTAATGGCATTTTTAACATATCTTCCTATATCCCAGAAAGATGAAATTAAATACACAGTTTAGTCAAGTAGAACATTTTAAGACATTGAAATTTGGCGGATCATCGAAAAATAGCACTTCCTTTTTGCGAAATGGCCCCCAAAATTTCCATTGTTGTAGCATAGTTAAAACAGAGTCCAATATTCAGCTTCGTCTCTCTTTCTCTCTCTCTCCTTTCTCTGCATATATATATATATATATGTGTGTGTGTGTGTGTGTGTATATATATGTATATATATATATATAATAATAATAATAATAATAATAATAGTTTGAAAGTCCAATGAAAGAAAAGTGAGAAGCTGTAACTCGAAAAACCTAACTTTCTAACAAGCTTACAAAATAAAAGTATAAATCTGCAAATCTACAATCAAATGGAGAAAAATCAGTATGGAGAAACAGAGATTATAATACATATTATTATCTAAAAAAGCCGAGAAACATATCAGGAATTTACGAGCAACAGATTTTGCATTGTCATTCCTATTTACTCACTTTTTACATTTTCATTTTTGCAAAGTATCCTTATTTTTTTTAGTATGCTACGGTAATTAATTTATATATATATATATATATATATATATATATATATATATATATATATATATATATATATATATATGTATATATATATATATATATATATAATATATATATTTATATATATATTTATATTTATATATTTATAAATATCATGGCGAGTTGTGAATAAAAGATAATTTATCCTTTAATTAAAGTTTTTATATTTACTTAATTAGTATTTAGTTGATTTAGGGTGTCGCATGCTTTTCAAATGAAGGAAATATTATTTTGTTCTGCGTGTTGTCAATTACGAGAAATTAAATTTTGTCTATCAACCAGGGTTGGAAAAAACCACTACGAAAAGAACATGTAATAAACAAAAAAAAAACGTTTTTAAGAATCATGGTTTAAACCATTGGAGTTTGAACCAGCAAACTCTGATTTCAACCCAAAAGCTTTCAATTTGTTCTTCCCTGTTTCAATGCTTGCTCCGCAATGCAAAATTTGTGACATGAATTATAATCATCGTAAAGACAATCGTTTTTTTTTTTGTTTAATTAACCTACTAAACAAAGCCCTCTTAACTCAATTTTGAAAATTGTTGACAACTGGACCTTTCTCTTGTAAACCATCATACATAATGAGAGAATGACTGAATGAATGTAAAATGAATGATTGGGTGTTGACTTAAAATATGTAAAATGAAAAACAATAAAATGTGAAATAAAAAATATTGATTTTTCTAATTTGTAGAGAAATTGGGATAATTTTTAAGAATTCGTTAAATGTATTTTTAAAATTATTTGGACAAAAAAAAAGAACAAAGAATGTATTCTGTAAATGTATTTTTAACTTTATTTAGATGAAAAAATTGATATCTAAAATCTAGTAAATGTGCAATAAAATCAGATTATATGATTAAAACATAAATAAAGAAGTCGGAAATTCTCTTTAAATTGAATTATATTGTATGATGGCCAATAATGTTCATTATAAGCTTTACTTAATAATGATTATAAGAGGAAATTATATATTACATAAAATTCAACCTACAGGCGGTTTTCTTAAAAATAGTAAGAAAGGTATCTAAATAGATAATTTCATTAAAAAACTGAAAATTAACAAATGAAGATTCATAAAATGATGATTTTCAAATTTATACATTTCACATTATCAATATTTTTACATTTTTACCAACTATATATGTTTGAACCATTTATAATTTTCTATAATAATTTTTAATTAATGTTAGTGAGCATAACATATTCAAACTAATATTTTATGCCCAATAATAATTTTAAAACATAGTTTTCTCATTAATTTACAAACAATTACTTAGTGAACCTGCTAATTTCATAAAAACATTTAATGCGTAAATGTAGATATAACATTTTTCATAATTTTCTAATTTATATGTTAGACATTTCAATCTTAATAGCTATTTTCGACATTTAAATTAATCACATTTATAAATCTTTCTATTAGAAATGGGCGAATATCTCTCTTCTTGAATTCAAATATCAAATTCGAAAATTAGTTAGGCCTCGAACATTCGAATACCCCAAATAATTATTTCAAATTGTTAATAATTAATATTTTTTATTAAATATTATTTATGAATTATTGGTAAATAAATTAAAGTAAATGTGTAATAAAATCAGAATAATTTAGAAATTTTGTTTTGCTTAATTTGCATTATTCTACAGTAGTTTTTCATTTAAGGGACTCTTAACTACGATAATTGAATAATTGTAAATTTTTATCTTCTTCAAAAGTTGTAGTTAAAAAAACACAAGCATTCGAATACGTCCGGACAAACTGATTTTTTTTAGTCGCAATTTAAACCAAATGTTCTGAATAGTCGATATGTTAAAACTGTTGAAGTGATTAAATACTTAAAAGATAATTCCTTCAAGTGAGAATACATATTTTCTTTTTTCAGTAGTCGAAAATCGTTACACTTGATGGAAGCAAACTTTCTTCTAGATACTTCGAATTTCTGCTTTTGGAATATTAATACATTTTCATTCAGAACCTGCTGTATATCATGGTACGATGTTAGAGGTATTCGAATTTTTTGTGTCGGTGTATTCGAGATTTCGAATACTTTCTTATATTCGAAGTACTCGATTAATCGTGGATAGTATTCGCCCAATCATACTTTCTATAAAGAATTATTTTTCAATTAGTATTCACTTTCAATTTCATTGGAAGACACCCAGACAATTCAAATCTTGCATTCCCTTTCATATTGCACGAAACATCCACAGGAAAAATTTTCATGATTGTCCACTGAGTATATACAAATTCAGATCTTATATTTTTCCAAACACTCAACACCAACACATACTATATCATGAGCAGCAAAACAAATTCTTTACACCCATACTTATAAAAAAAGTGCCATAATAAGTTTTATGAAGAGCAGATTGCATATCATTTTAGCATATAAAACATTATTTAAACTCACAATAAAATGGTGAAATATTTTACACAAATATTCATATGCAAATGTTCGTTGAACATATAAACAGATAGGTAAGATGTGATTTTTTACAAAAGGATGTGCTTTGGAAGATGCAATCATAAATGCACAATATATTACAATAAATAAAACTGCTTCTTGTAAGAATATAACTTTTAAATATTCCCTTAAAAAAGCAGGCATGGGGAAATTGGGTAACTATAATTGTTCTAGGCAGTTATTTCTTAGCGATTGTTATGCTGATTTTGAATTGCGATGTTGAACTGAAAAAAATAGTCAAAATGCCTTTGAAACAATTGTAGTTACGTAACTTCCCTGCATCTGTTTTCTTCAAAACGTATTAGAAAATATTTAAAATATTAGAATATGCACGATATATTGTCCACAATTTTTCCAATATGTAATAAGAAAAGTCAAAAAATTATTAATCAAATTAAAGAAATTCATCAAAATTTCAAAATAGTCCGATATGGACTGTTTTTGTAACTATTAAATTTATTACACACAATCAAAATTTAAAAAAAAATTAAACAATTTACATACTGCTTCTAAAATTTCTAAGAACTTATCCAATATAATATAGAAAACTTTAATTAATATAATAATTTTTGACTTTTTTTTATATTTTGTAGAAGCAACATAAAATCTACAAAAAGCATAACTTTTAATTCTTGTAAATAATTTATATTCACATATTTCTGATAACAGTGACCAGAATTCAAATCATATTGCATAAACCTTATTATATTCAATATAAATATTACATTTGATTGATTGTTATATTAAATATAGACCAATATTTTAATTGTTTTAAACATTCATTAAAATGTTCATAAAATGAACAATTATTTGATTAAATTATCACAATAAGTGCGATTAGAATTTTTTATAAATAATTTCAACGTCAAGCACGTCCTCCTTATAGCCTATATTGAAGATTTTGAGATTCTTTAGATTAAACACATTAATAATCATATGTTCAAAACCATTTAATTCAATAATTCAACACATATAATTTAAATTTATTTTCATTTATTCAACCTTTTTGCTAAAATATGTCTCAACTAGTAATGAATATCTTAAACATTCATCACATTTCAACTCTTACTTTACAATGTCCATGGTGCAAACCCGGCTGCTACCACCAAAGTAGTTAACATCTTTTGCAAATATATTCTTTGAACAAAAAACAGCTATATAAATAAGACGCAGCACATTTCAAGTCATGCCATATTTACATATGATACAAATGCTTGTTACAAGTCCGCTTATATACAAAGAGGCACATTTGGAAGATCACAATGTTTGCACAAAATGTCCAGCATGGCATCAGCCTAAAGAGGTAAATATGTAGTACAATTAGGGTGTCCAAATTTCAAAACTTTCGAGTTAAAATGTGACGTATTTTTTTACATTTTGAAGACTATTTGAAAAATGTATTCTTCCGAAACAGAAATTAAGTTTTTTTTCCCATTAGCTATTGCAACATATTTGGAATTATTATGTTACATTTGTAAAAATAAATTTTAATTTATAATTCCATATGTAAACGAAGTTGAGGATTCTCATGTCAAGTGATTAACTCCTTTGCATGAAAATCATGTTAAAGAGTCCTCACATGTCAAGGGCATAATTTTATAATTTTTTTACAAATGATATAATCATGTGTATTTTAATTTCTTTACATATAAGAAATGGTATCAATGAATGATTAATTCCTTGTCTTTGTATGTCAAATGATGAAATATCTATCTTCAATTTCTTTACATATCAAGGAGTGATTAATTCCTTATCTTCGGATGTCAAATGATGAATCATCTATACTCATAAGTCAAGTAATTAACTCCTTGACATATGATCCTCATATTTCAAGTATTTAATTAATCCTTGACGTAGGAAGAGTGATATCAAGTAATGATGAATTCCATAACCTTATATGCCACGTGATTAAAATATAAATAAAATACTTCATATAACTTATTTTTAAAATTTATATTAATATATATTGGAATCAACAATCTTATTTTTTATACCCAGGACGCTATTAAATCGTGCTACCTAGAGTATTGTTTTTGCAAAAATTAATTTTTGTTTTTATGAAAATCTGGAGGTTCAATTTACAATAACATTATTATTACAGTTATTATTAATTATATTATAGTAAATATAAAAATTATTATTAATTATAATAATTATTGATTAATATTATAATCGCAGATCATATGACACTAAATAGTATGTGATATAATAATGTTTTAGAGAAATGTTTAAACAAAACTCCTATATTGCGAGTAAGATCAATTTAATTCAAGTTTATATGCTAAGTTTTGTCCAGGTTTCTGCAATATGAAATATAGACATTTCTCATATATTTCTAATACAAATCTGGACACCCTAAGTACACATGTTTATAGCCTTAAATCCATGATCCAACTTCTTTTTCAACAACTTGGACTGCGTCACCGCGTCCCATGACTCGAAGAATGTTTAACAGATTTCCAAGGCTATTTGTTTCTTGTTCTCTTGCTTCCCACAAGTCAAGAATATGATCTGTAGGGCTGCTTTTTGTAGCAAAATAATTGATGTACCTAGAATTGAAACAAAGTTGGGTGAATAAATTTGTAAAGTATTACAAGGGAATAATTTTATGAAAGTAAAGGCTATATTAAGAAGTTGAAGTGGTTAGCAAAAAACTTATTAGATACCAGTCCATATTTAAAAGTATTTAAAATTAAAATTGTAAATACAAATTTATGGACCACCATAATGAAATATTTCCATAAGATAAAATATCTGGAATAAGAAACACTAAGCGATTTTATCATACATTCATATTCCATATTATTCAGATTCTATTTACTATCTTATAAATAACGGATAACAAATAAATCTTTATAGGAGTTTCTTTCTCATGTCCTAAAATTTTAAAACTGTTTTAACATGGAGTCTAAACTATAATTTTTTAAAGTAAAAGATAGTTTCTGAAAAATGATAATAAACTATTAGTATTTAATTGTATTTATTAGTTCTAATGCTGCAAATAAAAAAAATCCTTTAACTTTCTAAATATTTGTATTATAGAAATTCACAACTGAAACATTGATATATTTAGATATAATTTTGAAAATGTTCAAAACGTGTTTAAAATGCCTTAAAACGTATATCTATTAAAATTTGTAGTTTTAAAATTTTCTGAAAAAAAAAAAACTATACTTTCTTTCAGCTATAGCAGGGAAAAATGCAGAAATATCATTGCTCTAAATGTCATTCTTTAAAATTTATGATTGAGTTTTCGCTCCTACTCTAGTCATACAGCTATCAGCTATTTCAATCCCAATCCAATCTAATAGGACAATGTCAATGAAATTTTTCGAGGAAACAATACTTTCTTTTAGATACAGCAGGAAAAAACAATGAGATATCATTGCTATAAATATTATTCTTTAAAAATGATGATTAACTCTTTACTTTTACTCTAAACTTATACAGCTATCAGCAATTTCAATCCCAATCCAATCTAATAGGGCAATGTTAATGAAATTTTTCAAGAAAACAATACTCTCATTTAGATACAGCAGGAAAACATAATGAGATATCATTGCTATAAATATTATTCTTTAAAAATTATGATGAACTCTTTACTTTTACTCTAAACTTATACAGCTATCAGCAATTTCAATCCCAATCCAATCTAATAGGAAAGTGTCGATGGCATTTTTCGAGAAAACAATACTTTCTATTAGATACAGCAGGAAAAAATAATGAGATATCATTGCTATAAATCTCATTCTTTAAAAATTATGATTAACACTTGGCTCTTACTCTAAACCTCTAAACTTTTACAACTATCAGCAATTTCAATCCCAATCCAATCTAATAGGAAAATGTCGATGACATTTTTCGAGAAAACAATACTTTCTTTTAGATACAGCAGGAAAAAATAATGAGATATCATTGCTATGAATCTCATTCTTTAAAAATTATGATTAACTCTTCGCTTTTACTCTAAACCTCTAAACTACAACTATCAGCAATTTCAATCCCAATCCAATCTAATAGGATAATGTCAATGAAATTTTGCGGGGAAACAATACTTTCCTTTAGATACAGAAGGAAAATATAATGAGATATCATTGCTATGAATCTGATTCTTTAAAAATTATGATTAACTCTTCGCTTTTACTCTAAACTTCTACAACTATCAGCAATTTCAATCCCAATCCAATCTAATAGGATAATGTCAATGAAATTTTTCGAGAAAACAATATTTTTTTGTTTTCTCGATACAGCAGGAAAAAAATAATGAAATACCACTGCTATAAATGTCATACTTTAAAAATTATGATTGACTTTTCACTCCTACTCTAAACTCATACAGCTATCAACAATTTCAATCCCAATCCAATTAAATGGGGCAGTGATCATGTCAATGTGAGAACATTACATCTGCTGTATAATATAATAGACTGCATATCATAAGTCAACAGATCTTTCAAAATAGGAAGCACACATTATTATATCCTTTTTTGCTTTATTGTAAACACTACAAAACCGTAACTTGTGAAAACCTAGAACTTATTGTACAATTTATGGGACTTAATTACCTTATTAGACCATTAAGGCACTCATTTAAAAGTTCCATATGCACATCTAGGCACATTTTAAAATTATCCTTTATTCTCATATAAGCTTTATATTACCTATTGACTCCCAATTCTTCTGCTAGCCTCCTCCAATCATTGCCTCTGCTGTTTGGAGGATCTAAGCAAATACACAGTTGCTTTCGTACATCTGGCGTTAGCCTACATAAAGAAAGGAAGAAAATACAAATTATAATGTAACTTATATGCTTTAGAATTTGTTTTTCAATCAGTTAAATTTTTGCACAAATGGCGACAAATTTATCACGAAGTGGGACAGAAACAAACAGAAGGTTCTTTTTATATAATACATGATGATCGAAAAATCACGGACGTTAAATTTTAAAATCATATAAAGTACCTAGAAAATCAAATAACAGGATGGTTTTAGTTAAGTGGCAATAATATACCTTTAAAAACATATTTAAATATCGTCTGCTGTTTTTAACACGACAGACGATAATTTTTATCAATCGATTTAATATATATTTTTTATCAATCAAAGAACATGGCATTTTACCAGTGATGATTTTAGTTTAGAGCAATACAGACGATAATTTTTATCAATCGATTTAATTTATTTTTTTTTATCAATCAAAGAACATGGCATTTTACCAGTGATGATTTTAGTTTAGAGCAATACAGACGATAATTTTTATCAATCGATTTAATTTATTTTTTTTTATCAATCAAAGAACATGGCATTTTACCAGTGATGATTTTAGTTTAGAGCAATACAGACGATAATTTTTATCAATCGATTTAATTTATTTTTTTTATCAATCAAAGAACATGGCATTTTACCAGTGATGATTTTAGTTTAGAGCAAGCAATACAGACGATAATTTTTATCAATCGATTTAATTTATTTTTTTTTATCAATCAAAGAACATGGCATTTTACCAGTGATGATTTTAGTTTAGAGCAATACAGACGATAATTTTTATCAATCGATTTAATTTATTTTTTTTTATCAATCAAAGAACATGGCATTTTACCAGTGATGATTTTAGTTTAGAGCAATATTTTTCTAGTCATTCTAATGAAAGTGCCATTGGAAGAGTTTCAGCAATGATGTCTATATTTCAGACATTTTCTCCTGAGGTAAAATAGGCCTGCCTGTTTTCGAGTTGTCTACAGCAGATCCAGTGTCTCGACAGTGCTTCCTTAACCTCGTAATTTTGAATTGTTGGGAGTTTTAGAGCATGGGATTTTCTGCTAAAACTCTTTAATGACAGTCTCATAAAAATGGCTATTCAAATATTACTCTAAAATGAAAAAAAAAATCTTTCACTTTGGGAAAACGCATTGCTCTTCAATTGATAAAAACATATGTAAAGCATACTAAAAACAACAGGCGATATTTCTAATATATTTTAAGCGTAAATTAGTGCTACCTAACTGAAAAAAATCCACTATTTCAATGTCTAGGCACATTATAAGATTTTTAACATTTCAAGTGCGAGATTTTTCAATCACCCTGCATTATCTCTTCGAAAATAAAGATAAGGGAATACTTTTCTCCTACCTGAACACATTTTCTGAGGGGTCCACAGCAAGTATGGGCCCTGAGCTCTCTGTGATAATGGAAGAGGAAAGGGAGGATGCTATTGTACTTTGGGCTGGAGAAGGTAACTTCTGAAAAAAGAACACAAAACCTTATGATACATATATTCTAAACATATCTAATCCACTACAATCATTTAATTATGTTTTCAGTGAAATAAGTAACACCGTTATTTTTATCAACAATGTTATTTCAATAATTCTCTGCTAGTTGATTCGTTTTCATTTCCACCATTTCGCAGAAATTTGAATTAAGGACAACAGTTTGCGGCTACTTCAGAAGGGACATGAACATAAACCCATTTCGAATAATGAACTATTTCACAACGTAAAATGCATTTTTTGAACCGGAAATGGAAAAATTAGCGGAAGTGGAAATCCTTAGAGACCTATCCCCCTTCCTGCTACTTCCATTGGAATTTAATGCGGAATATGTATCAGAAATCATCTAATTTCTATCTATGCCAGATCCTTTGAAACAAATGCTTCAAAAATATTTAGTGAGAAAGATAGCATTGCAAAATATTCCCCACCAATTATAATATACATTTAAGGTGAGAGCAATAAAAAGGGATATACAAAAAAATAAAATGAATGCGTTGAAAATTATAAACAAATAGTATAGAATATTATAGTAAACACCCGATATAGAGCGGCTGTCTATTGACATAATTCTCACCCCGCCGTGATAGTTTAAACTCGGTATATCTGAAATATCACGTTATATCCAAATCTGCCGTATAACAGACTGCACTATATCGGGTTTCTCCTGCACAACTAAAGTGAGGGCAATGAAATGTTTATACAAATTATTACCGTGCAAAAATAGGACCAATAAAAATGTGCTACTGACAAATCCCTGACACACACATATGTTGCAGTTGATTTCTAATATAAACATTAATTGACTTACTAAAAGTAGGGGCATGTAACAAAGCTTAATAAAAATAATGGTGGTGGTGGTGGTGAAGGGGGGAATAAGCTAAATAATGATGGGTAAATCATAATTAACTAATATGTGTGGAAAATATAATGTTCATTATCTTTCAAATTGTCTAGAAGTAGGATACTTTTTCTATGGGCACTTTTGTTCTTAAAAATTTGGCTTCCCATGTTGAGATGCTGCTAATGGCAGGCTGTCTTATACACAGGCACGTACACAGGTACAATGACACAGGTACAATGGCAAAATGGGTGGAATGACAAAAACAATGACAAAATGGGTAGAATGACAAAAACAATGACAAAATAGGTGATGTTGATAAAGTAGATCAGCATTTTGCTGATTATTGTACACAAAGAAAACGCGGAAAGAAGTATTATAAAAATATATTTTTGCATTTAGTGGATTTAGCTCTATAGAATTCCTACATTTTGTACTCTAACACAGGAGGGAAACAAATACATCTACAGTATAGAATGTAACTTGTCGAAAAAATTATTGCAGAAAATCATTCTGATTTCTGCAGCATCTGCAAGACCCAGCATTACTCCTTCATCACTTAGGCTAACGTCAAGACAATTCCCAGTTATCAAAACAATGTGTGTTTTTTTCAACAAAATAAAATCAAAATTAAAAAAAAAGCTTCATATTACGTTTAATTTCAATTTCTTTTATTTAAAAATGCAATGAAAAATATAATAATTTTTGCAATATTTTTCAAAAACGTAGTTAAGAGAAACGGTTAAGTTACAGAATTTTAGCCACTGTAATTTACTAAATATCTTTCAACTTACCTCTTTGTAATCTGTGCTAATTCTAAGTACTTGCCGATTCGCTTGTACTCCACGTTGGTAGACTAAGATATGACAGCTCACTGCTTGCAATGATCGGTCTAGATGTTCCAGTTTAAAGGAACAATGTAAATGGTTCTGGCGACCATTCCAGAGATGATGGAAAGGAATTTCCTGGAATTGAAATCAGAATTAAATAAGAATAAGGGTAATAAACTTTTTCTGGTAGCAAAGACAATAATTAATTATTGTGATGTTCATTCTATTACGACAAACACGTTATTATGTCAAAGAAATTTATATTTATAATAATCTTTATACGTATAATTTACACTAGTAACTAGCATTTTCCAAACCATTCTTGGATTAATATAAGTTATGACTTCTTATTGTGAAATAAGGAATGTAAAACAGCATCAGGCAAAAATAATTAAAGCAGTGGTCGGGTTGGTCTATAAATAACATGATCACACAGATCGTACCTGAAAGGCACGTTCAAAAGCAGGAACGTTGTCTCATTGCAGATATCAGCATTCGTGTATTGGTTTCGCCCTTTTCAGAGCTTTTCAGCTTGAAATAGATGATACCTGTAATTGCAGAAAATTTATTGCTGCCATTGCATATGTTAATTATTTTGCGTTGAAGAGCACTAAAAAATACGAAACTAGTACACGGATGCTGATATTTACAACAGAATCGTGATCAAATATGGATGAGCGAATATTTTTTATAATTTTTCAAGAACTGTCTATCAGAATAATAACAATTTGTAAAGCCCCCTGAATATTTTAATTTAGAGGCAAAATGACAATTAAGGGTTTGTATGACACCACTATATACGTTTGTGTAGCAATATTTTAAAGTTATTACTAAGTCTTCAGAATTATTGATATTTTTATAACTTATTAGAATGTAAAATTTAGCTTTTAATAACACTTCAATCAGACAGAAGACAAGAAAGATGAAGAACTATCTTACCTGGTAGTTGGCTAATGGTTTGCACTTCCACCCTGGTGAGATGTCCTCCAGGCAAAGGCACAAGTTGGAGCCACCATCCTGCAGAAGCATGGACTTTGGGGCATCCAGGAGTGATCCCCGGAGCTTTTCCTCCACCTGCATCATTCCCTGCAATAAACCATTAATTTCAATTTTATTCCGCTTTAAATTAACTTAGCCATGAATTTATAATCTAATGCATAATCAATATTTAGGGAGAAAAACATAGAACGCGTGTTCATTCAATCCACAGTAGTCTAATGCGGATCTCATATAACTTTGCACATTTGGATTTTCCATAAATTCTTATACGAATACTATGAAATATATATATAATTTCAAATTTTAAAAATTATAGATATATGAATTCAAGTGAAATTAATATCCACGTTAATTATCCAATATTCATTGATCCAAGACATTTTAGAGGAGCAGAAATCTATGTGTATTAATAGAAAATGTGCAAAATGTACATAAATGGATTAAAATTAATGGTAATGAATAGTTGGAATGTATTTTATTTATTCATAACTGGAAATTCATGGATTGCTCATAGACATGTCTTAAAGAGTAAATACGCCTTTTCGAGTTAACCATTGTTGAAGTGTTGAAAACCCAGACCACACGACAGACCCGAAGGTTTACTGCAGCTAAGTGTGTGGCCGGGAACTTTATTATAGATTCAAGACATTACAATACATATTAAAATTGAATCACAGCACAGGTAGTTACATCAAGACAAGCAAAAGATTGGAAACAACAAAACAAAACATAAAAACAATACAATACAGTACAGTACAATGCAATGCAATACAAGAGAGACAAAAGGCAGAAAATTGTAAAGAGGGGAAAACCCCGAAGGGAAAAAACCCTAACACAAAATACAAAAGGGAAAACAGAAAAAGAAAAGGGTCAAGGATGGAAGACTAAAGGGTTAAGACAAAGTTTGAAAAACCAGAAATTAAAAAGAAAAAAAAATAATTAGACTTCTTACAGAGACATAAAACAAGGTTAAAGTGACATATTCAAAAAAATTTAATAAAATTTATTACAACAAGACATTAAAATTTATTACAATAGAAAGAAAAACAAATTTAGGGCCAAAAACGGACGGCTGTAAACCAGGAATCCAAGAGAAAATTTAAAATCCAAAAAGAGGACGGCTGCAGAACAGGAATCCGAAAAGAAATAACAAAAAGCAAGAAATTAAGAGAAAAAAACAAAGACAAAAAAAAACAAGGAAATTTAAGGCCAAAAATGGACGGCTGTACACCAGGAATCCAAAAGAAAAATTTTAAAGCCAAAAAACGGACGGCTGCAGAGCAGGAATCCGAGAAGAAAAAGCAAAAAAGTTACAAAAAGACAAATAAACAGCAAGAGATAAACAGAGATAAAAATGACAAAACATAAAAAATTTTAAAACCAAAAGCGGACGGCTGAAAACCAGGAATCCTAGAGAAAATTGAAAGCCAAAAAGCGGACGGCTGCAGAACAGGAATCCGAAAAAGTAAAACACAAGTAAAACAAAGGAAAACCACGCAAAATTAAAAAAAATATATATTAGAGGCCAAAAATGGACAGCTGTACACCAGGGATCCAAGCAAAAAAAAAAAAAAGGACGGCTGCAGGACAGGAATCCGAGAAAAAAAGGAAAACAGTAACAAAAGAAAAACAGAGAAGTATAAGACAAAATAAAGAAGTTTTTGAAACCAAAAGCGGACGGCTGAAAAACAGGAATCCGAGAAAATTTGAAAGCCAAAAGGCGGACGGCTGCAGAACAGGAATCCGAAGAGGAAACACAAAAAAGGTACAAAAAGGAAAAAGATAAAAAACAAAGAATTTAAGAACCAAAAGAGGACGGCTGATAACCAGGAATCCAGAGTAGAAATTTAAAGTCGAAAAGCGGACGGCTGCAGAGCAGGAATCCGAGAACAGGAAAACCACAAAACGAACAAAGAACAAACACACCCACGCAGAAAAAAAAAAAAAAACCCAGAAGCCGCAAAGCTGGACAGGAGTAACAAAGAGAACAAAAGCAATTATAAAGTCCTGAAAGGGCCGACAAGGTTGAAATATGAAAAAGCAATCAAGGGAGATCCCCCCCCCTCAAAGGACCTCCCAAGAAAAGGATAACCCAGAGATCCCCCTCCCAAAAGATCTCCAGGAAAGAGCACAGAGAGACCAGCCAGCAAGACCAGGGAAAAAAAATCCAGGAACAGCAAAGCTAAACAGGAATACAAGGAATATAAGAATAAATATAAAGTCCCGAAAGGGCAGACAGGTTTCAAGATAAATAATACTAGAGGAAAGTCTCTCCCCAAAGACTTCCCAAAAAAGAGTTCAACCCTGAGGTCCCCCCTCAAAGGACCACCAGGAAAAGAAGAAATACGAAACAACAGTTCAGCCCGCGAGTCCAGGAGCAAAGAAGCCAAGGTTTAAAAAAAAAAAAAAAAAAAAAAAAAAAACCACTCACGCCAACAATAAACTTAGTTAAAATGCCAAAAAGCAAGGGAAAAGTACAAAAGGGATAAAATAACAGGGTTACAAAGGTTTCCCAGAGAAACCTTTGAGTGCAACAGGATACACATTTAAAGTTATACACAAATATCTATAAATAAAAACAATTCAAAAAATAACGTGCCCAAAACAACGCCAAGGTTAACAAAAATTTTAAAGGAAACAGAAAAGTACACAGAAATTTATAACACATAACCTAAAAGGGACCCGAAAAAGCAAAAAAAGATAATTTTTCAAAATGAAAACATTAAAAAAAAATAATAATAATAACAATTCCAAAGAATGGGCACCGTACAGTTAAAAGATGACAATATTTTAAAACTGCAGAAAAAGCACTAAGAGTTTCTGCCATGGCGGAACAGACCCTGTGAAAAACAAAAAAATTACCAGAAAATAAATTTACAAAATTACAACTCTAAAGAAAGAGGACGAGTTAATGTCGAAAACAGAACGGTTGACGGTACGTGTAAAAGATTTTCAAAACTAACGCACTGCTTGAATCAATCACACGAAACGGCCGAACAGAAATAATAATTTCGAAATGCAGCACAGGGTCCGCTCTACCACCGTGACAGAAAAGACATGTCATCAGAACTTTTGTTAAGGAGATTAAACAGATTATATTTAGTTTCGATAGTAACATATATATACATAGTAAAATATAATAAATTCAAAGATGAAGGACATGCGCGGGAACAATATTGTAATAAATTTAAATTATTCAGAAATTAATAAATTCTAGAAATATGGAAATAACTTGTACAAGCACAGGGTATATTTAGTGAAATTCCAAAAACAGTGGCTTTGTATGAAGTCTCAGACATCAGCAGAGTACATATTCCAATAAATTCCAATTCGGCAAATAAAAGTTAGATATTTAAAAGTTTGGAAAATTAAAAAAGAACGAACCAGGGGTCCCAGAAACAAGTCACATACATCCATGCAAAGCTAAAATGTAGAGGAGCACAACGGTGTTACTTAAAAACTAAACAGATGAGAATCACGCATCCAAGGAGCATCAAATCAAGGATTGGCGCACAAAATGTCAGTAGAAATACAAAGTTGGCAGTAAAAAGTGTTTTCACCAGGAAAAAATAATTTAAGCTTATGGGATGTAGATATGGTATTGTAGAGCAAAGATGTCTGAATGTAACGGTATAAGATTTGTAATCGTACGATCAGTATAAAAGGATTTATATAGCCAGGAACAAGTTATAGATGACACTCCAGAACTGAAAAGTGCAGCGCTAGAAAAATGACATAAGTTTTTGTTGAATGGCGTTAAAATATATTTACTATGAAGACTTGATTTCAGCTTATGGGTATTAGATATACAATTGTAGAGCAAGGATGGCTGAATGTAACGGTATATGATTTAAAGTCGTACGATCAATGTAAAGGGATTTATAGAGCCAGGAACAAATTATAGACGAAACTCCAGAACTGAAGAGTGCAGGGCTGCAAAATTAACAGAAGTTTTTATAGGATGACGTTAAATTATTTTTCACAATGAAGACTTGACTTCAGCTTATGGTTGTTAGATACCAAAACGGAGAGCAGGAATAGATGTATACTACGGTACAAAATTTGTAGACGTGCAACCAAAATAATGCTGGCAAACAGGGTCTGGAACATGTCAAAGTTCAGGCAACAGACCATTCGTAAATGTAAATATTAAATTCAAGGATATTAAAAGAGTTAATAGCTTTTGTAAAACTGCACGAAAATTAATAAAGTACAAACCGCAGTAAAGCTGAGTATCAGAAAGAAGAATCCAACGGTGTACAGCACAAAATAGATGGTCCAGAAGTTGCGCTCCCAGAGCACAGTGTTAACAGCGTATCCAGATCACTTCGTCCCAGGAAGGGAAAGTATAGAAGATATGAAAAATCACAGTAAAAACACTATTGAAGATAGAGATTGTAGACTTATATCATCATAAAGCCCCAAGCAAGGGGCACACAAGGATGTAAGGTTTGTCAGGCAACTCCCAAAATTCTCTCAGCCTGGGCGCAGGAACGGTGAAAACATCGAAGAACTTCCGGCACTCAGAAGAATAAAAATTTTCCGTAAATAAACACTTGGCCAAAATTGGAACATTTTACATGGTTAAACGTTGATAACACAAAAACTATGTATGATAACGGGACATATCCTACATCAATGAAAAGCTTTTAAAAAACGCTACATTTTGATGTAACACACATATGTTAACTGCGAAAAATCGCGCAACCAAGGATGAAAGTCGCCGGAGCCCAAAAATAAGGCGACTTCCCTCTCTCACGGCTGCTCCGGCCGCCAACCATTAACCAGTTAACCATTGTGCAAAACACAAAAATAAAAGATCCAGCGAATTTGTTTAGCAAGTAGATGAGCTATAACAATTTGGATTTGCTCTGAAAGTCAGAAGAATTGTACATCTGCTAATCTTAATGCCATTTTTAAGACTGAATCTTTTTTTATATAACAAATAAAATGCTGTGTGTTTCTTATTTGACAATATGTTTCCAGACACTTAACAAAATTCACATTTAAATTTACAGTAAATATGTTTTGAAACATGCCAACATTTTTTATTCCTATCCAATATACTACCAAAATATAATTCCTCAACAATTACTAATACATTCCTCATATAACTAGTACACATGTATACACTGCTCACAAAAAGTAAGTTAGGGATATTAAAGGTATTTCAAAGGAAAGGCAACAGTTTGCAAATGGGGTAATAGAATGCATGAGTTACATCTGTGGTACTGAATATTCGTGTTACGGATGTACGAAAATTTTGTCTACTGAATGAAAAGCAAGTGATTTCCTAACTGCTTTAAAAGCAGTAATAAGAAGTTGAAAAATATTCATAGTAAAATTAAAGAGAAAACATTGTGGTTTTCTTAAGTTGTTGACTGTCTCGAAGCAATGCTTACTTTTTAATAAATTTTTTGAGCATCTCACTGAATATATATATCAGTCTCATTCATACTTTATACATCTTTTCAGGTGTTTTTGTAGGATTCTTAACTTTTTGTGACCAGTACATATCAATATAGAAACATCAGTGAATGATGTTAGGCATAGCATAAGTCTAACATATATCCGTATCATACCTGAATTGCTGCTTTTGTATCTTCTATACAATAAACTCTAATGGTGTAGTCTGTTGAAGAATGAAACGCTGGAGCGAAAGCTGCCAGTGCTATGGATTTCACAGCCTTCTGACTTGGGCAGGACTCTCCAACAATGGCAAATCTACCAAGTTGTTCGGTCATCAAATGGCAGTGGTGAGGGTCAACTTGGCAGAAGATTGGAGTGACAATAGTCTCTTGACCAACAGTGACCAAATTCTGAAACAGATATTCATAGTGGCGTCTATATTAAATGAGTTCAAATTTCAATTCGCAATTATGAATGGTATGTTAAATTGCTTATATATACATAATACAGATAAACCTTCCCATCGCATTTTTGCAATATTGGTACCTTCCGGGAAGGTATATTTCCTATGCCCTGATGAGAACTGGCTAACATTTCATGTAGTAAGCTATATTTCTCTCTCCGAAGTAAGTGTAATTTTCATGTAATAACAAGTCTGCCCTAAAACTCGTCAAGGAATGAGCCGATGTGGGTTCTCGCCAATGTACTTAGTTTTGTCCAGATAGTGCTGTGGATTCTCGCCAATGCACTTAGTTTTGTCCAGATAGTGCTGTGGGTTCTCGCCAATGCACTTAGTTTTGCCCAGATGGTGCTGTGGGTTCTCGCCAATGCACTTAGTTTTGCCCAGATGGTGCTGTGGTTCTCGCTAGTACACTTAGTTTTGTCCAGATAGTGCTATGTTAATAAATCAGCTTTTATAGAGCATCATGCGTGTTTGTTTCTCTTCTAATTTTACGATAACTATTATTACATAATGTAATTTTTTACATATATGGAAGACACTAATTTTTCACTTTTTACTTGATAAATGCCTCCTCTTATTGAAACTTTTATATTGTACAATTTTCTGAAGTAGCGGTTTTTAAACGTTATGAGTTCGAGGACTTTTTTTATATGATGTTCATTTTGCCAGACAAACAACCATTAACTTTATAATTTTGCTTAATACAAGGTAATAAAATATTTTGATGCATCTGTATACAAGCTACTTATTTTCACAAAAAAGTGGGGAGACCAACGGTCTAAACGAATAAACAATCGCTCTCATATTGCAAATCCGCAGATGCTGAAGAACAATTTAATAAATTTATATATTTACCTTCCATTCCGGTGTTTCTTCTTCTGCAGAGGGTGTGCAACTGTTGTAGATACTGACGGTCCATTTATCTGGCGTCTCTATCATAGCACAGTGCGGAAGACTGAGGATGACTGGCTTTGAAAAGCTCAAATCAGGAGGGCCGCATTGAACCACTGGGCTAAGAACTGTCTCTTTATCTAAACAAAAAAAGTACATTATAGAGATTATCAATTTAAACATCATATTCTATTTTTTTAAATTTATAATTTAAACAACATTGAGACAAATATCTTTATCGAGCTATACAGGATGTCAAAGAAAGTCAAGGACCAAGCCAATAACTGATAATGTATTAGGATTATCGTAAACTTTTATGCAAGTATATAGAAAACCTTGATGGCACTACTGAGTGGGTCAACGTTAGGGGGCTTTATATCCTTGTTTTGAGATACGGGGCTATCTCGGGTAGTTTTTTTTTCCAGGCATACATTCGGGGGGGGGGGCGGGGAAATCCCTACGAAGACATTGTATATTATATTCATGAAACAGCATTTAGATTGTATATTATATTGTATATATTGTATATTATATTCATGAACAGCTTTTTATATTCATGAAACAGCATTTAGATATATTTATATAGGGCAAATAGAAAACTACCCCCCCCCCCTTTAAGTTTCATTCGTCCTCCGGTCAAAAAGTCATGGAATACTGCCAGACTCGCGTCTTGTTGGAGATAGGAGGAAGGTCAATCACAAAGCTGAAGAACTTTTCAAAATTAGTTCTATATGTATTTTTGTTCCCCCGCAAGAGATGAAAAGAACCCTGAAAACCAGTGTATACGATATAACTCCCCCCCCCCCTCAAATAAAAACAAATATTTAGAAAATGTGATGGAATAAAATTAACTTTATTGCACACAAAATACAAAATTACTTTATTGTGTACAAAATAGATCATATCAATAACTGTAGAAGTATTAGGGTTATCATATACTTTTATCCAGGTATATAGGAAACCCCGTTAAGGGTGTGCGGTGCCATATCGCTTCCTGTTAGAGATAGGGGAAAAAATCATACACAAAGCTGTAGAGAGATAAAAATTAGCACTAAGTTATTTGCCTAGTCCATGGCTTTCCCTTAATCCCTATATTGCCCTTATAACTCTGAAATCCCTATATTGTCTTGATCCAATGAACCTTTTCAAACATACTTTAAATAATTAAAAAATGACATGTTTAAATTTTCAAAGCGTGTTAAAATATTCCAAATAGCATTTTTAATTTAAGTACATTCGTTTAAGAAAACCTCAAAGATAGCACGCAGTGAAATAAATATACACGTAACTCGTATATGAACTAAATATAAATAAATGTATAACCAATGCCGTTTTTGGCTCAAATATACGTAGGCCGTTGGAGGCTCAAGTATATTTTTTTGCTATAAAGTATTATAGAGGGGGCAAACATTTCATATCCCTAGCGGTCCCGTTAAAGGTAAAAGCGGCCCTGTGTATAACAATGTATAATTCACACATAACCACTGGAGTACATCAAAAATCCAGTTAAACTTTACCTGTTAAATTTGGTCTGTCTTTGTCATCTCTGAGAACAGCAAGATATAAGCTAACACTTCCTTTTCTAACTGCTCCCCTAGGTATTGTTAATGAAATACCTGAAAATAAGTAAATTGATAAAATTAGTTTACAGACTTTACTATAGATGGCAGCACTACAGACACATTTACTTTAAATTATGATGATAGATGGCAGCACTAACCAGTATCAGGTAGCGTAATTCGTCCTCCAGCTTTGGTGACAGATGCCCATACCGTGAAGTCGGAATCGACGTTCGGCGGTAAAGCCATAGATGTTGCAGAGTTGTTACAAGATGCTCCGTAACCAGATCCTCTTCCACTTGAAACTGAAAAGTTTAACATCATTAATTAACTATTTTCAATCGATATAGATGCGTGTTAATTTTCATCATTACAAAATATTTTCAAAACCAAACGCGAAAAATCTAACCCTTCTTTCTTATTTATGCATTTATTTGGTTTACAGGATTAGTGGTAATAGCATGCTAATAGATAACGTGTAAATGAAACAATATATACGCATGCAAAATTTATCGAAACGAAAATAAAGAAACACTCTTAATAAAGTTAGAACTTGTGTTAATATTCAACATGGAACGAATTATAATACTTAGACATTATTATAGACATTTTAGTACTCTTCTTGAAATAATTTAAAACATATTATTTATACTATACATATTATACTGTACATTATTTACACATATATTACATATTATACTATACTTATTTATACTACATTATTTATACATGCGTTGTTTCATTTCGGTCCAGAAATTCATACTAGGCAGCATTCTTTGACTATTTTTTTGGCTAAATGATTCAGAATGCTTTATTTTTAATATTAAATGCAAAATAATAATAATAGTAATAACTAGAGTGTGGCCCAACTCGACTTTCTCATACTAGAATCCATTTTTAAACACCTTTTTTTTTCCGCCTTGCAAATTTTACAAACGAAAATTTGAAAATCTGTATCGCTGTTTCAAATTCTAGCATGTTACCATTTATTACAAAGCGCTTGAAAAATTTTTTCAATTGATACCAAGCTTGATATTATATACCCAGGAGATAACAT
Organism: Amaurobius ferox; assembly: GCA_951213105.1. Taxonomy (NCBI): domain Eukaryota; kingdom Metazoa; phylum Arthropoda; class Arachnida; order Araneae; family Amaurobiidae; genus Amaurobius; species Amaurobius ferox. The sequence continues at coordinate 101,922,726 of OX578144.1, forward strand.
CCCCCCCTCCCGAAGGGACAAATAGCATCAAGGACACAAAAATTGTACCATTGCTTTTTTTTTTACTTCAATTACTGAAACTATTAAGTTTTGTGATCATTGAGCCATAAATAAATTCTGTTATGCATTGTAATGTCAAATTTTGTCTTATGCTGCCATATTAAGAAAATACATTCGGAATTTTTGTTTGAAATTAAAAAAAAAGATCTATCTGGTTCTAGATTTTCGTTAACAAAACCGAATATATAGTTTAGTGAAAATCCATTTATATTTGTGGCTCCTACCGTTTATACAAGAAATCGACCACAGACGGACGTCACTCCAAAAATAGTCAAAACGTATTTAAGAGGTCCTGAAACATATATTGGCATCAAAAGCGCGAAATTGAAAATTTAAGAGAATTTTGAATATTTTTACATTCAATAATTTTGCATTTTCGTATATTTTTACTTTCTCAATACTACGTATGAGAAAGTAAAAATACTACTTTTACTTTCTCATACGTAGTATTGAGAAAGTAAAAATATATTTTTGAATTTTTAAAGGTGATCTCCCCCTTAAGGTGATTTAAAAGTGATCTCCCCTTAAGGTGATCTAGAGGGGTTCTCCCCCTTAAGGTGATTTAAAGGTGATCCCCCTTAAGGTGATTTAAAGGGGATCTCCCTCTTAAGGTGATTTAAAGGGGGGTCTCCCAAAGGGGATTTTAAGGTGATTGCCCCTTAAGGTGATTTAAAGGTGATCTCCCCTTAAGATGATTTAAAGGGGATCTCCCTCTTAAGGTGATTTAAAGGTGATCCCCCTTAAGGTGATTTAAAGGCGATCTCTCTCTTAAGGTGATTTAAAGGGGATCTCCCAAAGGTGATGTTAAGGTGATTGCCCCTTAAGGCGATTTAAAGGTGATCTCCCCCTTAAGGTGATTTAAATGTGATTTCTCCCTTTCTTCCTGTGAACCTTGTATACATTTTATAAAAAAAAGTAAATAAAATCCAAAAGGTATTAGAACTGAATTCATAAACTATACTCAAAAATCTCAAAGTTTGCATTTCAAACAAATAGCAACATCCTTAAATGAAGGTACTCCCACAAACAAAAGTAACTTCCATATTCCAAAACATTTTCTTTATCAGAAAGTATGTATCTGAAGATAAGTAGCTTCTATTGCCAATCCATTACCCCAAAGCAAACAGTAACAAGTAGCACAGATCAACAAGCATCTACAAACAAAATCCGAGATTTGACGAAAGCCATAAGACGAAATGAGTATTTATTGACGTTAGATACGATTAAAATGTTATCTTAGCGTTGCTAAGGGATAGGGAGTAGCAGCCACAGTCTTAGCGTCTAGGTCCGAAAGAGAAATTTTTAAAGAGATTGCTTACAGTAATGGAAGTAGCAGCCACAGCTTTAGCGATTAGGTCAAAAGAGAATTTTTAAAGATATCACTACCGTAATGGACTGGTGTTTACTTTCTGTTGAAAAATCTGTGCAGTTGATCCGGTTGAGGATCAAAGTGGGCATATTATATAAACTAACTTCCAACTTATTTTTACTTTCCCTGCAATGCATGGTAATGTATAGGGAGAGTATTGGAATCATGCCGAAAATCGCAACTCGAGTTTTCGACGGATCTACACGTTTCGAGACCTCTAGAATACGAAAAAACTATTTTTAGCTTGACGTGTGTGTGTGTCTATCTGTGCAATGTATGTATTCACACTGACTCAAAAACACTAATGGACCTAATTCCATAAAATTTGGTAGGTAAGTCACTTGTGGGTGAATCTGGAGCTGATTAGTTTTGGGTACGATTCGGAATAAAAGAACCCGCCTTTTTTTGCGGAATGTCCCGCAAAAGCTTTAATCCACTGTAGCGGAAAAACTAATGGACCGAATTTCACAAAATTCGGTATATAAGTCACTTGTGGGTCACCCTGGTGCTAAGTAGATTTTGGTATGATTCGGAAAAAAATAACCTGCCTTTTTTTACAAAATGGCCGGCAAATATCGCCAAAATCTAAAATAAAAAACTACATATGCTCAAATATATCCATTAAATGCTTGTTTAATACGTAATTTTTTACGAAGAAAATAATAAGACCAACCCCATTACACTAGAACTGGCCGTTCTCGAGATATTTTAGTTTTTTCGTATTTTCTCTACGCCACCTTTGAAAATAAGTCCAGTTATCAAATGAGAACGAAAATTGAATTAAAAGTGAATTAAATTTAATTAAAATAAAGAGAACGTGAATATAAGTCTGTAGCGAAAGTCATGTGCTGCCCACATCAGATTTTTATATTTATAGAGAAATGTGATATAACTTTTTATGGGTCAACTAGTATCAAACCCTAACACTCTTAAAAATGAAACTGCGACATTTTTAATAAGTATATTTTTTAGCAATGCACGACGCTGAGTCTAAAAAATAATCTAAAATTCATCTCCGTTCTGTTCTGTCCTTTGGGAGATACCTTAATAGAGTAAAGATTCAGTCTTCTAAGTCAACGGGTGGAGTGGGGGCTTCTGGAGCGTCTGGAAAGACTTTTTGAAGCTCAACTCGCATTGCCTCAATAGACTTCAAATAATTTTTCATATATGATTAGCATTTTAAGACAGGTCCATGATTGTTACAAACGACAAATATGGTAGAGCACATTAACGACAGATTCACCTTTATGCAGGAGTTTGTGAGACCTGGACTACTGTGGAATGGAGCCTGGACGATCAGGATTATAGGCTATTATGGAATCTATGCTATCAAAGAGATTGTGCTACCATGGAATCTGGACTATCAAGGAGATTGGGATACCATGGATTTTATCCTATTAACGAGATTGAGCCACCTGGGAGTGTATGCTATCAAGGAGATTGGGCCACCAAGCGTCTGGGCTATCAAGGAGAGTGGACTACCATCGAATTTAGGCTATTAAAGATATTCGACTACCATGGAATTTTTACTATTAAAGAGATTCGGCTACCATGGAATTTAGGCTATTAAAGAGATTCGACTACCATGGAATTTAGGTATAAAAGTATCAGTTTGGACGGCCGGGAAAATGTCATTCATAGCAACCCCAAGAGTAGTACAATGACCATATTTTGCTTAGACACGGTATTTTGCTTACACACGGTAGTTTGGGGTGGCTTTGAGTATCGGACACGGGCCTACCATGTGCGATCCTTCCACCTTAATTATTGAGTTATTTTTAACATGTAGTTTTTCTTTTTTTTTGATTCAGACTGTCCGACTTATCCGAAGGTGCAAGGTATTTGTTTAGACGGCCGGTAGAGTGAAACCCAATTTACACCAAAACCCAGTGTTTGAGTAACATACACAAGGACTATACCCCTTTCCTCTGCTACTAATCTTCATACCTACAGATACCTTCATACCTTCATACCTACAGATTTAACATGATCGTACTCCGCGTAAACACGGGTATAGTTTGAGCAGAGTTGGCCATCGAACTCGGATACTCCGTGTGCAATCCCTTGGATTTAACCAGTTGGCAATCCCACCCCTTGCACAGTTTGGATTAATGTGAAGCCTGAGCTCATATGATATCAAACATTTTAGACATGTATTAATAATGGGAAAGGTATAATTATCAAAGCCGAAACCAATATATCCAGTTTCAATTCTGGACATTTATAGTTAATCCGTTAACATGTCTTCATTTATTGCATTTTTAACATTTAATGCATTAAATGAAAATCATCTGATAAGGTTCGTTACTAATTCCCCCGTGGTGAAGGGGCGCCTACGCACCACGTCCACAAGATCCCCCAGGGTATCCCATGGCGAAGGGGAGAAGATTTGCAGCTCCACTTCTTTATAGATGCTCCCCGAAGGGCGGAAGACTGACTTGGCATCTACATGACAACATCCATGCCCACTGGCGGGATTCGAACCCGCAGTGGGCATGGATGACCGGCAATCTAGCGGTCAGACGGAAACGCATGCCCCTGACCGCTCGACCACCGGGTCGGCATCTGATAAGGTGATAACCATGAAATCTTACCGGAAGAGTTGACTTCGGAAATTGGTGACTCGGGTCGAGGTATCTTATCCATCGAATCCAAACCTCCGTTTCTGAGTTGGCATCCGATGAGGGGCTGGTGTGTATCATCTTTCTGATTATTGTTGTTTATGTACTTCGGAGGTGGAGGAAGCAAAGGTACGATTGCATTACCCCCTAATCCAGCAAGGGCACTTTTTTCACAATAATCTTCCTTTTTTATATGCAGAGCATTCTGGGTGAGGTCAGGCTGAACGACAACAACATCTGCAAAATAATACAATGATCCTTTGATTATTGATATGTCCTGTTTTAGGATAGAGATTTTGCTTGAATTTCAACGAAATTTAAAGTATTATTTAGCCTTTTTCTTTAATATTTTTTGTATTGCTTATAGACATATGCCGTACAATATAACAAAATCATAACAGATTTTGGCTTTGGTTTATCATCAATTTATTGTACCCGAAGTTAATGAAGTAAGTGCAACAGGTACCGCGATGTGTTATAAAAAGTTAACCCCAATCTGCAACGTTAAAATGGTCATTTATTTTATTTTTATTAATTTCTGCCCTCTACTTATTTCTTTTAATGTGAAAATGGAATACATCTATAAATCATTAAACAGCACAATTACACACCTAAAATATTTACCTCTATGAAACAAAGGATGCCAAACAATTAAGAAACTTTTGAAACACTTTTCTTAAAAGAACGTGCTTAAGGTGTCGTCGCGTATTACGGCTATATTTACGCGCGTTTCTCAGAAGATTCAGGTGTTGACATGAAGAGCAACAACAAGAATTGATTCCTCAATCTCCCGAGCAAAATTCCCTACTTCTTTGGCTACATATTGGCCACGTTTGACGCTGTGCCTATAAAGTCATTTGGTGTAAAGTCAGCGTCAAGATAAACTGATTTGAAGTCTTGAAATTACGGGAACCATCCTTAAGATCCACTTTCAATCCCTCCCAAATTTAAAACACCTTTAGAAACTGGCCTTCTAGTCGCCTTGTTTCTAAGATAATGGAGAATAAAATTATTCTCAGTAACTAACTGAAAACACTTCAACTGCATTTTTAAAATCGATAAATTTTTATAAAATGTAAAGCGGTATGTAGAAACATATGTTTACTAAAAATATTTCTTGTTTTCTAACTTTTCCCCCTCAAATGACTGCCCAATGTGGGAACACTGCCCCATTTTGTCTCGAAATATGCTTTTAAAACCATCTTGTCACGTTAATCTAAAAATCTTATTTTCTTGTGTTTACAATGTCATATGCAAGACACGAAACGCCGACGCAAAAATCTATAAATACAGATTACTAGTCATCTTCAAAAGTAACTTCGCAATTTCAATTTCAATTGGTTACCCCTCCTGCTCTCTTAATTCTTACTTTGCAGTGTAAACCCAAATTAGATAGTAAAATCGCTGCTGAGTACACATTTCTCCATTTAAAACACTATCAAACCATATAGGAAATAGTTAAAAACTGCTACCTGAAGCTGTGGGCACTCTGTACATTGTTGGATCTCTGGACTTCATCCTTTTTACCATCCAGACTAAAACAACAAGAACGATGAAGAACACTGTGACAGCCACAAAAACACCAATGTAGAGGGATATGGCAGCACTGTCATTGGAGGATGGGACCACTGTAAGGGATAATAATAATGATTATTTCAGTTTTGCAGAATTATAAATATAAATATATTATTGAGGGATAATATGGAATTTCGTTTAAAATAATGTTAAAATTTAAAAGAAGGTCTTAATTCCAATAACCCTTAGTATAAAATCATAACAATCAGAACATATTAAATATTTTTAAGACGCATTCCAATATCTTCATTGGCTGTATAAGTAGTTTAATAGGGAAAATAACCAACTTTGAAAACAATATAAAATAAGTATTTTTCTTAAATTGATGTTTAAAAAACCTTATTAGCTTAGTAGCAAATGTTTAACGACATCAAACGGTTTTGGAAACGAAAAGTCTTCTTCATCAGGATAAATGAGGTAGATCAGTCAATCCAGCAAATACAAGAACATGTCTATTCAAGCTGATAAATAATCATAAACATACAATTAAACATTCATTTATATAAACATTCCTTTGCGTTTGTTTTATCCTGAGGAAAGTGGTTAGGTTAATCCCTAAAATCGGTTGGAAACTTTAAATATTTTTCTTACCCTATTTATAAATAAGTGCTTCAACGTTAAGTTCATTTAGATAGCAATATTAAGAATATTATCTCTATTTAAAAATAAATTATCTCTCTTAATTAATTCGAATTATTAATTATCTTAATTAATTATCTTTATTAATTATCTCTATTAATTATCTTTATTAATACGAATATTATCTCTATTTAAAAGTAAATTTCAAAATCACTTAACTCTAATTTAAAAACTCACACGGTGCGAATTAACTTTACGGACATGTTAATGCAATAATATAATTATACAGACAATTTCGCTGTACTATTATAATACTATAGTAATACAAAAAATAAAAGTTAGAAAATAATATCGCACAAATTCTCTGGATCTTTCTCCACAGTGACGCTAAATACCATATAAGTCAAGGACTAATAATACGATTATTTATCAGCTTGCGAAGAGCTAATAATATTAAAGCGTTGCCTTTACGGCAATAACTTAGTCTGTATTGATTGAACCAGACTTAAAGTCCAATAATGGAATTAGGGCGGGTCCTTTATGTCGCTATTTATAAGGCATATTTACATTAGAGAGTTCTTTTAGATATGGTTGGTGAATATTTTCCCACTTTGATGTAGTTGGCGAATATGTTCCCACTTTGATGTAGTTTATGAATATACTTTTATGCATAGTTGAAAATAGTTACTTAATGCATGACTGATTATAAATATTTTCTTAATTATTATAGTTATAAAAATTATTGAAGTGTGGAAATGGATTTTATACTACACGATTTTTAAAATCATATTTTCCAACCTCCTTTCTTAACATCAACTGAATCCGTGTCAATTGTATTGTATCAATTGTATCCGAGTCAATATAACATAAGCCAAGGAATCAATGGGGCCCATCTATAGAATAATAACGGGCAGTTCAATCAGTAGTGCAGTTCGATCACCAGATCTAGTTGCAGGCAGTTCGACCACCAGATCTAGAGCTCAGGGTTCGAGTCCTAACCTGACCAAAACTTCACATTCACTGGGCAGATTGAAGTCGTCGAGTCTCGACCCCAATTGCCGACGGATATGGAAACAGGTCATAAAGGGCCTGCTCCTCTCCGCCATCTTGAAGATCCTGCTTCATGGGCCAAAGTCAAGTTAGCAACCGGCCTATCCGCAGATTTATTTACCCCACAGATAAAAGGAGGATCAGGGCTATGAGGAATCCAAGTTCCATACACTCCCATCTTGTGACTGACCTCCATTAAAAGGACAAATAGGAAATTTTTATCTCCCACTTGTAGTCATTTGAATTACCAAGTTTTAATTTAGAATGCGTTGTTCCATAACTACTTAGTTCTTTCATATACGTAGGTTAGTACACATTCAAACTGATATAGTTATATATGTTTGCCACTCCCTCCCCCACACACAGACCAGACTGCTGGGTCATCATCTTCAGTTTGCCTTAGAATCCTGTTGTGAGTGGTCAGACGATATTGAGCAACGCTTGCAAATATGGAAATCACGTACTCAAGTTTCGACTGGAAATCAGCCTCGTATACGTGAGTTCGACCACGGCGCCGACATGGCAGCCCTACAGAACTGTGGGAATTTCCATAATTGTACTGTCCAAACGATTTATCAGCAAGTCTCAATAGTATACCAGTTCGTCCTTTCAAGCTTGGACTGTGCAGGCCGATCGGAAGGTCAAAGTGTACAGGTATGGCGGGCCTCAAAATTTTAGCCATTTTCTATAGCAGCACAGATGAGAAAATTATCTGAATTCTACTAATATCTTAGTCTTTATCGGTGTTTCTAGAATAAGCTTATTTCAACATCAGTAATGATATCAGGTACAAGATTTCTTCAAAACGTCAGTTATTACTGCGTTACAGCTGGCGTTTTATAGGATTATTATAGTTACAATTAATTTGCACAAGAAAGGTTGCATCATCTGTCAAGCAATTGCTTAAGTAAACCTAATTAAACTTTCTGCAAACGCAGAAAATAAAGAAGGGATGTTGCAAGGGCTCAATTAATCACTCCTTATCACCTACAATGTCACTTTAAGGTTCGGCTGTCAAAGTAAATCTATTCTATCAAAGTATTACATTCTAATTTGGGGGGAAATCGTCTATTGAATGCTTTGGCAATCTGGTAAACAATATTTTTTTGCTAATACAGACAGTTCAATTAAAAAAAAAGAAATATTATTTATATAATTGTATAACCGTGCAAAATTTCCATACACTACATGTATTTGACAAATAAGAACGTTGTAAAAAATCATGTATAAACTTCATGACAAAAAGTATTTAGGTCAATTTGTAATGAACAAAATTACAGCATGCTCTTCCTGGTGAACTGATAAGAGTCATTAAAACACTTTTATGCAACGGTAGTAAATGGAATCTCCCATTACCATCAGGAAAACTTGCTCTTAGACTTAATTGTCTTACCAGGGAAAAATAAAAGCACAGCAGAAAAACTACTAAACTCGTCATTTAAGCTTCGAATAATGAAATTAGGCGGCAGACTCCGAGGCTGTAACGGAATCTATTGATTGGTCCACAAAGATTTACTCTGTAGTCGAAGTCCAATAATTTGATTAGTGTGTCGCTGACGTGGAAAGTCGCCAGTCTAAATTTTATGGCGTTGGATTATTTATGTCGCCAAATAGACCGTCATGTGTACGTGTGGCTATTTTATCTTTTAAAATAACATTAGTACATTTTTTTAATCGCTGTCAAAAATGATCCCTATTTATACATTATATATAAAGTAAAACTATTGCAAAGAGGTAAATATTTTACAATTTAATTTTAAAGACATTAACATCTTTTGAGTATCGCAAAACTTCGATTATGCAAAGATCTGACAGTCCCAGACGGAAATCGAACCACGAATCTTCGAACACTCTCTTTATTTGTCTCTCTCTTTCTCTCTCTATGTCTCTCTCTATATATTTCTCTGTCTCTCTCTATGTCTCTCTCTATATATCACTCTGTCTCTCTCTGTCTCTCTATGTTTCCCCCTCTCTCTCTGTTTCTCTCTCTCTCTATCTCTCTCTCTCTCTCTCTGTCTGCCTCTCCCTCTGCCCCTTTCTCTGTCTCCTTCTTTTTCTCCCTTTGTCTATATCTTCCCTCTCATTTTTATTTCTCTCCCTCTAACCGACGTTTAGAAATGTTTGGTTTAGAGTAAAGAATTGCAGGGTAAATTATTCATTATTCTTTTAAAGGGGGTTTGTAACCGCCCAAATTTGGAAGCCATTGGTATAAGGGATTACTAAAAGCGCCAACGTCCATCAAATCGTTATGAAGTGAAGTGTAGGCCTATAGTCTCTGTAAAATCTTATAGACAAGGTGTTATATATTTTTTTAACAACTCAAAAAAATAAAAAAGACTTCACAAAGATTTTACACCCTGTTATCATTTATCGACAACAAAATAAAATTCTTAATTGCACCAAATGAGTAATAAAATTCGCCTCACATCCGACGAAATCTAAGAATTTCCCATCCTCACTTCTCAAAATTATCCTCTCAGCGTGTACTAAGACGTCGATATGACATTATCTGCATTAATAAAAAAAAAAGCTAAGCCCATTAATGTGCCATGACCCTGTAAAATTACGGTTATAAACCGTTCTTTTATTTATACAGTATGCACGCGTTGAAGAAGAATCGAATGAGTCTGCCCTGTGATAACGCAGTTCGTCAATCAACGATAAGTTAATGATATTAAGTCAGACTTTGAGGCCTGGAGCGACTACTCGATAGATTGGGCCACAAAGTCGCAGTTCAAGGCTTGGGGTATAATTGAATTAGAGTGAGCTTATTATACTGACAGTGTATCAAGTTTTGCTGCCGTCATCTGATTCCTTATTTGTAGATTGCTTGGATGTAGTGTTGTATTGCATACAATGAAAGATCATTGAAGCAGAATGATGTTGTATTATTGCGTTTCCCGAATTGTGTTCTTTTAGATTGGAATAAACATGTGATGAAATCAGAAACTCAATTCAGATAAATGTAAAAATTTGCTTAAAATGCTGTAAAAAATAATCCATAAAAAATCACCATTAACCTTTTGCTTACGGGTGGGACAGCATCCATCCCAAACGAAGAACCTCTCAAAAAGACAGGTATTTGACATACCCTATCGCAAACACTTCGATCCCCCTTTGCAGGCATTGACGTCCTTGGACTCCAATTTTTCGTTTGGGGTTCTTCGTTTGGGATGGACGCTGCCCATCCGTAAGCTAAAGGTTAGTAATAGCCTAAAAAGTTAATTAAAAATAAAAACTGGCTTCAAGGGCATAAAACAGCCACTTTCTTCAAAAAACTTTTGAATATTTTTATTGTTATTTTTTTCCACCGAGGGTTTTCTTTTTCTTTTCATATTTTTTGTTTGGCAAAGATTTCCATCCTGAAATACGTGATGCAATAATTTATTTATTGACAATATCCTTTCTGTCTTTGTTAATGGTGTTGTTCTGTCTTTCTATCCAGGATTACGAGGACGACTTCTACCTCCAAGACCTGTTTATACTTTGAATCAATAACTCATGCTGTTGCTAAACTTTTTTTTATGATCAAATTATCTAAATAAAAAAATTGAATCTTAAGAAAAAATTAAATGTGCTATATGTCACTTCATGGTTTAAAATGTCATTCTCTTACATTTCGGGCTCCACAAAATATTCTGATTAAGTTTAATGATAGAGAGATATAAAAATTTAACGCATAGTGTTAAAATCAATGTTGTTGTTGAGACCCAAACCGTCCAACCTACCAGAAAGGTGTAAGGTAAGTGTTTGGACGACCGGGAAGGGCCACCCACAGGGATCCACAGGGACCGTAGATCCACAGGGACCGTACCCACCTTCCCCTACCACCAACCTCTCGGAAGGACTTGCGGACCCACATGTTTAACGTGATTGTACTCCGCGTGAACACGGCGATAGTTTTGAAAGTGGCGGGAATCGAACCCGGGCCTACCGAGTGCAATTCCCGCACGATTAACCAGTGAGCTACCGAGCCAATGTTAAAATCAATGTGTACATTTTCAAAAAATATTGTTCATTGTTCAATCAGCGACATAAGTTTTGAATCAATTGTTCCTTTATATGGATTTTCTTTTATATTTTGCTATATAAATTATTATTGCAGTACTAAACCTTTCAATTTATTTCATATACTATAAGTAGAAAGCTGGTATATGTTTTGATCCGCATCTATTAACATTAGTTTTCTCTGCTAACACTGCATAATATTTGGAAATAGTATTAAAAGATAAGAGAAATATATATTTGCAATGAATAAAAGGATCTGTTTACCTTCTTCTGAGCGGCTGCTTCCGTATATAACGAAAGGATCTCTATCTCTTGTAGCTAAAATAAATAAAAAATAAAATAAGATTGACACATACACATATGAGCAAGCACAATTAAAATGTAAATAAAGCATAAAAATCTTATTTGAAAGAGGTATTTCTCTTTTATAAAAAATGATCCATTTTTATTGTCTTAAAAATATTATTAAAAATATTGTTCAATAAATGGGGCATTTATCAGATTCCTTATCATGGGAGTCTATCGCATATTGGTCAAACTAAACATGTTTGAAAAAATTCTACGTGAAATTGTTCTGGTTTGGTAAATAAATTTGACGTATTGTTTCGTTTTATAGTATAATTTGCAATCTGACTAGCACTCTCCAAACTTCCTATGAAATTAAAAATATTCTGAAAAAATTATCAAAAAGTTATATAAAATAAAAAAAAAATATTTCCTATTGAGAAACATGTTCACTTTTCATATGTTATACCATGCGATAAATTTGGTGACATCATTCTCGTGGACCTAGCTCGTTCCATTCATGAAAAAATATACTTTGAGTAATACTTTTGTATTTGAACGCCAATAGTCATTTACCTGCTGTAATAATAACTTATTTCTCCGTCCATAACGCTTGGCAAGATTTTGGCGACAAATTTGGCGGAATGCCACCAACTTGGCAGCATTTTTAATTGTTGCCAAATTAACAAAAATCTCGCCAAATTGATAAAAATGATGCTAAATCAATGAAAATGACGACTAATTGAAGAAAAGTCAATATCTTGGAAAGAATATAAGTATCTACTATAAGAATAACATTTTTTTTAACTGTAGAAATAGTAAATTCATTACATTATATAAGGAAAGTCAAGTGTTGCACACATCAAATTTTTTTCGTAGAGATCGTTTATTTAGGACAACCAGGTAGTACGTTCTAGTACTTAAATACAACCAGTAAGAAAATAGAATAAAATAAATTTTCTCCGCTGTATACATTTATTCGCATACTACGAGTAAATCTGAAGTTGAAATATTTAAATGCATTTCCCTGTATTTTAAACGTCAAAAGCGAATATTTCAAGCATTAAAATCCTGTACTCTTACGGCTTCTAATGAGTGCTTGAAAACATCCAAGACGTAATGCCACGGCATCTCAACTATTTCGTCGACGTCATTCAACTGAAGTACTATCGGTGTTCGATCCCATTCTATAATGAATAGGAAACTAATGAACCTCCTACTCACTCATGGATATTACGGTTATTGAATTCGATAATGGAAGGCAAGTTATGGATCGTTAAGAATGAAACGAGAAGGGGAGAAATGGCATATCTTTTTATGCGTGCATGAATAATGACAAAACGAAATGTTGGGAAACGCAGTTGTTCAAATTATTTATCATTGGTTCCTACGGACAGTTAAAGGAAGATTTTTCTGCGTTATATGCTGCGATAAATAAGACAACGCTGTTTGGCCAGCATTAAAAATAAGGTTGGACTGAAATTACAGGTGTAAGTGCGGACATTTCAGACTGTTTCGCGGCCTGCCCCTTGAATGAAAGATATTACATAATCAAAAATATTTCTTTGGTATTTTTTTACAGGACTAGGGGTTCCGCTCTCTGTTTGCTACTCTCGCCAATCCCCGTAACTCGCTTCAAAATATAAAGCTCGTGAAATATAACAATTAAATTGTAATGTTCATGACAACAATAGTTTCAAATCTTCTTCATTAAAGAAAATAATTTTTGCATTAAAAAGTGCATAGAAAATTGAATAACTGATTAACTAAATCGAACTTTAAAAAAAACCTCTGTCCTGAAAAAATTCAACTATGTAAGTACCTGCCACCAAAGATTTGGGTTCTTGCTATTGCTAGTCTGCCCAGGACGTGAACTCGCAGCTCAGAAACTCTTCCTTTGACTTTCATATAAAATATTTCCTAAACTAAATTTTAAATCGAAAAATGGTTTATACCAGCAAACAAATCTACAAATGTAAAAATTTCATATTTTTGTATGCTATAGATCTTGCGCTAAGTGGCAGAGAAACTTGAGAAACGCGAAATTTGTCAAACAGCGGCAACGGTGGCATTCGCTACTTCTTTTAATAGAGAAATAGAGGATTCGGAAAATTTAGCTATTTTGTTCTGGACAATGGGACTCCGATCTCTGCCCGCTGAAACTCTGAAACCTCCGAAGCTTGCCTTGTGAGGTAAGGAACTCATCCCCCTATTCACTGCCGCTCACCAACCCCTGGAGCTGACTTTAACCGCTCTTTCGGCCCACCTAAGCAAGCTGAATACGTCCTATGGGTCTCCGCTCCTTGTTCGAGCTCCGTTTTGGGACTCCATCCATCATCTCCATAAATCTAACGGCCAACCGGCAACTCTAGTGTCTTTTGATTTTCTTTAATATAAAGATAAATATTTAATATGAGATATAACTGACTGCATAACGTACTTAATTTAAAATGTAAAAAAAAATAAATACTTTAAACAGCCTGTTAGCTTGCAAAAATATTCAATTGCAACCATTATTATGAAAAGTTAGTTTTCGTAATTATATAAGAATCAGCAATAAGTTATAATTGTTAACTGCAAAAATAAATACATTTTAATCGCAGTTATTCATGACAACAATAGTTACGAAACGCTCTGTTTATAAGAATGAACAGTAAAGTATATCATTGTCCGTTTTTGCAACGTTTCTGTTACCAACCCATTACAAAGAAATTGAAAATCGGCTCGACCCATTCAATTTTTGCCCATACGATGCCAATGCAACATTTTATTAATTAATATTTAATTAACTAATGCCTGTTGTTGTTGTTGTTGTTGAGACCCAGACCGTCCGACCTACCAGAAAGGTGTAAGGTAACCGTAACTAATGCCTTTATCAAAGCTCTAAGTCCGCCTTGTACATTTATGAATTCATATTAATTTGAATGTAAAATATTATAACTCTGCGTCTTAAAGTCTGCTCATAATGCATTGTGAAAAAAAAAGTAGGATTTTTTTTTAATATAGAGAAAAACGTGAAGTTATACAAGCCAAATAAATCGTTAACAGATTTTTTAACGCTAAGCGTTTCCACTGTAGCATATGGCCATATGAGCTTAATTTTTATTGAAATTTGAAGTCTGCTGTACGGTATAACACACTTCTCTGTCACCACAATGGTTCTCAAATTTGACATGCATAGCACATTTTCTTTCTACCAATGCAGTCATCGGCTATTCCATGCTGAAAATAAATAAAACTATGAAACCAGCTTATCAATGTACTAGGTATCTAAAAGTGGAGATTAATTCCTAGCTGTTACAATGATTAATTTTTACAAATAAAGGCCATTCTAGGTAAATATGGCCTTGTACCATTCTTAAATAGTAGGAGATTTTATCTGTTTTACGAAATTACGTCAGAACGCATTTTCCAGCACTGCGAAAACGAAAAATATATACACTCTAACATTAATGTTATACCAAATGTACGTATACTATAAATTTTCAGTAATCCTCATATATATAGAATTATATTTACTTCTTTTCTATACTGACAACTTTTCCTAACTTTTGATAAGACGTTAAAGCCAGCAGCTGTTTTTTATAGCTTCATAAAACTTTAGTAATCTTGGATTTTCGTCACTGCTTAAGACCCCATGTCTTCAAACCACCAAAATCGTTATTGCCATTTAAAAGCCATCTGGAGAGTACGAAATAAATGAAATAGATTTAGAGGAGTTTGACATGATAAAATTAAGATAAGGTTTATGGATTTTAAATGATTTTTAGTCGTCATTCAAAGGAAATAGGTTGAAGTTGTAGCCATTACAATTTCTTGTTTGGAACTTTAAAAATTTTACAAAAGTATTCTCGTGCAACAGATATAAACTTTGGTATCTTTTTCATAAAAGGAAATAAAACTATTTTGAATTATTTTTCATTTTCTGTATATATATATATATATATATATATATATTGGGGTAGGGAGGAATCAGTGCATTGCTATCGGGGCTTGTTGACGCAATTTTCAAAATATATTTTTTTATGCTTTTCAGAAAAGTAATTATGCTTTCCAGTAAAAAGAATACTGTGACATAACCATAGATAGAAGCTTTGTAAATGTTGTGGTACTATTAATTTAAGCAAATTTTTTTGTCTTGAAAATAGCGAAATATATTCTTTCGAATTTTTGTTTTTTGTGCGAAACAACCCCTCTCACGGGGGATAATTGACGCACATGTATGTTGGCCCTTATTTTGAACTTGTCTATACGGATGCTGTCATTATACATCTATATCGTCTACATGGATGCTATTATTTTGAAGTCGTCTATACAGATTCTGTCATTATGCATATACATCGTCTACACGGATGCTTTTATTTGGAACTTGTCTACACGGATGCTGTCATTATACATTTACATCGTCTACATGGATGTTTTTATTTGGAATTTGTCTACACGGATGCTGTCATTATACATCTACATCGTCTACAAGTACATGGATGCCATTATTTTGAACTTGTCTACATGGATGCTGTCATTATACATCTACATCATCTACATGGATGTTACTATTTTTAACTTGTCTACATGGATGCTGTCATTATACATTTACATCGTCTACATGGATGTTTTTATTTGGAATTTGTCTACACGGATGCTGTCATTATACATCTACATCGTCTACAAGTACATGGATGCCATTATTTTGAACTTGTCTACATGGATGCTGTCATTATACATCTACATAGTCTACATAGATGCTATTATTACACACCTACATCGTCTACAAGAATGCTGTTATTGCACTACTATTTTGCCTACATGAATACTGTTATTACATATCTACATCGTTTACATGGATGTTGTTATTACACATCTACATCGTCTACATGGATGCTATTATTAAATGTCTGCATGGATGATATTGTTACATGTCTTCATGATTGCTAACATTACACATCTTCACCGTCTGCATGGATACTGTTATAACACATCTATATGCTTTTAATTGCAATGGTAGTGTATTCCAAATTTTTGGGAACACAGCCCTACAGACTAGTTCTGTATTTATGAGCTTAGCATTTGCAGCTTCGTGTAGACTGACCTAAACATCTACGAAATTGAAGGTCGGTTACGTAGTAAAGCTGAATTTGTCACTCAAAATATAAGTTCATAGTCTTGGGGCATATAACAACAATTTTGCTGTGATTGTCGATACGATATGCTATTCCATGATTTCATACTCAATAACTTGCAGTAACTCACATAAAACAACCATTGCGGCTTTCATTTTCGCCATTTCCGAAAATCGCCAATTTACCGATATTTCGCCAAATCTATCACCAAGATCGTCGAATATTTAGATTTAACCAACCTTGACTGAAAGCTTTAATCAGTGCGTGGTTTAGCAACTGTAGATGTTGTCATAAGTTTAAAATCAGGGAGCAAATAATACCAAGTAATTACAAGAGTATATACGATTGTATGCAGTCAGAAAAATAAATAAATAGAACTCTGTGTTGAAATAAAATTCAAATAAATAGTTATGACCGGCATGCTATTGACATATGAGAGACACCAATTTGCCTAAATCTGTCAAACTGCAGACTAGAGCAAATCAACTCTAACGTGCAGCTTATTCTAGTGTCAGCACATATCCACTCATACCAGCTGGTACTAGAAAATGCTACATATGGGCTTTCCATCAATGTGACAGTGCTTGATAGCGTCATTAAGACTCATCAAGACGCAATGTGAGGTGTAACATCTGTTAGGTCCGGCAAAGCGTTTACTGGCTTTTAGAGAATACCGTATTTATTGAACAGTGCCATACAAACACGAACTTTTTCTGATCGATATTGAGTTTATTTTAACACTTCTTCTAAAATAAAGCATGTGTTCCTTAAACATCTTTTATAAACTTGTAGAAATTTCTCGGACAATTTTACAAAATCTGTTATTTAAAACCTGCAAGTGGTGAATGAAATTTAAGGTGATTCGTAAAACAGATGGATGAGACTGACCCATTAAGGAATGACTTACACAGCCCAAGTTGCTGAAAGTAGAAATTTGATACTTTGAATACAAGTGTGATTTAACATATAAGTAACAAGAAAAATCTGGACTCTTGGAATTCTGTTAAAAGAAATTTATAAATCTGACTTATTACTTTCCTTATATGCATAATGTATAAGGAAAGTATTGTGACGGGATCGAAAATTCGAATTCGAGTTTTCGACGGGAGAGCACGTTTCAAGCATCCCTGATCACGAATAGAACATTTTTGAGGGGATTTCTGTGTGTGTGTGTGTGTGTGTGTGTGTGTGTGTGTGTGTGTGTGTGTTTGTGTGCGTGTGTGTGACAGTATGTGTGTGTGTCAGTGAGTCTGTGGAGACGATAACTGGCGAAGGAATGGACCGATTCGAACGAAATTTGGTACAGAAATTACAATCCGTAAACACTGTAAGCTTATTGTTTTATAAACAATCGAATATTCAGAACCCCCTAAATTTTCGAGTGAAAATTTGAAAAAATCGTCAAAAAATCAAAACATCTAGTAAAGTTACGCAATTAGAAGTTTCTTATGTAAATTTTCATTAGAAAATGATTGGCATAAATTTTAGAACGCTAACATGAATCGTTCTTGAGATATTGCACATTTTTCAAAAAAATTATCAAAAAATCATGTAAAATAAAGAAAAAACATTTCCTATTGAGAAACATGTTCACTTTTCATATGTAATACCATGCGATAAATTTGGTGACATCATTCTCGTGGATCTAGCTCGTGAAAAAAGATACTATGAGTAATATTTTTGTATTTGAACGCCAATAGTCATTTATCTGCTGTAAGAGTAACTTATTTTTCCGTCAATAACGCTTGGCAAAATTTTGGTGACGAATTTGGTGGAATGTCGCCAACTTTGCGACTTTTGTAAATGTTGCTAAATTAACGAAAAACTCGCTAAATGGATGAAAATGACGCTAAATCAATAAAAATTACGACTCATTGACGAAAATTCTATATTTTGGAATGAATATAAGTATCTACTATAAGAATAATATTTTTTAACGGTAAAAGTAATAAATTCATTACATTATATAAGGAAAGTCATGTGCTGTCTACATCAGATTTTTTTTACTTTTTGATACTATAAAATATAATACAGAGAAAGTATTATTCTTACGAAAATTTTCGATTTCAAGATTTTGATGTTCTGTAAAGTATTATTTTGGCATTCATTAACTGTAGATTATATAGCTGTACCTCTGGTGTTTTTCGAGGTTCAAATTTAGGCCACCAATTTTCTTAATTTTTATTAATGGCCCAAAATTTTAAAACTGGCAAATATCTTATGCTTGCCGATGATCTGAAATTTTATATGAAAATCGCCGCTTTAACTGATTATGCGTTTTGCTACAGAATGATCTACATAAACTGTATAACTGACCTGTATTAAATATATTCAATTTAAACATTTCTAAGTGTTATGATTTGGGTATTGACAAAGGTCATAATATCCACGAATACAATTAACATTTAAACACTTTTCCTTTAGCTCGGTGTACTCGTTTTATTGGTTTAGGTGTCACTTTTGATGATTTGTGTAACTTTCAAAAACATATTGAAAACAGTGCTAAGAGAGTCTATCAAAGACTTGGATTCACCTTAAAACGATCTCATGTTTTGTCAGGGATTATACCATTATTTGTCTTTTTAATTTTTCTGTTATACGTATTTTAGAATATTTTTCTATGATCTGAGCCACCATATTCATTATTTACCATCTGCATTATTAACAAATTGAAGTAGTCCAAAATAAATTTTACGTGGTATTTATAATATAAACACCTTGATTTATCTGTCTGTTTATCTATTTATCTCTTGGCGAAATTTTGGTGTCAAAATTGGCGGAATATCGCCAGCTTGGCGAGATTTTTTTTTAAATGTTACCAAATTGACGAAAATGTTGCCAAATTGATAAAAATATCTCCAAATTGATAAAAATGTCGCTAAATTGGAAAAATTGACGACTAATTGATGAAAATTCAATATTGTGGAAATAACATAACACACGACTATAGAAATAAGCCATTTTTCCGCCTGTCCGCAATGCTTGGCGAAAAATTTGGCGGGATGTCGCAAACTTGGCTACTTTTTAAATATTGCCAAATTGACGAAAATGTCGCCGAATTGATAAACATTTCACCAAATTGATAAAAATAACGCTAAATGGAATGCAATTCTTTGCAAATTTTTAATCCCGTCATATGACGGTCATACCTTCTAGTTAATTACAGAATTTCAGGCTATTATCCATATGATATGCCTACTAGATAGGTAAAAATTTGATTTAATGTTATTTTTTCTAAAGAGAAGAAAAGAAAAGAAAATAGTCTTGCCTCTTATTCTACACTACAAAGCTTTAAATAATACAATTAATTGTCTTATTTTACTTTCTTACTTGGAGTGCCATACACTCGTTACCAAAACTGAGCAAAAATATATTTCATAATACCACCACTATTAAACACAATTATGTAAACGCTTTTCTGTCTATAAATTTGCTGACCCTATAACATATATTGTGTTGGTATTGATATTTTTATTTTGAATCCTAACCGCTTTAAAAAATCCTGTTTTAATGCGCTTGACATATTTACTATTTAGTATTCTGGTATTTTATTTTCTATGTTTTTATAAGTGTTATGGTTGCTGTAATTGGATTTTATCTGTTATTTCCACTTAAATTGAAAAACTAAGTGAATGAATCCCATTTCTGCCTCGATTTACGCAATAAAAAGCTTTTGCATACACGGGGCACACTCGAGAATGTGAAAAACAAATTATTTCATGAATTTTGAATGCAAATACAGTAAAATATGCACAAAATACAACAGTGGTATTCATGAATTTAAAATATTTTTATCACATTATGCATTTTGAATGAGAACGGCGACAAAAAAATGCCTATAAAATATTCAAATTCTCGCTTGTTTTCCTCTTCATTTACGAAAAGCAACAGTGGGGGAAATGTTTCTCGGGTTATTGCATTTAGGTGAAATAGCATAAATTTCCATCTTGTCACAAGCAGCGGAAATTTTAAAAGAAATCACTAAAACGAGGTGTTTTCAAGCGAGCTATCTAAATGTAAATGCACTTTTTTTAAGCACCCCTTTCTTCCGTAATTAAAACATACTGTTTCCTCAAAAACTTCGCAAAACGCTTTTGCCCCAATTTCAATCCTCAGATTCTGTGTTATAATGTTGATGTATATGTACGTCTTTGTTTTAAGACAGAAAACATACAACAGCGAGAGATTTTGGAAAACTGAAGTTTCGTTTTAAATTTTTTACTTAAAATATTTTAAACTAATGTGATATTAATAAATAAATCGTGAAGTTTGGTTTTAATTTGGACCACAAATAATTGCTCCCTTGGTTGATTGACAAAACTGCGGTTACTTTTGCGTATAAATTAAAAGATCAGATCTTAATATGGAAAAATCTGATGTGGGCAGCACATGACTTTCCCTGCAGACTTATATCCACGGTCTCTTTATTTTAATTAAATTTAATTCACTTTTAATTAAATTTTAGTTCTCATTTGGTAACTGGACTTATTTTCAAAGGTGTAGTAAAGAAAATGCGAAACAACTAAAATATCTCGAGAACGGCTAGTCCTAGTGTAATGGGAATGGTCTTAGTCTTTTCTTTGTTAAAAATTACGTATAAAACGAGCCTTTAATTGATGTATTTGAGCATACGTAGTTTTTTATTTTGGATTTTGATGATTTTTGTGGGCCATTTTTCACAAAACGCCAGATTATTTTTTCTCGAATCCTACCAAAATCTACTTAGCACTAGGATGACCCCAAGCAATTTATCTACCAAATTTTGTGAAATTCGGTCTATTAGTTTTTCAGCTAGAGTGGATGTAGGCTTTTGCGGTCCATTTCGCAAAGAAAGGCGGGTTCTTTTATCCCGAATCGTACCCAAAAGTGATCAGCACCAGAGTCGTCCACAAGTGACATACCTGCCAAATTTTATGAAATTCAGTCAATTAGTTTTTTAGTTAGAGTGAATACAAAATCTGCACCGACACACAGACAGACACACACACAAACGTCACGCTAAAAATAGTTTTTTCGTATTCTAGGGGTATCGAACCGTGTAGATCCGTCGAAAACTCGAGTTGTGATTTTTGGCATGATTCCAATACTTTCTCTATACATTACCATGTATTGCAGGGAAAGTAAAAAGATGATAGTTGAAAATTCATCTTGAAATGATTAGGTTTAAATACAATTTCAGAGAACATGAGTGTTTGTGCAAGATTTTATTTATTCATTTATTTATTTGGCTTGTTAACTTGCATTTCCGAGAACACAGAAATAATTTAATATTTTAAAAATAAAAATAAATAAATAAAAAAAAATTAAAAAAATAATTAAAAAAAGTCCCAGATGAGATAACAAGAAATAACCCTAAGTGATGTCTTCAATTTGTTAGAAAAAATAATTTTTGCTGTTG